>JAUPFT010000003.1:20071661-20479161 GCA_036936625.1 Parnassius smintheus behrii
ACATACTAAATCAGTTATATTTTTATTTTTCTACATAATCACCATCAAGTTCAATACACGTTTGCCACCTCCCCTTCCAAGCATTTAGACCGTTGAAAAAAAAATGATTCTTCCTTAGAGTCAAAATATGCGTCTACAGCTGCTTTGACCTCGTCGTTTGTCGAAAATCTTTGACCTCCCAAGTGCTTTTTTAGGTTAGGGAACAGAAAGAAGTCTGATGGTGCCAGATCAGGTGAATACGGCGGATGCGGTAACAGTTCAAAGCCACAGTTGTGAATTTCAGCCATTGACTGTACTGACGTGTGAACACGGGCGTTATCTTGATGAAACAGGACTTTTCTTCTGAGCATTCCTCGACGTTTTTCTTTTATTTCCTCTCGTAAACGACGTAGTAAGGTGCAGTAGTAATCAGAGTTTATAGTCTGACCCCTTTCAAGATAATCAATCATAATCACACCTTTCGAGTCCCAGAATACTGAAGCCATCACCTTATTTGCCGACAAAATCGACTAAGCCTTTTTAGGGGGTGGTGAACCAGGTCTTCTCCACTGTTTTGATTGTTGTTTTGTTTCCGGTGTAGGTACAGTAATTTCGTCCATAGTAACAAAACGATTCAAAAAATCATCTGCATCGGCTTCAAATAACTCCAAACAGTCGCGTGAAATAGTCAATCGCGTACTTTTTTGTTCAACTGAAAGCAGTCGCGGAACCCACCTCGCAGACACCTTGTGGAAACCCAACTCATTGACAATGATGTTTTGAGTTCGTTCATAAGAGATGCCTATAATCTCGGCTATCTCTCTAATTTTTAATCTGCGGTCTCCCATTATTAAATCAAGTACTTTTTTAATATTTTCGTCAGTAGTTGACGTCGAAGGCCTTCCAGAGCGGGGTTCATCTTTCACACTCTCTCTACCACGCTTAAATTCTGCTATCCATTTTTTGACGGATGAATATGACAGAGCACAATCGCCTAATGTACTGACCATGTCATCATAGATGGCTTTTGATGATAGCCCCTTCTTATGGAGGTACTTAATGACGGCACCATTCGCCATCATCCATTCGGGGAAATTATGTCCGATTACTTTGTTAATAAATTTATAAAATCACAACTAATTATCGCACACGTTTCGAACTTCACACAATGAACTAGTCTGAACTGAACTAAATAATGTGGGTAGATTTGATTTTTAGAATTGAATGGATCTGTGTTAGGCCGAGTACTTTTCAATCCACCCTCGTAGTTACACTAAGAACGAATTCTACGATTCTCCAATCAAAAAAAATCTTGATGTGTAACATCTGCGCGCCCACCGAAGGTAAAGTAAGGTAAAGTAAGTAAGGTATCAGCTGTTCTATACATCTATACAAATAAATAAAATTGAAGTGTCTGTTTGTAATGTCAAAATAACCGCTTTTTACTAAATGCATCTGCAAGTATATACGGTACTTATGATAAAAACACAATTTTTAAATTTTTGTCCGTATGTCTGTTTGTTTCCACTAATCTCCGAAATGACTGAACCGGTTTTGACGGGAATTTTACTGTAGACAGCTGATAATATACACGCGGGTGACATCGCGGGGAACAGCTATATATATATATATATATATATATATATATATATATATATATATATATATATATATATATATATATATATATACAACACGTAACAACAAACGCACTTTGAGAAAAAAGTTTGTTCAGAATCGTTTACTGAATCGATTCCTATAATTTTTAATATAGGTAATTTTTTATCCCAAAAATAATTAAAACTACGTAAATTACAGTCACACTAAATCTGTACAATCAAAACAAACAGTAATGGATCATATGTGTATGTCAACTTAAGGCAATAAGACTTTTAAGAGTGCAGTTTTATTTGTATTATTACTAATTCTGTCATTCAATATTAATAAAGAAAAATGAACTTTATTTCAAGCACGTTAGTAGCTAGTAGTAAGTCTTTGCGTTCATGGATTTGTACTGTGACTACAACATTCTTCCGGAATTATTATAACTAATTTGATAAATAATAATCAGTGGATAAAGATGTTTAACTAAAAATTCAGTGTATGTATTATGTTTATAACATAATATGCTAATTGGGGTGTCTGAGCGTGTGCGTTAATTACGTTACATATTGTACACACATATATATATATATATATATATATATATATATATATATATATATATATATATATATATATATATATATATATATATATATATATAGGTATATATATAGGTATATATATATATATATGTGTGTGTGTGTGTTATTGGTAACAGTCCTCGTAGTTTTATCTCTGTCCTAAGGTTGACTGGTAGAGAATGCTTTTAGCATTTTCGCATTAATCGACATAGTCGGGGAACGACCTCTAATATTCCAGATAATCTGTGTTGCAGTTCTTGTAACTATTATTCATTCTGTGGTAACAGGTAATGTACTTCTATGGTCAGTGACAAAAATCGGGGACTAAGTAGTAGTGTACCAATCCAAAAGTAGGTAAAAATAACAGGATGTAGAATGCGTATTCAAACGCGTTCTACATCCTAATTCTTCAATGACATCATAGGGCTATCAAGCTATATCAATCGTTACCTTTAGATGGACATTTCGATTAATTGTCATTCCATAACATATAGTTAAAATGAGATGTTCCAAAATGTATAGAGCATGGGCCAGGTCCTTATACACTATACTCAAAAATAGGGAAACACATTTTAAACAGTTTTCAACAGTCCAACTATTTTATAATCGCCTTGTTTGCTGGTAAAGCACAGGAAATTACACTTGAAATTGCAACACACAATAAAAACCCGTCATGGCGGTAAGCTGTCATTTTTATTGATTAGTGACGTTTAACATGTTTATTTCACGCATTTTGACACTCTTGTGACAACTGACGGTTATCTTTCTATGATTCAATGGTTGGGTGCGTTTGGCAGAAAAAAGCGCTAGCAAGCGCTTGCAAGCAAAATGGCGATTGTAAGCGGTAAGCGCTGTCTAATCGTAAGTAGCTATTTTCCTCCAGGACACGATGTTAGTTTTAACCGGGGAATCTAACCTAATTTAAACATATGTTTGTAAGGTATTCATATTAAAAACTTACCAATCATGATTTTTTAATAGCATGTATATGTTTATTCATGTCATTATATTACTTAAAACTAATATTGCACAAAACAACTGATAAACTCTACTTCAAAACAAACAAATTAAATAAGCAAAATGGCGGATTGTGTCAGCGCTGCTGAAGTAGCAATCGTGTCCTGGCCGAAAACTATTTTAGCGCTTATAAGCGCTTGCTAGCGCTTTTTTCTGCCAAACGCACCCGTTGTCTTATGGTTTACTGTCATTGTTCATAGGCACAGAGTAACTAAAACGGTGAGACGCCATGTTGAAAGTCGATAAAATAATTGATAAACGATAAAAGATTTTTCTCTTTTTTTTGAGGAAGTGTATTTAGATCTGACCCTTTTGAAACATCTGTTTTCCAAAATAAAAAAATTGTCAAAATACTAAAATGGAAAAATTTGTACAGCTTAAAAATTAATTTTTCTCTAGAAACGATTTATAATATCTAACTCCACAATATTACTCTGAATTTTGAATTTGATATACAGGAAAATGGGTGAAAAGTTTGAAGGGGATGATAACTTAAACCATTTAAAACATATTAAGCTAAGCTTATATATAAGTCTAGTATATGATTCTAGTATATATAACTATACTAGAATTATATACTGTATAAGTCTAGTATATATAAGTTCTATATAAGTCTGCTCCATTTTTGTAATTGAATTTCTTAGGTTTTTAACAATAGAACCCTTTTTTTTCAATTAATTGCTACTAGTGTCTAGTAACAGTTGTTATGTTATTATTTTTATTAATTTTTTATTTATGTAATGTGTAATTACTCAAATAAAATAATTTCCACGCTTCTTCATCATTAGAAAAACATTCTATGTATATTTAAGTTTAAGAAACCACAATTAAATTAAGGAAATGTTGTGCTTATGCCATAAAAGAAAATAGCCTTTGTTGTACAAACCTTTTCATAAACATGCTTAGTTTTTGCTCTTTCTTTTGAGGTATTATTTACGCAGATCTCTCATCAACTCTTTAAATTGAGGTGTACAAAGCAAATTGTGGACGAATATTTTTAATTTGTAATAGACAGGGAGCGGTCCGAAGGTGGACTGTATCTCGCCCGCCCTGCGTTGGCGCTGTGCGTTCAGTAGCGATGATTAATCTTTTTTTAATTTATTTTGTTTTATTTATTATTACGAAACAAACTGTATCTATGAATGTTAAAAAAAAACAAAACAAACAAAACTAAATGAATGTTGCTAACTGTACTGTTAAGAGTTACGTCACAGCGCAAGACGCACAGTTAAGTCGCACGGGTTGTCATCCATTAAAGCTACAGCGAATCTCGAAAACAGGTTACTTAACTGCGCTTAATTGATTAATAACGTTTGTGTGCGATGCTAAACAAGCGTGCATTCTTTTTGTAACTCCGTAGGAATAGGATGGCGTAGATCGCGGGAACGGATACGAAAAAAAAAATTTATCAATTAACTTATAGTTTGAGTGTTGACTTTTAAAGTATAAGCTATTTCCTAATACCCTTTTTAAAAGAGGCTTTTTCGATAGAATACGAATGACAATCTTAGTTTTAATTTAAAATTCATAATTCTTTGGTTTTGCTTCTTTAATGCCGTATGATGAGTGTAGAGAACCAGTGACCGTTTGTACTGGAAACGAAGCATTCCATCCTAGTCCTCACGGGTGTCAACGCATCTGCATTTTGATTCGTAATCGAGTATAGATTTGGGTGTCTATGGCTCACAGCAACCACTTACCACCAGGTGGACTGTCTGCTCGTTTGTCATTCTTACGCTATAAAAAAATTCAAATTGTGTGTCTTAATAATTTTCTATGCTTATGGTGCTTATAATGGATTTGCCTTGATGTTTGCGCATATGTACGCATATTTTTAGCTGGATTTTAATACAAGTACAGAAACTATATTTTCTGTTTAAATAAAGTCTTACCTTTCAAAAAAGAATTATATCAAGCAATCGGTATTGTGACTGGATTGTACTCGAGAGTGTGACTGTTTACTAGGCGAGTGAAATGCCTGCATTAAATACTAGGCTCTATTCGCTTGCGATGTGTGTGGGTTACGTTGAGGGTTGTCACCCGTACTATAATATATAGTATCGTACTATATTTCAGTCAATTGTAGGCAGGCAGAATTTCGGCCACGGTGGCCTGCCTCAACGGAGACCAGCCATCGGAGAAGGACAGGATTATAGTGCGCAAGCACAAGTACACTCTCCATTCCCTCACTCTCATAATCCGATGGGACGGTAAACCGACACGACCGGAGAGAGATCAGGCGCAGAACCAACGGCTTTACGTGCTTTCCGAGGCACGTGGGTGAGACACCCTGACTCCGGGCAACTTCTGAGAATTTCTTGACGGAAAAACTCAGTAATTAATTTTTTGGTCCGACCCGGGATTCGAACCCGGGACCTCATGATCAGCAGTCGCGCTACTACAACCACTAGACCAACGAGGCAGTATAGAAAAATAATCTAGTACGAAAATACTATATTTTTTACGTAATTTTTTCCATCATGAATATAAAATTAAAAGAGGAAATAACAAGAACATGTATTAATTTAATTGAAAATTAATTTTTAATTTATTTTAATATGAATCGAAATTGCTTAGACTCCTAAAATTATTTTAAATTTAAGGTAGAAGGTAAGTTGGTTAGATAATTGATGGCCAAAGCAAGGAGCAATAACAAATATGTATGAAAAAATACATTCGTATTTGTATTGAGTACATACAGGCATAAGGATTAAAAATAAATGTGTACTATTTCTCCGATTTTTTTTTGTTTGTCGAAAAGGGGGCAAACGAGCATACATACATAGGTTCACTTGATGTTAAGTGACTACCGCCGCCCATGAACAACTGCAACACCAGGGGAATTGCAGGTGCGTTGCCGGCCTTTTAGAACGGAGTAAGCTCTTTTATTGAAGTCCCTAGGTCGTGTCGGTCTGGAAAAATCGCCGGTGGTAAACTATTCCATAGAGAGGTTGTACGTGAAAGAAAACTCCTAGTGAAACGTACAGTGGTGGACCGCCATGCATCCAGATGGTGTGGATGGTATTGCGAAGTTTGCCACGTAGTGCGTTCGTGAAATTTGGCGGCTGGGATTAATCTGAACAATTCCACAGAGCACTCCCCGTTAGAGATGCGAAAGAAAATGCAAAGAGATTCAACATCTCTTCGCCGATTCGAGCCACTCTGCACTGGATGCGGTCAAGTGGAAGGAGCTGGCACTGGAAAGCCTCAGCTAAGATATAGGAACAGTATTCCATGTAAAGTTGCAGGCGGTATGCCGGCATGAAATACTGTCCCGCTCTGCTGAGCACGTCAGGCTTTTCAGAGGCCAATTTGACCTTCTCTTCCAAGTGACTACGAAACTTCACGTCACTCGAAATGTCGACGACGAGGATTCCGATACTGGCTGAGGCAACAAGGGGAGTACCTTGAAACTGAGGACATACGACAAAGGGGTTCTTTTTAGCGGTTAACGCGCAAACTTGTGTCTTCTGAAGATTAAACTGGACTAGATTTAGTCGCCCCCAATCCAAGACTTTGTTCAGCAAAGACTTGACTTTAGACACAAGTTTGTCCCGGTACTCGGAGACTTTCATCCGAAAAATATTGGAGCATAGCAATGAATGTTACCGGTTTGCAACATATCATTGATATGCAGAAGAAACAGCGTTCGTGATAGCATGCAGCCTTGTGGAACGCCAGCATTAATAGGCTTGTAATCGGAGCATGCACCGTCTACAATTACCTTGATGCTCCAATCTGCAAGAAAGCTTTCTTGTATTGCACGATTTCTCGGGAAGCCCATAGGAAGGGAGCTTCGAAAGAAGCGCTTTGTGCCAAACCCGATCGAAGGCCTTCGCAATGTCCAAACTAATGGCCAATGTCTCCCCCTTGGATTATACTGGCTCCCCTCATCAATGAGTCAGGTAGACCAGAATATCACCAGCTGATCGACCTCGACGAAAACCATATTGACGGTCACTAATCAGTTGGTGATCCTCAAGGTACCCCATGAGCTGGCAGTTTATAATGGATTCTTTTGGAGAACAAGGGGATGATGGCAATAGGCCTGTAGTTTAACGGATCTGAGCGGTCGCCTTCTTTAGGGATCGAGTTGACGAAAGCCACCTTCCATGATTTTGGGACTACGCCTAGGGAGTACCGGAAAAGACGCGTTAGAACCGGTGTCAACTCTGGAGCATACCTACGTCTTCAGCACAATTGGGGGGATTCCGTCAAGCCCATTTGACTTGTGGATGTCCAGGGAGAGGAAAGCTTTGCAAACGAGCGCTGTGTGAACCGCACATCCGGCATGGAGCACTCACACCGCGGGATGTTTGGCAGTGTGCTCCCCTCGTCATCGAGAGTCGAGTTGGACGCAAAGAAAGAGCCTAGCTGATCGGCTTTCTCCTATGCGGCATGGGCCAGTGAGTCGTCAAAGTCAAAGTCAAAATCTTTATTTGCAGAATAAAATGTTTATGTAATACAGGTATTTAGTATTAGAGTAAGTCTCAATAATATTCTACCGGGAGTTGTACCGGTGTGCAAACACGAACGAAAAAAAAAACGATCGAAACAATCGTCCTCCCTGTGCAGAGATGGAAGTGACGGAAATTCCTTTGAAAAGAAGGTGAACTAGTTTCTCGCCTATTCTGCCTATGTGTTCTGACTTTGACTTGGCAATGACTCTTTTGAAGGACTTGGAGGCGGACTTATACTTTTTCTTCTTGGAGGCGGACTTCTTTTTTTGGGTGCTGGTGTTTACATCCCGCGACGTTGATGCGTCAGCCCAGGCCCGTTAGCACTCCTGCTTTCATGCATGATGCTATTTTACAGGATCGACTAAAACATGGCTGAGATCTGCCTCCGATCGGCACCCCAGAGGAAGGAATAAAAAGTGCCATACCCTGAAGTACCACATCAGTGATAGAATCAGCAACAACATTGGGATCGTCCGGCGAGAAGCAAGCCAGCCCCCAAGAGTAGGATGCAAAGAAAGACCGCATCCTATGCCCATCGACTGACTTATAGTGCCAAACACGGTGGCAGCCTGCAGAATGCAACCGCGATTTCAGCGTGAGTGGCACCACACTCCGGACAAGAAAATGACCCGTGGAGGCAAGAGAACCATCGACGGAAACCCGATATCTGTCCGGATGAGAGGCCAGCAGAAGTTCCAATAGGGAAGGTGCATCCTGAAGATAATTCTCCACATCTGAAATCCGCGTAACTTCTCAAAAGTACTATATTTTGCATCCTTTTTGGGAAAATAGGTACTATATTTGTTCAAAAAAAAGTGGCAACCCTAGTCGCGCTCGCCTCACTTTTAGCTCCGTTAAATATAGACGTAGTCGCTGTCGGGTGTGATTAGACTCAAATAGCAGAATCTGTCTGATAACAAACCAATTCCGTTATTTGAATGATTAACGTTTGGGATAGATGTAGATGTCTAACGTTGGGGATAGATGTTGATGTCTGTGAGCCACAGCATCCACTTACCATTAGGTGGACTGTGTGTTCGTTTTTTGTATATTTATGCATACCTATTCTAAAAAATATATAAAATGACGAGCTTACTATAAAAACACAATTGTAGGAACATTAAACACACACGTAGTACACCTGTAACACAGTATCTTTGGACTTTGTGTGCTCTCATAACAAAACAATATACAATATTTATTAGAATAAAACCTTAAAATTAAATTATCAAACAGTTCTACTCCTTTCTGCCAAGAAATATGGTTGTGTTTTTTCGTTGATTGGCTATACTCAGCCTTTGGGCGAGAAAAGAACCAGACCTCTTGTATTCGGCGGCGACGACAATTCGCGGATACATTTTCTCTCGAAACTTTAGAATATCATCCATTACAATATTTTCTAGATAAAAGGCAAATAATAATCCTTGTTGAAAATGAAATAAGGTTGGTAAATCGCTTTTGTAATTTTGCAAGCGAACTTTGTTAACAAATTTTGGGTGAAAACATTATGTAGCAAAAAACAATTACAAATACTTTTAAATTCACATTACAAAACATTGCGTGTTCAATACTAACAAAGGGACATTAGACGATCGATTCAGGTAAACGGGGCCATCGGGTCACCGGAGTGTGACAGTAAGTACCAAATATTTTCATTTGCACTTTTTATAACCCGGAAATATCGAGTGCTTGAAGGTCCACCGTAACTTGATCCTGTACGGCTAAAGACGGATAAAGAAGCCACTAGAAACCATTCGACTGCTTCACATCGCTTGACGAGGCTTATGAAAGAACGTTTCCGTCATATTATTATTATCCGTCATCCAATTTATTTCTCTGTCCATTTCTCTAAATCTATTATATTTCTATTTTATTAAATTTTAAAGCCTCAAATATTTCTAACATCCAGACCCGGAACAATTATTTGTAGGCTATACAAATACTCGTTCTGTGCGGGATTCGAACCCTCGGCCCTCAGGGCTGCAGTTTATTGCTAAGTCTCTGCGTGCTTATATTACCTGTAATAAAGCAGGCGATTATATCAAATAATTTATATATCAACAGTGAATTTAAGTGAAATGAATATACATTTTGAAAAATGAATATTTTAGTCTCTTTAAAAAGCACAGCAACCAAGCAGTGAAATAAAAAAATTGGACAACCGACTTCATTATACGAGTAAATAAATGAGAACCTCAGCAACGTTGAAATCAATTAAATACTCATTATTAGGGATAACTCAAAACTACTGGTCAAATATTGATCAACTTTATAAGGGACCATATAAGAAGCACCAACTTTATAAGGGACCATATAAGAAGCACCAGCTGTCAAATAAAAAAAAAGAATTATCAAAATTGGTTCTCCTAGTAAAAAGTTCTTAGGTAACACAAATTAAAAAAACCAGTTGAATTGAGTACCTCCTCCTTTATTTTGAAGTCGGTAGAAAATTAATCATAAATATAGGTAGGTACATCAACATATTAAATATAAAAGTTCTTTCTTTTACTTAAAGGTCTAACACAATTTTTCAAAGTTTGGGTCAATAGCTCTTAAAGTTTTGCCGAGTTAACATTTTTGGTTTTATTGAACCGTCAACGATGACTGATCAAAATGTTGAGAGCTTCATGGTTTCATGCTTAATCAAACACTTTTAACCTTGAGGGCTACTTCCGGATCGAGCGGAGTGTTGAAAATCGTTGTACGAAACCTGTGATGGATAATATTATAATAAAATTAATATTTTTTATTTTACCTCTATTGCACGCCTCATAAAAGCGAAGCGTTATTAGGTAGTTCATTACTCTCGACACGTCAAGGTCAAGCAATTTTGTGGTCTTAAAATGCCTCTAAGTATAGACGATTTTTTCTATAATAATAAATAAATAACAAATTTATTTATTTACCAGAAAACACAGCCAAAATACAATAAGTTCTGACTCCCACACTTGGCATGGCCTGTCTCGTGGGGGTCAAACAAAAGATTTTACAATAGATCAAAATGGCTATTTGTCATTCATTTCATAGTCATTTTTACGATTGAAACGCTACGAAGTCCAAAAAATATTTTTATATACAAATGCATAAGTTATACAGCAATTTTTAGGTTAGGATTTGCCGTTACCAAATAGGTAATAAAGAAATAAATGTGTTAGAACTTATTATGAACTTATCTATATCTTGTTTTTTATTGATCTGTACTATACAACATAAAATATTGTATAAGACTCAGAAACAGAGTTGAATAAAGTAAAGTAGCAGTGTGTAAAATGAAACGTCTTAGAAAATGGGTAGTTGAGATGCGTTCAAAATATAGTAAGACCCTTGACGTAGAATAAGCTTAAAGAAAAATTAAAAAAAAAATTGTTTCTTGCGTTTCTTTTAACATTGTGATAAGCGTAATCAATTTATAATTCAATTAGCTGAATTTTAAGATTTATTTCATTTCTATACACAGTAAGGTGAAAAATGGGCATCTTTCTTTAAAAACTCTGCCCCAAAATTGACGTATCCGGGTCTTTTTTATTAGCATCAGAATTACATCAATTCGTTCCCTGTTTCATATCAATAGCTCAGTACGCGCAGTTGTTAATAAAGTTATTTTCAAGTTTTATTGGTATTAAAAATTTAAGGGCGCTTTCCTTATTTTCTTTAGCCCTTAATAGACAAAGGACAAATGTATCATACGGTCCATATCTTCTTTCTGTAATCAATTATTTTGGTAAACATTATTAATTTTTTCCCTGTTCTGTCGATTGCTAAGCATTGGCGCCTCCCGTTGTAGAGATGGATAGATGGATTGCAGTAGCAGTTTCAGATGGGCTGTAGGTTCGTTTATCATGTCTGCTTTATATATATTGTCATATAAAATAACGCAAAGAGAAATCTATGTACCTTTACTAAGGAAATTGCTTGCATGGTGGTGCGCTTAAGTATAACGTTTACGTGGTGCAGGATGCACTGCAAAAATTTAATCAGAATATGTATTTGTTATTATGTATTGTACAAATATGTATTATAAAAACTTTATTAAATTTTCAATATTAAAATGTGGGTTATTGTAGAAGCGTGCTCTCTGCCAGCCCTTTTCAGGGCTGCAATTCTACACAGCTGCGCACCCATGCGAACGAGGGTTAGGGCGTCCCCCCAAGGCGACGCACACCAGCTCGTCCCCGTTGGTGTGGAATGCAGCGCGCAAAGCGGCGATGGGGACCGCCACCCGTCACGCACAGCCAGCAGCAGCATATATATATATATATATATATATATATATATATATATATATATATATATATATATATATATATATATATATAGAGGAGGCATGAGAGATAAGACGAATGAGTTGATCGAAATAATGAAAGAAAGAGAATTAGATGTCGTGTGCATGTCGGAGACCAAACGGAAAGGCAGTGGTATTGAAGAGCTCCCTGGCGGGACGTTAGCTATATGGTCCGGAGTCCCGGAAAGCGAGAACGCCTGCCAAGGAGTGGGAGTGCTGTTGTCGTTCCGGTTGGTCGATCTTATGACTGAATACAAGGTTGTGAACTCAAGACTTCTCTGGGTTCGTTTCAAAATGGGACTGACGAAGTTATTCCTTTTGGCTGTTTATGCGCCGGTAGCTTCGTCGTCCAGGGCTGAGCTGGAGGAGTTTTGGGAGAATGTAAGAGAAGTTCTAGATTTGGTTAAGGGAAACGAAAGAACTGTTGTATGTGGTGATTTGAATGGATGGGTAGGTATCGCTCGACCAGGATACGAGTCGGTGCTTGGAAAGTTTGGCGATAAAAGGGTTTATGATGCTGGCAAGCTTATACTGGCTGTATGCAAGGAAAAGGGTCTTCTTGTGACAAACACTATGTTTAATCACAGGAAGATCCATATGTACACTAGAGAAAGAAAGAATGAGAGAAGTATGATTGATTTGTTCCTGGTGGATGACCGACTGCGAAAACAGGTGATGGATACACGAGTGTTCAGGGGTGCTGACCTGGGAACGGATCATTATCTAGTAATTACTAGATTTAGGGGTTTGTTCGCGGGTTGGCGCCACCGGACGGCAGTAACAGAACCACAGTCGGTCTGTCGCATCCGAAGCTGGAAGCTTTAGGAAGCGGATACTAGGGACAAATATCACACGAGGGTAGCCGAAAAGCTTGACACCATCGATGGCAGGAAAGAATGTGTGGAGAGAACATGGCAGAACCTTAGGGATGGAATGGTAAGTGCAGCGGAAGAAGTATGTGGTACGACAAAAAGAGGTAGTAGTAAAAGAAGAGATGCATGGTGGAATGATGAAGTGAAAGAAGCTGTAAAAAAGAAGAAAAAAGCATGGTTAGACCACTTGGCCTCTAGTAACGATGAGCATATGAGAGAAAAGATGAAAGAAAGATATAAGCTGCAGAAAGTTCATGCGAAAACATTGATTGAGGAAGTACGTGAAAGGTGTAGAATAGAAGCGGACGAGAGGTTGTCGCACAACTTTAGGGAAAACTCCAAACTCTTCTGGAAAGAGGTTGGAAGGTCTCGGAGTGGTGCGACAGCTTTAAGAATGAACAAAGTGCTTTCGAGAACCAATGACGTCCTCTCAGAAAAATCGGACGTCATGCAGCGATGGAGTGAATTTTATAGAGAATTGTATGCGTGTCATGATCTTAGTGAAGGATCTGGGGGTGACGCCGTGACTGGCACGCCAGACACGGACCTCGATGACACTGAGGTCATCAGCATGAAAGAGATTGAACGTGCGATTCGAAGTTTGAAATGTGGTAAAGCTGCGGGACTAGACAGAGTTACTGCTGAAATGGTCAAGTACGGTGGGCCTCGCGTCTGGGACAGCTTTCATCTGCTGTGCAATTTGTGCTGGCGGACGGGAGATGTCCCGGATGATTGGCGATCCGCGGTCATTGTGCCTTTATATAAAGGTAAAGGTTCACATTTTGACTGCGGGTGCTATCGGGCGATCAGCTTGACCAGTTTAGCAAGTAAAGTTTACTCGAAGGTTTTGACACGTAGGATGCAAGAGAAATCGGAAAGATTCTTATGGGAGGCACAATGCGGATTTAGACCTGGAAGAGGATGCACGGATCAAATGTTTTCTCTCCGCATGATCACGAAGAAGCTTCTGAGTGTTAACCAGAGGATTTTCTGTGCTTTTGTGGATCTGGAGAAAGCATTTGATAAGGTTATAAGGAAGAAAATGTGGGAACTGTTGCCGGGATATGGTGTGGATGGTCGATTGTTAAGGGCTGTGCAGTCACTTTACTATGACTGTAAATCCTGTGTGCGGGTAGGGCATGACCTGTCACCCATGTTTAGCGTCCAAGCGGGCGTAAAACAGGGTTGTGTCATGTCTTCCTGGCTGTTCATACTGTATCTCGACAGCTGTTTACAGAAGCTGAAAGATAGCTGTTTGGGTGTGAAATTGGGTGACATAAAAGTTAATTGTCTGCTGTATGCTGATGATGCAGTGCTTATTGCACCATCAGAAGCAGAACTGCAGGCATTAGTCACGTGTATGAAAGAGGAATGTGAAATTAAAGGTCTCCGTTTGAATGCTAATAAAACTAAGGTTCTGGTATTTGAAAAGGACGAAGAGATAACGAAATGTGAAATATGGGTGGGTAAATCAGGAATGTCTAGAACAGGTAAATGAAATTGTATACTTGGGGAGTGCTTTCAGCCGGGATGGAAGATGTGATTTAGATGTGGATAGGCGTGTCGCTGCCGGAAACAAAGTCAATGGTGCCCTGAATGCATTAGTAAAAAGGCAAGGCGTGGTGAAGAGTGCACGCCTTGCAATACATAACGCAGTGTTGGTACCGACTTTGTTATATGGCAGCGAAACCTGGGTATGCCAGAAGAAGCATAAAAGCAAGTTGAATGCAGTGGAGATGCGATCTCTTCGTAAAATGTGTGGCGTTACCATAGCCGACCGAAAGCGAAACGAAGAGATTCGCAATATGGCAGGATTGAAAGATGACCTTATCACAAAAATTGATAGGGGCGTACTCCAATGGTTTGGGCACGTTGAACGAATGAGTGAAGACCGAATGGTGAAGAAAATATACTTATAGAGCGAAAGTAAATATTAAAAGGTGTCGAGGTAGACCGAGACTAACTTTCGAAGACCATGTGAGCAAATTGCTCGAAGAGGGGAGGGTCAAGAGTACTCGGATACCTAGACGTGCATGTATGAAGAAGTTAATGAACCTGAAAGAAGCGAAAGAGGTATGTAAGGATCGTGACACTTGGCGATCTGTTCTCTCTGGCTACCCCTTTAGGGATTGTGCGTGACGATAAGTAAGTAAGTAAGTAAGTAAATATTAAAATGTTATTTTCAAAGTAACTTTCAAAAGCACAGGCCTTTTGTTGCAGAATGTATATACTATTATTAGGTATTAAAATGAAAAGAAAAAAACCGAGAAAATAGAAAGAGGGGCAATCTCTTTGTCTGATTATAAAGCACCATCTTTGTTTAAAATGAACCTGTTTTATGTAAATGACGTTTTAAATTTAAAATGTCGTCTTTACGTCGAAAAGTTTTTTTTTAAATTAGATATTCGACTACGACTGCTAGCCCTCTTACGATTAACCGCTCGTAAGCGTCTTAGTTTTGAGGCAACCTCTAGCCTCTAAATTTTATAGGAAAAAGGAATCCATTTTCATTTATATCGCGATACGCAGTGCAATGTATTTAAGCATAAGCCGTAATGTTGCTTCACTTTCCTGAACTCAATTAATGTGCGATACAGTTACAGTTAAAGCAAAATTGCCGAAATATACTCCGCAAGGTGTTGCTCAATAACATCGCAGCTGATGTATCACTGGCAATATTGCTGAGCTGTATTTCCCAGTAAGGTGCAATGTTCTAGTAAATATCCATCGTCATTTAAAACATTTAGAATATTGTAGTGATGAATGTCGACTACAAAGACAATTTTCTATTATTCGAACTTTGTCGTCATGATCGTCAGCTTGTTATATGCATAGAATATATAATCACATCGTAAGCATCGGCACAAATATGGAGACACTTATTCGTCGACTCACCGACAGAGCTATGATAGCAAAAAATCGAAAGAAAGATCTCAAAAACAGCTACGTACATACAATATAAAGTGCGGCGAAATACTGATAATGTTAATTTATTAGATAATTAAAAATATTAAAACGTTAACTAGAATTAATTTCCTTGAAAAGTAGCATTGCTACTACACATACATTACATAATTTATTCTCTACGTTTAGGTATGCTTGAATAATATGCATAGATTTATACTGGTAGTATAGTGTTTAATTTAATTTATTATTTATGTTCGTATGTTAACAAATTGCGTTACTTGCAGCACAGATTTCCAGAAAAACATCAGAACGTAGTCTGTGATGTGACGGAATCTGCGAATTTGTTCGGGACTGTCCCCACCATTATATAGGATTTAATCAACTATTAACAATTATAGCATATTTATGTTTGCAAAAGAAAACCATGTTTTGTTTTTTCGTGGTAAAGCCACGCTGCAGCTATATTATGTAGCACGAAAGTGTCGGCTCGACCGGGGAAGGATCACGCTCTCACAGAATACCAGCGTAAAATAGCAGCTTAATGCTGCCGTGTTTCGTATGGTAAGTGTAGAGATCTGGAGACCCTTTTTTACTGGAAACGAGGCATTCCATCTTAGTTGTCAGGGGTGACAACGCATCTGCGTTTTAATTCTTAATCGGGGATAATGTTGCCTCTAAAGGGATGTCTATGGGCCTCAGCATCCACTTTTATATTGTGTACTCGTTGGTCATCTTTATGCTACAAAAACCCGCCTGGGATCACGTAATTAATGAAATAAAACAAAAAGTAAAGCATATCACTGCAAACTTTAAGATGTTTTGAGCTCTTTCAGCGTAGATCGACCCATGGTTAGTAATTAAAAGCTCGAAGTAACTTTTATTTACATGGGAGAATGCCAGCGCAAACCAACCTGTCGGGGGCAAGTATGCTTTACGTGCATATTGGCAGGGCCACGCGGTCGCTTTCGCACACCCCGCTCCGGTCGCCTCATGGCGGCCCATCTTCGTTTGAGGACGACTCTTCCCCTTTTCCTCTCCGCGGCCACTAACTATACTTGCGTAACGGAACCCGAGTACGATAAGCTGAAGCCATTGGGCCAAGTAAAAGAACACTCGAATACACCTGCCTTTCTGACCCCACTCAGGTTTCAGCCCCGGAGGTTATGGAAAGCGGCACATCGTAAAACCGACACTCCTCTTCCACCGCGGTCTTACCATCACCATTAGCGGTGTGGCCCCCGCCAAAATCGAGGAGGATAGGCATCGCCATACCAACACTCCTCTTCCTCCGAGATTCCACCTCTGTTGCGGTGGCAGGGGGAAAATACACTATTATAAAACTTTTAAGTAGTTTAACTATCCGATCTAAAGGACATAATTATAAATGGATAATAAAATAATGAAAATAGTATTAAAATAATGAATCGATATAAATATGTAATAGATTTTGTCTAATAAAAACCCTGATTTAATTAATTATTTTACAAATATAAAATTTGTTGTCATGGCAGTCTAAATTTAGCAAATAAATGCACGGATCGCTATATATATTCTCAGTAAGTACGAAGTACAGTACGAAGTTCATTGTGTATTGCATTTGATGCATCAGAATTTTCAAAACAATCGTGTCCGATGACGTAAGGAATAAGCAACGTTAACCGTAAACAAAAACAACTTGGACATATCAATAATGGCATACCCGTAATGGCATACCCGTAATTGTGTAACTGCTGGACGGGACCTCTACTGTTCCAGGAAAGATTGGCCATGTTCACTATACACGACTGACATTGATAAGACTGGTGCCGCACAGATGTCTTGCACCTTGATGTTGCTCACCTTTGTGGGTATTTTATATCTGACAATTTCGTACGGTATTTCCGACCTTTTTGTAGCTGTCTTTTATGATACTGAATCTGAAGAAAAGATTTAAGAAACTGAATTTTCATATGCCCCCAGCACAAGACAAAACGCTCTTGTAGTAACAATGTCCTCCAGACCGAGATTATTCTTATAGCGGACAATCTCAACGGAAACTAGCCATATACGCAAGACACGATTAAAATACTGTACGACAAACACAAGTCCACTCTCTATTCTCTTATTCTCACAATTCATATGTCATAGTCCGAGTCCGATTGGATCGGAGAAAAATTAGGCGCAAGACTACTGGATATACGTGCTTTCCGAGACACGAGGGATTAAACAGCGTCACCTTCCTAACTTCGAGCTGCTTCTGATAATTTCTAGATAGAAAACACTATATTTGAATTTTTGGCCTCACTTGAGAATTCGATTCCGGGGCAACACGATCTTAAGCCGCATTTACAACCACTAGACTAAATAGGCAGACTTTTTGCAGTATAACTAAACTAGTCTGCACATTTGAAAAAAAAAACCAGTACCTACTTCGATTATTGAAAAATCGATATTGTAGCTACCCATGCTGGAGTTCTAAAAACAGTGGTGTTCAATTCACAATTCACAACAAATCATATTTTTCTTTTCGGCATTAAATTGAGCTTTCTTAAAGGACTACAAGTAAGTTCAGTTTAAGTTTAATGCAATGAACATTGCCGATCAAAATAAAAAGTTAACTAGATAGATGAATAAAATATGTCTAAAATAAATATCTGAAAATTTGAAATCTGATGAGGTTTTCAGACTGAGATTATGGGCGTCGATTATATTTGAGGAAAGATACATTATATACAGGTATATTTTATTTCCACGCATTTCGGGGCGCTTTTCTTTTTCAAATCGGCGGAAATAATATTACCGTGTATAATATATGTCATATTCATATATCTTATTTAAATACGCTGTGTTTATATATTTTAAAACCAGAGTGACAAATAGGTTTATAGTCCAAAAACAAATATATCTTATATAGGTACGTTATAAGATAAGTTCACTTATCTTGTGTTATTTTTCCACCATTTATCGCATATACAAATATATTTCTGTGCTTTTAACCTTTTCCTGTCGCTGGTATATTAATGCATGAATATGGGAAAGCTTAAAAGGTATAAAACATAACTGTGTCACTGTGATTCTTTTAACGGTTTGCTATGAATACAAAAGTTATGAAGAGATGACGTCATAACGAAATTTCAACGAGAAAACTTTTCATTGCACTTTGCAATGTAAAATGCACAATACCCCGCAGTTTCAACCGTTTTATTTTTTTGTAACTCTGAAAGTGTAATTTTAACAAAAGTTTTGTTTAATATTTTAAAAACTTTAAATCTAAAGTTAGAACGTAACTGTCGCATTTGTTATAAATTTTTTAACATTTAAACATCGAAAAGAGAATCTGCAATACTTTTTATAAGTTACAAGCTACTACTAAATTAATAATTAATAATGATAAGAAATAATTGTGAAAATGTAGTCTTTACTTTGGAAGTTATATTGTTTAATTGTGAATGATAATATATTCAATGAAATTAAATGATCTATAACTTTCAAATAAATTTATACGTACGATTACGCCACCTACTGTAAGTTAATTACACTATGCCTTTAACCTTCGCACAAGTGCAAGCACCAAGCAATAAGTTGACAAAGTTTTAGCGCAATCTGATGAACGGTATAGCGGCGCATAAATATGAACAAAGAAACATTAATATTTATTTATTAGATAAAGCTCTGGCAATTGAGGAACTAAGCGCTCGTCGTAAAATTTACAGTGCGCAAGCCGTTGGATTACCACCGGCAATAATGAAAATTTTTATCGCAATTTTTAGTGCTTCAACTTCCTGTACTAGTTGGACTGCTATTCTGCGTCTCTCTATGTAGTACCACGCTCTTACCTATCCGTTCCACCAAACAACAGTACCTAAATTGTTGTGTTCCTGTCTGAATGAGAGTATAATTACAGGCTATGTTTTTGAGAGACTGTAATGGTAAGGCTCAATTTACATTGCGGCGGAATGGAATGGGACGGAGGGACGCGCGGGAAGAAGCGCAAATTCGCAGGAATGCTCAAGCACTTCGCTTTGGGGCTATACAACAGTCGCCTTGGAGCTGTAGAAAAGTAAGTCTAGATTCCACGCCCTTCGCGTCACTTCCTCCAAATTCCACAAACTTCGCCGACGGTAGCTACGGGAATCCTCGAGAATTCTCCGGAAGACGCGCGACTTACTTCTTGGCATGAAATAATTTTAAAATTAAATTATTTGAAATACATTATATTTTACACAGTAATAAGAAAAAATGTTTGATAAACGTCAGTATTTTTCACAAAATTCATCACCGTGCCGAAATTAGTTTACTCTGATGGGCGAATAAACGGCAACACTAACTTCGCCAATAGGTTTTCCTTTTTTTTTCATCTTTAAGGGTTATTATCACAATTAATTGAAAAATAATAAACGGAGTTTTGGCGGGATATCCACCGGCATATTGCTGCTCGTGTATTATAGTTTAAATAAGGGTTTTAAATGGATATTGATATGTACAAGTAGTTCAATTTTGTGTCTTAAATGTCAGCACATATGAATTATTAGTGGAAACGGTAAAACTAGTGATTCGATGGTGATGTGAACCTCAAGATAATATTGTCTGCTTAGGCGCCATGAGATACTATCGCAGTCAACTGACCGCTGGCTCAAGCTGCCGACAATATCTGCCAAAAACTTCGCAATATGAAGCATCAACATATTGTGAAGTATACTATAAAGGATAATTTCTTTTTACTTGATACTGGAAAAATACAACCGAACGAGTCCATAACTAAAGAAAGAAAGAAAAGTAACGGATAGATGAGTAACTGGAGCAGGTTCTATGATATTAAACTAAAAAGACATCCACGGTATAATCGTCTTAAATATTCTATAGGCGTTTAACAACTGAATTACACGTGGATTTAAACAATTATTTATAGGCGATTAAGAGATTAAGAGCCGTGGTAGCTCAGATGGTTAACGCTCGCTGTAAATATAACAGAACGCGAGTAACCTGAGTTCGGTCCCCGCCGGCACCAATGAAATTGTTAAATGCAATTTTAAGTGCTGATTTACCACGTGCTCGGCGGTAAAGGAAAACATAGTGAGGAAACCTGCATGTCTGAGGAATAAGAGAAAAAAAAATATTTCGAAGACATGTGCAGTTCGCCAACACGCATTGGGGCAGCGCGGCGGACACTTCCTTGCCCTAATACCCTCTCAGAAATGAAGGCAGGCCTGTGCCCAGCAGTGGTACGTATATAGGCTGTAACTTCACTAACTTTACTTATAGGCGATACAAATAATTGTTCAGCAGGCAGATTGGTGATCGGTGATGGATGTTCTCGTACCATTATTTTTTTGGCCACTTCCATTTGCTGCCAGCTACAGCCACGCGAGACAACCAAGGCGATCTATTTTTTAAACTGCCACCGCATGATTCAATAAAAAAGCTAGTCAAGGTTTAGTCAAGGTAATGAAACTGACCACTTTAATTATAGTTTTTGACCAGAAATCCTCTAACTGAAATTATTTAATGTCTAAAACTACATTTGTTATGCTATGTTATTATACAATGAAAATAGGATTAAAACGTTGCCAGTTTAAAATCGGCATTGAGAAAAATATGAAATAGAATCGCGAAATTAGGTCAGCTATAAACTAAAATAGGCATTAACGTGGCTTCTGTTAACGCTTTTGGTTAAGACACCGTCCTCGTCTTTTTTTAACTAGTGTATGCCAATCTTTTTATATACGAATTTTTAAAAGCAGTGACCGGATGGTTTGGTGATCAAAGTATCCAACTATTATGTTACGGGACTACGGGACTATTATGTTATTACCGGGTAATGAGTACGACCGGGATAGGAATCTTATCCCAGTCGTACTCATTGCCACGGGCTGAGATTTCACGACGTTTAGCCATTTGTTCGAGAATCTACGACTCATTAATGAATTTAGGCTGTTAAAGCCACGGAAATATTAGAAAAAAAAAATTATGTCAATCGGCATTATACAATAAAAAAATATTTTTTATCCTTTTCAATAGATTAAGGAATATCACAAAGTCAATGTCGTCTAAATACTTAGTCCCAATAAAAACTTCATCTCTGATTTTGCTGCCCTTTGGAGTAAAATTATTTCATCAAACTTGTATAATTCCTAAAGTATAGCCTATTTAACAAAAAAGTGTCATCAAAATCGATTTACGATTGAAAAAGATATCGCTTAAAATACATACAAAAAAATATAAACATACAGTCGAATTATTAACCTACTTTATTTGAAGTCGGCTTAACTATGTGAAGATCCAATGATGTACAGAATCTTGAGAAAAGGTTCGAGCCAGAGTTTTATTGAGGAAAATTCTTTAAGCATGATATCATTCATCATCATCATTACAGCCCTTCACAAGTCCACTGCTGAACATAGGCCTCAGCATGATAAATTATTAACAATTGAGAAGGGAGTTTTTCCACTTTATGTTAATTTTTTAGTTCGAACGTTATACGTCCGAAAGGGGATTATTTTTTTTTATAGGATAAGGTGACAAACGAGCACACAGTCCACCTGATGGTAAGTGGTTGCTGTGGCCCATAGACATCTACATCTATCCTCGATATATAGTAATAGTATTCGACTTTGTGTTTTTGTGTTTGTCCTCCTCCTAGTATTTTTATTTAAGGTTACTATTTAAGGTTTTATAGGACAGCAAAGCTTAAAGTGACCACATTACCCTCACGTACCTTATAAATTATTTTTAATACCAGGTGTTCAACCTAGTTTTCAAACAAATTATTTACCAACTTCAAAAAGGAGGAGGTATTCTATTGTGAATTACCTCATACCTTGTCTCTGTGTAAACAGATTTTGATGATTCATTTTTTATCTAAAAACTGGTGCTTCTTTGTTTGTTCTGTTTGCTGGTTCCGTATTTGACTTCGAATACATTGATGATGTTCTCATTTTAATGATATTGAAGTCGGTTGTACAAAATTTTTAATTTTACCACTTGTTTTTTTTTCATGAATTAAGGGTGACAAACGAGCATACATTCCACCTGATGGTAAGTGAATGTTGTGGCACATAGATAATATAATAATAAGATAGATAATAAGTTTATATAGTCCCATAGACATCTACATTTATCCTCAATTAAGAATCAAAATGCAAATGCGTTGTCACCCCCGAGGGCTAAGATGGAATGCCTCGATTCCAGTGAAAAGGTTCTCCGATTCTCTTCACTTGCCATATGAAACAAAGCAGCATTACACTGCTATTTTACGCTGGTATTCTGTTAGGGCGTGGTCCTACCTCGGTCGAGCCGACCCATTCATGCTACAACTATAATATAGCTGCAGCGTGACTCTACCATGTAAAATACTGATAAAGAGCTAGCGTATCACACAACCATCTATGCTAACAAGGCTGTAGTTTTTGCGTCAAAAGAAAGGGACCATATTAATCACACGACATATTACTCTCACTTACTATACTTCTAATGCAAGTAATATAACCATACAGAAAGTTGTTTACGCCAACGTAATCTTTCACGCATTGAAGAGATTGAAGTTTTTCGATTTAAAAAATGAGGCTAGTAGTAGTAAACTTTCAATTCGGTCGTCGGTAACTATTCACGTAAATAGAACAGGGCAACAGCGGTACTGAAAGTAGGTAAAACTAGGTTTGTTTTCAATCTACGCGGAACATATATTATCATCACGCCTCTGACGAAATTAACATTCAAAATTTTCATTTTAAATATCATTTCTAAGAAATAAATCAAGCAATATTTGAAATATAGTATTAGACATAAATTATACATACCTGCTGAACATAAGCCTCCCCCTTAGATCACCTCATAGGGGGAATATTTGTCACAGTTGCCACGCTTGACAAGTGGGTTGGCAGCCGTGGTTTTATTGTTTTTATTGAGCTATTATCGGGAAGATGATGCTGCATAGCTGTTTAATTTCTCTCTGACGTCTCTTACGACACCCACAGGATGCAATGGGGTAGTGGATATGCTTACACCGCCACTTCAAGGTGAATTAAATGATTTGTTTATACGGTAAATTTATTGATTTTTTGTTTATTATAACGTTAAATGATTTAAAAACAATTAATCATCATCAAGCATACGTGGTAGAGCCACGCTGCTTGATGATGAATAGGGTTGTAGCACGAATTGGTCGTCTCGACCGGGGAAGGACCACGCTCTCACAGAATACCAGCGTATAATACCAGCTTAATACTGATGTGTTTCGTATAGTGAGTGTAGAGATCCGAAGGCACTTTTATACTGGAAATGAGGCATTCCATCTTAGGCCTCAGGGGCAGTGTTGCCAACATTAAAATCTAGCTCCCGTTGTAAAGAACACTATAATCCCGTCAAATACCGTCAAGTACGGTAGACAAGTGTCAATCATTCATTTCTAGTGACCGAATCATTCTAGTACATTTTGTCACGCGTACTGGTACATTTGGATCGATCATTCAAATGGATTTAGTACTCTGTTGAGTCTGTGAGATCCATTGGGAACTGATCTTTTTCTATTTGAGATGTATAATAGCGCCATCTAATACATGCTATAGGTAATAAAGTCATTTTATCGAACTAAAACTTATTGACTTTTCAGGTTCCAGGTGACAGGACAGGTTCACAGGATATGCGACTCAAACAGTAAAGAGAGAGAATGATATAAATAAACTAGTTGATAGTTTTCTATATATTCAACGGTAGCGTATCATTTTGGCCGACCGACGAGAAAACAGTTTCCGAGCTGTATTTAAAAGAATTACGTCAAATGAAAATTTACTCACTCAACTTTTTAAACATAAGAATGTATTGCACATTTTTTCGTATATTGAAACTAAAAAAATTAATAAAAAAACAAATCTAAAAAACATACATTTTTGTTGTCCCGTTAAAAAATCCGTTTTCCGTTAAACACAATTTTTTCCCGTTGCCAGTCTCGCTATCCCGTCAAATCTAACGGCAATCCCGTTAAGTTGGCAACACTGCTCAGGGGTGACAAATGTAGATGTCTATGGGCCACAGCATCCACTTAATATCGGATGGACTGTGTGCTAGGTTGTCACCCCTATTCTGTATAAAAAAATTGAAAATTCAGTCAAATGCAGTCTTCGTCGACCTAGCTTACTTGTACTACCAAAGGTACGAACAAACTACGCAAAAAAAGCATTACCTTTGAAGGAGTACAGATTTATAATAAATTGCCTTGTAAAATAAAAAATGTAAGCTCATTTAGTAGTTTTAAGTCTCAGCTATCATAATACGTAATTGAACATTTTTCACGCTTAAATTGAGGCTATGAGTTACTGACTGAGTGTTCGGCGACGATCAGAATAAGTATATTAAATGTAATAATTATTTTCATGTTAGTAGCATTGTTTGTCTTTTTTTTTTAAATAAAATTTCTTTTAACTCAAAATTGAAACACTTCTCAAGTCATTCAAAATCTCCAAAATTGTTTTTTTGAATTCAAAGGCAAGAGCATTGCATCACAAAAGGTGATTTTATTATTATCCTTGAAAATGAAAAAAAATTAAGTAACTATTAACCATAATTATCACAGCTGGGCATCCTTTAATTATTTTAATTAATTGTGGCCATATTTCAATGAACGAAACACAGAAGGCTTACTACTTAGTTCGTTCGAACCCCAGTGGTAATCAAAATTCGAGATAAACGTAGAACCAATTCTTTTAGTTACGTAGACATTATAGTTCACTACTGAATCTTCGACACTGTCATTTTAAATATAAACATGATTATCAGTTCGTAAGCAATCCACAGCTGGGCGAAGGTCACTCCCACATTTAGAACTTAATTGGCCCATCTCAAAATTACACGATTCAGTAACCTTTTATCATGTATGGGTTGCTAAAAATAAATCTCGTGCCGGATTGTACACATGGGACGTATACCATAAGCGTGTAAATTCTAAATATACCTGTTCAAAGGGACGCTTCCAATTAAGCGAATGTCTTTATGTATAATTAAAATATCGCCTCAAAGAACTTTTCCTAAAATATTTTCCTCACATTTCAGATGATTTGCATCGGATCCTTCTTTATCTTGAATATCTAGGATGATGTATTTTCTTAGTACGCTAGCATGCTGCTTGCTTATTATGATTGTAGCACGAAGGATCGGCTCACCCGGGGAAAGACCACCTTCTCACAGCGAGCACATGGTGACTGTAGATAACAAGAGACTATTTTTACTAGAAACGCAGCTTCCATTTTAGTCCTCAAGGTGTTAAGGCATTTGAAGTCAGCATTTTGATTCTTAATCGAAGATGAATGTCTACAGGCTACAGCATCCGCTTACCATCAGTTGGACTGTGTGCTCGATTGTCACCCAATCTACAAAATAGTATAAAAAAATACATCAGTTCTTCATTATCTTGAGAGTGTATGTATTTTCTTCATCTGTGGTAAATTAGTTATTAAAGTCCACAAGATATTATTTTTAAACATACTTTGCTTAAGTAATTTGTGGAATATATCCACTAATTAAAAGTTTTAGTGTAAATCTCAAATGATAGCCGCGCATGGGCATTGAACTCGCAACCATCGTTCGTTAAACTTTAATGTATTAAGTCCTAATATGGAAATATTCAGACAACATTATAATTTTTTAACTTCTTATTTTAAAAATTAATTACATTTTTTAAACGAGTGAGACGAAAGATACATAACCCTTTTTGGGTTTGTGTGCAATTCTGAGTTCGTTCCTCATGAAAGCTTAAGACATCACGTCGAATTATTTGGTACGGACCTATTCTGGCTAAGAGTATGTGGGCATGGGCACACTCATACCCCTCATAAAGTTATAAATAATTATATTAATTTAATAGTTATAATCATATTAGTTAACAAATGTATCTGTGAAACTTCAAAAAATGATTTCACCGTTGTCATAAAGGCTGTTGTTAGTAATTATGGGACGGCTCGGTAACGAAGTAATGTGTCGCGGATTCAAATCTCACATCTATTTTTATGGCTTACAAATGATTATATCAGATGCGGATTTTTACCCTTGTTTAAATGGTCAACATATACAAATATTTATTAAAGGCTACCACGATCTTATTTTTCATAGAAGAAATTCCGATTAAATCGGTTCAATTACGATTTAAGGAAGGTTTGTAATTTCGTTCTATTCGTGTCTTAATTTATCACATAATAGCTTATAGTATTTTAAATCGCATTGAATAAAAATTAAATAAAACGCAATGATGGTAAAACCTGATTACATATTATTATTGATTTGATTATGTCCTATGCTGGTCATATATCGCTAGACCAAAAAAACACGTATTTTTTTATTTTTCCAACATAGATATAAACATTCTATTTCGATTTATGAAGTTCCTTAAAATACTTAAAGCAAAATTAATATTTAATTGAAATCTAGCTAAAATTATTAAATTTATAACATATACTGAATTATTTAAACTTTTATAAAATGCAGGTGCACAGCATAGTGCAACCCTACATTAGCACGCTCCAATGCGTTCTTGGTATGCTTTTTTATGTTCGATTTACATACAGGCGTCGGTTAACACGTTCACTTCGAGTCTTTAAGACCAACTAAGCTCGTTATAGTGTCCTGACTTGCCGGGGACTAATTTTCCGCTTGCTAGCTTAAGCCACGCCTATACAGAATCGAACAAAAAATATCTAATATCAAAGAAATTTATGTTTATGACAGTAATTTTTTAAACCTATTGGACTGATTGAAATACAACTTTTGTCCTACAGAACTTATTACATACATCTGATGTATGTAATAAGTTCTCTAGGATAAAAGTAGATTACATGTGATATATGTAATAAGTTCTCAAGGATAAAAGTAGATTACATGTGATGTATGTAATAAATTATCTAGGGTAAAAGTAGATTACACGTGAGGTATATAATAAGTTTTCTAGGAGAAAAGTAGATTACATGTGATGTATGTAATAAGTTCTCTGGGATAAAAGTAGATTACATGTGATGTATGTATTAAGTTCTCTAGGATAAAAGTTGATTACATGTGATGTATGTAATAAGTTCTCTAGGATAAAAGTAGATTACATGTGGTGTATGTAATAAGTTCTCTAGGATAAAAGTAGATTACATGTGATGTATGTAATAAAATTCTCTAGGATATTGTCATGCGCACAATATTGTCATGGCTCCGTCACACTAACTTTCTCGCGCTGCTCATCGCTCTTCTCCTCGCACTGCCGCGATGTTACCCTCTCTGTTTACACACTACTCTACTCGCGTAATTAATCGCGACGCGTAAATCGTGTAAATCACGATGTTAAGGTCTATTGAGATTCTTTAAAGTTATTGACTTTGCTTTGGTTAATCAGTTGTTTTATTTAAAATCATGAGGAGCATTTTTTGGTACATTTACAATAGGGTATTTTACACCATGTAAAATATAATCTAAAAATATAGGTATAATAATGATAGATTTTGTGAAAAGTAAACGAGAAATATTGATTTCTGTTTATAAAATTGCATCCGCGCTATATTCTTGTTTAGTATAATAGCTAATAAAACAAATATAGGTTGTAGTAATCACCAAGGGAGATAGATGATGAGACACGTATTCATCGCAATAGAACGACGCTTCGGTACGGAGCGTTTGATTCGAACTGCGATTGCGCGATTATGTAGCCGGCCACTCGTGCTCATATGCGCCAAAAAAACCGACAAAACAGGGAGCGGTGGGCATGACGAGGAGCATGTCGTACGGCATTTTTTTTTTATAGAAGAGGGGGCAATCGAGCATGCGGCTCACCTGATGTTAAGTGACTACCGCCGCCCATGATCAACCGCAACACCAGGAGAATTGTGGGTGCGTTGCCGGCTCATTAGAAAGGAGTAAGCTCTTTTCTTGAAGGTCCCCAGGTCGTATCGGTCCGGAAAAATCGCCGGTGGTAAACTATTCCACAGAGAGGTTGTACGTGGAAGAAAACTCCTTGTGAAACGTACAGTGGTGGACCGCCAAGCATCCAGATGGTGTGGATGATGATGATCGGGACGTTTGCCGTGTAGTGCATTCACGAAATTTGGCGGCTGGGATTAATCCGAACAATTCCTCAGAGCACTCCCCGTGATAGATGCGATAAAATACGCAAAGAGATGCAACATCTCTTCGCAGCGCCAGTGAATCGAGCCGATCGGAAAGCACTCGGTCGTCGACGATTCGAGCCGCTCTGCGCTGGATGCGGTCAAGTGGAAGGAGCTGGTACTGGGGAGCCCCAGCCCAGAGATGGGAACAGTATTCCATGTGCGGCCGAACCTGCGCCTTGTAAAGTTGCAGGCGGTGTGCCGGCATGAAATACTGTCCTGCTCTGCTGAGCACGCCAAGCTTTTTAGAGGCCAATTTGGCCTTCCCTTCCAAGTGACCACGAAACTGCACGTCACTCGATATGTCGACGCCGAGGATTCCGATACTGGCTGAGGCAACAAGGGGAGTGCCTTGAAACTGAGGGGATACGACAAAGGGGTTCTTTTTAGCGGTTAACGCGCAAACTTGTGTCTTCTGGGGGTTAAACTGGACTAGATTTAGTCGTCCCCAATCCGAGACTCTGTTCAGCAAAGACTCGACTTCAGACACAAGTTTGTACCCGAGAAATATTGGCTCGGCCGGTGTAAAGAGCATCACCAGTGCTGTCATCTGCATTGCAATGAATGTTACGGGTATGCAACATATCATAGATATGCAGAAGAAACAGCGTTGGCGATAGCACGTAGCCCTGTGGAACACCAGCATTAATAGGCTTGCAATCGGAGCTTGCACCATCTACAACGACCTTGATGCTCCGATCTGCAAGAAAGCTGGTGATCCAATCGCACAATTTCTCGGGAAGCCCATAGGAAGGGAGCTTCGAAAGAAGCGCTTTGTGCCAAACCCGATCGAAGGCATTCGCAATGTCCAAACTAACGGCCAATGCCTCCCCCTTGAACTCTACTGCCTCCGCCCATCTGTGAGTGAGGTAGACCAGAAGATCACCAGCTGACCGACCACGGCGAAAACCGTATTGGCGGTCACTAATCAGCTGGTGATGCTCAAGGTACCTCATGAGCTGGCAGTTTACAATGGACTCCATTGTTTTGGAGAACAAGGAGGTGATGGCGATTGGCCGGTAGTTGGACGGGTCTGAGCGGTCACCTTTTATAGGGATCGGGTGGAAGAAAGCCATGATTTTGGGACTACGCCTAGGGAGTAGGAGTACCGGAAAAGAGAGCACACTGGAGCACACGTCCTCAGCACAATTGGGGGGATTCCGTCAGCCCACTCGACTTGTGGATGTCCAGGGAGAGGAGTGCTTTGCGAACCGAGCGCTGTGCGAACTGCACTTCCGGCATGGAGCACTCACACCGCGGGATGGTCGGCGGCGTACTCCCCCCGTCATCGAGAGTCGAGTTAGACGCAAAGAAAGAGCCTGGAAGATCGGCTTTCTCCTTTGCAGTATGGGCCAGTGAGTCGTCCTCCCTGTGCATAGATGGAAGAGATGGCTGACAGAAATTCCCCTGGACCGCCTTGGCGAGAGACCAGAATGCACGGGTTCCAGAAGGAAGGCGAACCAGTTTCTCGCCAATTCTGCCTATGTGCTCTGACTTTGCCTTGGCAATGACTCTTTTGAAGGACCTAGAGGCGGAATTATACTTCTTTTTTAGAGCGCTGATGTTTACATCCCGGGACGCTGATGCATCAACCCAGGCTTGGTAGCACTCCTGCTTATAGCATGATGCTATTTTACAGGAGCGACCAAACCATAGCTGAGATTTGCCTCCAATGGGCACCACAGAGGAAGGAATAAAAAGTTCCATACCCTGAAGTACCACATCAGTAACAGAATCCGCAACAACGTTGGGATCATCCGGCGAGAAGCAAACCCGCCCCCAAGGGTAGGATGCAAAGAAAGACCGCATCCCATCCCAATCGGCTGACCTATAGTGCCAAACACGGCGGCAGCCTGCAGAATGCAACCGCGATTTCAGCGTGAGTGGCACAACACTCCGGACCAGACAATGGTCCGTAGAGCCTAAAGGGGCGTCGACGGAAATCTGATATCCGTCCGGGTGAGAGGTCAGCAGAAGGTCCAACAGGGAATGTGCATGATCCTCCACATCTGGAATCCGTGTAGGCGAAGTAACCAGTTGTGTCAGACCATATGCCAAGGCAAAATCATGAACAGATCTCCCCGCATGATCGGTTAAACGTGAACCAAGCCATTCGGCGTGATGGGCGTTAAAGTCGCCGAGGATCATGATCTCTGTGGAGGGGATCTGCTGTAGCAACGAATCTGCAGCCATTTGGACGTGGTCGAAGAGTCGGTCTGTTTCGGCATTACCGCTATGGGACCTATAGAGGCACTCGTAGACGCGCGGATGGTCGTCGCTGTCTACGCGTAGCCAAAGGATAGACAGGTCCGAACCTTCAAGTCTGCCGAGGCGTCGAGAACAGATGTCCTCTCTGACGTAAACGCAAACTCCAGCCCGAGGCACAAACGAGTGTTCCAGTTTGTACCCCGGGTAGGAGAGATACGAGACATCAGCCGGAGAGGACACCTGCGTCTCGGTCAGAAAGAGCAGAGCCGGCCTCGCCGTCTCGAGATGGTAGTGGACGGCGTTTAGGTTAGAGTGAAGTCCCCTGATATTGCAGAAATTCACGGACAGCGTGGCAGGGGTCGCCTTGGTCTTGTTGCTCCGTTTGCCCCGAGCAGTTGTAGTCTTGAGCGGAATTTTGCCCCCCCCCCCCCCCAGAATACGCGGGGCAGCCTGAGCACCCACGCTCAGAAGTGGAGAAACATGGTCGTGGATGCTCAGCGAGGGATTCTCCAGGGGTGCTGGTACCCTCCTGGGGTAGTCTATCATTATTTAATTCCGCTACCATGTTGATGGGGGGGGGGGATTTGGGCCTCCGGCCACCTGCACTCACCAGACGAAACGCGGAAGCAGAGCTTCCACTTCACGCCGGTATTCTGTGAGGTCGTGGTACCACCCCGGTTTGAGCCGGCCCATACGTGCAACAGCAAAGCTGCCGCGTGGCTCTACCACTGTTGAAAAGGCGGCATGGCGAGTTTTGTGGCCACACTTCGTCTCTACCTCCTTTCCTCACTCCTTACCATGCCACTCTACAAGTATGAGGCAGGGTGATTAGGATTGATCTGTGGTTCTCAAACATTAAGCGATACGTTTTAAGTTTTAACCTGATAGTATTTATATAGCTTGCTTATTTATACTCTGAGGATTTAACTTTTAAATGTATATCCAACCTACTAAATCGAATTTTTACAGAGGGTTTGAAGTCGCTTTAATTTATATAACTTAACTACTCTCGATACTTAATCTATATTTCATTACTATGTTTACTGTTTCATTTTAACTTTAATTTTGTATTTAATGTTAGTCAGAATATAATTTATTCAAGTTTTAATTATTTTTTTACTCTTTTATTAAAAATTATTTAACTATTTTTATTTGGTCGCACGCCTACCTTATTATCGCTTAAAATCTGGGTCAGAGAGCGAGTTTCTCATAACGATGCTGTGGATAACGCGAATGAATACCTCTGGGGCAAGATTTTATAATTTCTTTTGCTATCCATCTCTGTGGACGTGGCTTATTTCAAAGTACGTTGAAATGGTAGTGTCCGACATTAATATAAAGGGAATTGTTGATTTAGGACTTCCTAGAAAAATGTTTTTGTACCAATTATTATAAACTAAAGGAACCACTACACTGCTATTAATTATATCATTATTTTTCTTTTAATTTCACAGTGAATGCATTACTAATATCTTTATTCCTACATCGTTTGCTTTAATTTACAATGGAGATGTTCAAGTGATAATTTAAAAATTGATAAATAATTTTGTAAAGTTTAAATTAGATTTTACTACCATATTAACTGTAGGTCATTTATTGACTTGACATTAGCAATTTGAAAACAAAAATCTTTATATGGAAATATATGTCATTTACCCTACCGAATACCTGTATATCCAATACCGATACATATTGTATAATGGCGTTGAAAGTATATGTACAACCCCATATCATCCCGTAGGTGCAGTAAAAGGCGATAGAGGATAATAAAAGCGTAGATGCAGAAGAGCATCAGCACATTCCTGATAACAACTCCACAAATTGAAAAACTGCGGTTAACGATCTGCTGATTACGGCAAATATCGGGCAATCCATTGCGGAGGTCTATGGTCAGTAGAGGATTTTTGAAAGACTGTAAACTGGTGAGAGATTTTAATTTAAACATTGTTTGAAAAACCGATAAAGCATCATTCATTTATTCATTTAGGTCAACTTTTTACAAGTAAACACAAACAGGGAGAACATATTTAGTCTAGTTTTTACGTGATACAGCGATTCTGCAGTAATATTATAGTTGTAGCACGAGTAGTCTGCTGCTGCCGGGGAAGAACCTAGCTCTCACAGAATACCAGCGAAAATAGCAGCTCAATACTGCTGTATTCGTATGGTAAGTGTAGAGAACTGGAGACCCTTTTTACTGGAAATGAGGCATTCGGCATTCTATCTCAGTTCTCAGGGGTAGCAACACATCTGCATTTTGATTCTTAATCGCGTACAGATCTAAATGTCTATGGGCCACAGCATCCACTTATCGGACGCACGTATCTCGGAAACTCAGATAAATATTGATGTTGTATCACCAATAAAGTGGATAACAAATTTTTATTTAATTAAATCGCAACTTTTTTACTCGTCAAAAAAAATCATACTATACGTTCAGAATTACTACAAAAGCTGTCAGTTTAAATTATTTTTACTCGTAATTTTCATCGCTAACAATGAAAGGAAGTAATTGTTAATGCTGCAACAGAATTGATTGCCCTCAAGTTGTGTGGGGAAGTAGGCCGCCGTGTAATTATTAACAACCGCTTTAACAATTAACATTCGGCATTTAATTAATGTGTCTTTCGTTTCATAGTTAAGCCTTTTTGGTCCAATTTTGTCTTGTAATGGTCATTTAATATAATTGCAACTTTTAGCTTTAACGTGAGACTTTTAAGGTAAGTGGATGCGGTGGCCCTTAGATATTTACATTTATCCTCAATTAAAGGTCAGGATTGCAGTAAAGTAATCGGTGAGCGCGGTCTTTCCCCGTCGAGCTTACCCATTCGCGCTGCAGCATGACTACGATGCGTAAAGTCCGACGTAGGATTTGAGGATGCTGGAGTATTTATACTCAAGTAATTTGAAATACGTTTTAGAAGTTAACACAACATACATTTCTATCGAAATGGTATGTGCTTAAATATTTATATTAAGACCACTACTTATTATTTTTAGACACTCCAAACTTGGATTTTCTCCCGTATCATAGAGACGTTTATTATGCGTGGAAAAATAATCAGACTCAGCTACTTATTACTCGGCTATACAAGTAACACTTTAGGAATTCTAACCCGCGTTCTGCAACGCGTTTTAAGGTTAAACCACTTCACCTTCGTGTAGTTACTACGTTTAATATTTATTGAAGACGACCTCAAAAGAGAGAATAATGTGTATCCAATTAGTAAGTAACGGTCTTTTATCAGAATAGCTTACTTGATGCGATAATTTCATATAATCATCATAATATGAAATCATCGTAAGCGGGCGCTTCTCTCAAGGCGACCATTGTTGGAGCTGTCCGTAGATGGTATGTGATAACACTACCACGCCGGGCAACCAGTGGGCGATCGCAGACCCATATTTATAGCGCCAAGTTATAAAAGCCGTCACCGTTTAAAGATGACTTGTGCTTATTAGAAAATGATATAATTTTTAAGTTTTAAGTTACAAGGGATACTTGAATTCTTTAAGCATCAAATAGTTTAAAATCGTTAAATCTTATTTAATGTATCAAGTCCTCCTTATCTGAAAGAACGTTTTAAATTTCTTAGCTCTTGTCACGATTTTTCCTTACGGTCCAAAGAAAACCTTTCGCTCCAATGTCCTATACACTCCTCGACATTTTATGATAAATCTTTTGCTGTTCTTGGAGTAAGACTCTGGAACTCCTTACCCCAGTCCATAAAAAGTGCTCAATCTTTAAATATGTTCAAGAAACAAATTAAGGAACACTATTTGTCTCTTTAACTCCTCTCTCTTTCTCCTCTTAGTTATGGTCACTAATATACCTTAAGTATGTTGTCATTATATAGTATATAAGTTATATTTTTTTTGTCTAATTTAGTGCACCCTACCCATTATTCTTATTTTTATTTTTATTATTTTCCTCTTCTGGGTTGTCTGGAAGAGATTGCTATGTAGCAATAAGACCGCCTTTTGTTTATCCCTCATTATTTTTTTCATTATTTATTAATGTTTTGTTGGTGTACAATAAAGTGTATTGTATTGTATTGTATTGTATTAAAATCGTTATGTGCGTCTGTTCTAACGGAGCATTTCTAAAGATACCGCCGATGTCATTAGTCGACTACAAAAAAATCTTTCGAAGTAGATTGTATGTTTTAGGGTTCTGTAGTAAAACAAGGATTCAGTAAACAACAAGGAACCCTTATAGTTTCGTCACGTCCGTCCGTGCGCGGTTCAGAAAACTAAAAATCTAACTAAACTAAAAACTAAAAATCATTAATTAATAATTATAGTTATATATGTATATTAATCTCGTCTACAAAGTGTGATAAAATAATAAAATTTTGAAAAAAATTTTTTTATGGACCTTCAATGCAGGTCGTTTTTTTATCAGTTAATTCCATCGTGTAAGGTATTTTGTATAGGTTTTTCAAAAATATTGCGGATATGGATATTTCAATATTTTTTCGTTTCAGGGGTCCGTTTTACGAAATATTTAGCTTTAAAGTAGCATTTTTATTAATGTCATGTGTCCCTTCCTCCCACTATAAACTAAAACGCTGTTTTGGAAATATGAAAAGTATGCACGATAGCACAATGTAGTAAAAAGGAAAACAGCTAAGTACAGGTTCAACAAGTTCACGAGTGATAGTCGACCAAATTTAGTTTAGAGCAGTGTAGGTTTAAATCAGAGGATTGCACTGCCGGGAATTAATAGGATAGGGAACTACTACTATATTTTTGTACGAACTTGGTATGTGAATTGATGTAGATTGTGTTATTTTCAAAATCGTAGTTTTTTAACTTTTTTAAAATATCAGTCCCTATGAGCCTTGTACAAATAAGGCTCGGAAAACAAGTCCTGCAGTGACCACCGTCTTATATTTGGGCGCATTTATGGTCGTTATATTAGTCAAACCTCGGACTCAATACGCTCATATTATTAAGAACGTACCTTCTAAGTTCACGTATTGTGACGGGCAACTACGGAACCCTATGTCACTGCATCGTACGTGGCCTGCTCGCCCTTGGTTAGGTTTTTTTTAAGTAGTTGGTCTTTAACTCTTTTATACACTATGTCTTGTCACCTGTTTCAGAAACTAGTATCCGGAAATTATTTTATAATTTTTGGTTTTAGGGGTCGACTTTTTATTAAAAGTTTAATTATTAATATTAATAATTATTATTATAATCCAGACTACATCTCAGTCACGGCGGCCAGTCTCAATGGACACTAGCCATTCGCGTAATACTGAATAATAGTGCTGGAGTGTATGCGTAAGCACAGGTGCGGTCTCTCACAGTCATTGTCGGATGGGGCAGAAATTTTCGGTCGTATACGTGCATCATCACTATCTTTACAAGTCCGTTTAGAAACATTTGAAAGATTTTTATATAAACAGTGCCGTATAAGTACGATATGTGGTCGCGTACATTTTGTCCTGTGTGTGTACTAAGAAACTATAAGACATGCCCGTAGACTCATAGCTTGTAATTGTAAGTCAGATATAAAGTCGTCCATGTTCAACAATTGAATTTTACTGGCTGATGAAAAATATGTAAAATTGTAACATATTATGTGATTACGTAATATAATAAGCTATTAAAAAGTTGACAATCGATGGGAAAGAAACGTTCTCGAAGAGTAGTGGTGGATAACCCACAAGGTTATCGACCTGTCGAGGGATACAGGTGGTGCAGGATCGTTCTTTGCAGCATTCCTTGGGGGCGACTTGGGGGCAGAACTTGCGATGGGATGTACTGACCGACGATGATGAATCTACTAAAAATTTCTTTAGGAAATATTGTGATTTTTGCCGCTTTTTTATCTAATTAATAAAATATGTACTTAAGACTCCCACATAATCAGAAACTATATTGTTTAAAAAATTACGTTTCCGTAAAACAAATAATCGGTTTTATAAGAATAATTAAATTTAAATCTAAAAATAAACACTTTGAACCTTATCTTTACCATCCTCGAGCCTAATAAATTATTACTTAATTTCAGAATTCAAAAGTATAAAACTCATTTAGTTCCACTCTTTATTTACATTTAATATAAATCATTGTATTATTAATAAATGATATATATTACCCACATATTTGTTATACATACGTCTAGAACGTATCATTCGTTGGATCCTTGGGAAATTGCAGCTATTTTTCTTTCCCAAGACGAGAATGTCTTGCCGGAAGTTCGGTCATTAAAATAGATTCTAAGTCGTAATTATACATTTCCGTTATTTTTTTTAGAAATATACAGTATTCAACAGATGGTCTTTATATGTTATGAAAGTAGCCCTTATCACGTACGATATTAAGATAATAATTAATGATTTTTTTCAACCGACTTCGAAAAAGGAGGAGGTTCGCAATTCAACTGTATTTTTTATGTGTGTTACCTCGAGAACTTTTTTCCAGGTTAACCGATTTGATGATGCTTTTTTATTGGAAAACTGGTGCTTCTCATGTGGTCCCAAATAAATTTAATCAAGATCTAACCAGTAGTTTTTGTGTTGTCCTTAATAATGCGTATTTAATTTACTTTGAATACATTTATATTGAAGTCGGTTGTACAAAATTTTTAATTTTACTTGTTTATTTACACGAACACTATATATTGAATAAAGTATTTTACGAATTTGATCACGTTTCATTTTGCTTATTTTTAATTCCCTACGGTACGGGTGCTTTGTAGCATCCGTGGTCACGGGGGGCTTAGGTGATTAACGTCCCGATGTCAAAGTTAACCTGGAGTACCTTCAACTTTTTAATTATTCCTTTTGATCCGAACTACGCAAAAAATTAAACGCGGTACAATCAAAAAAAATAGCTTTATTCAATCCTTAATATTTAGTATAATGACACGGAGAAACAATGCCATAATCTACAGGGGGTAGTACTTAAAATCTTTGTAGGTCACCGGCTCAGGAGAAACTTCAATAAGTATTTTATTGGCTTTAATATAAGAGCGATTATAGTAAAACGTACAATCTGCGGTGACTTTTTATTTTTGATGGGATGATCTCATCAATTGGTAATTTGCATTGAAACTACTATATTTCTGGGACATGACATATCCCTTGGCTTGATTTAGTTACGCGCCTTCATGTGAACGCATTTCCTCAATCTAATTTCAGTGTAAGACGCTACATGTGGGTCACAATTTCTCTTAATGCTAGTTCCTATTACCAACCGGTGTTTATAGTTTACTCAATCGTCAGGAAACGTGAACGAACCTCTTTAGGTTTCGTAACGTGGAACGTATAAACAAAAGCCGTGTTTTAATGTGCCATTATGTGCGACTAAAATCCATTTACGCCATTAGATCAAGACATTCGTAGTTTTACTATCTAAAAGTCTCGACATGCAGCTAAGTCGTATGATCCTCGTAAATTTTTTTAGTGACAAATTCTTTTATAAGCAAAGGTAAATATAAATTTTCATGTTTTTGTTTTTTTTTTTAAATTAGAAAATATACTACCCTTTCAATATCTGCCCTTCCCAAGGTAGGTATTAGGAATCGTAAAACGAGATTACTACGACATCAGTACGAGAAATTTACTACGCCACGTTCGTGGTATCGATATTTGCAATATAGGCTTTAGAACTTTATTGTCTGGGTTGAATTTGGATTGCACTTGTATAGTGGGGTCACCAACCTTTTGACACTGAAATTCAGTCACGGTGGTAGTGTTGCCGTTCGCGGTCGATCCGGAGAACGTGACGCCGCGGCGAGCGCAGCGTTCGTCGTTCGCCAGGGCGCTTTCGTACTTTGCGTGTTCGGCGCGCGGCCGCTCGCGCTCGCGGCCCGAGACTGGCAGTAGCTTCGCGCGTTTTCCCTCCCGCGCTTTCCCACCGGCGTGCGCACTTCAAGCCTGCATTGTTCTGCAAATAGCGAGCTGGGCATTCAAGCGAGATGAGCGCCGCTTTCAGCGCTAAGCGCACACTGGACTGTTGCCGCGCTACGAAAGATGAGTGTGGCGACTTCGCAGTGTTGCTAACAAAAAAAGGTTTAACGTCGCCGCTTACATAATCGTCGTTTTACGACAAACGGTGGGGGCTATTAACGTATGCTTTGAGAATCAACGCCTGTAAAATTTTACTTCGCAAGAATATTTATCCAAACTAATAGTCGCCCAGTGGTCTAAATTGCATCTTAAAAAACCTTAGTAACGTTAAAAAAAACGTTTTAACGTTATTTAGGTTCTTTTGTCAAAAAAGATACTTCTATAATCATTGCATTTTTTAAAACACTAATAGGTATTATAGTTAGGCGACAGCAAATAAGGCAATTGCTGCTATAAAATTTCCTTTTGCAACAGGTGTTATTTTACATTTACGTTTACCCTAACTTAACCATCAAAGTGACACTCGTAAATCATTTTCATTTTCATATGAAACTTTCTTTAAGTTCATCAGTGATTGTTTATGAAAGACAAAACATATACGTGGTAGACATATACGTGGTAGAGTCATGTCATGAAGTATTGTTTTATTGTTCATATAAGATTTTGCTTTTCTTATAATGACTTTTTATATTTATGCGAACACTACACATCGAATAAAACTATTTATACGAATTTTATCGCGTTGAAATAATTTATTTTTATTTCTGATGATTCAGTTCTTACCTGGGATCTCTTAAGACTAAATGATCGCCCTTATCAGCACATTCTATAATATTTTTTACGTGGTAGAGCCATGTTGCAGCTATATTGTGGTTGCAGCACGAATGGGTCGGCTCGACCGGAGTAGGGCCACGATCTCACAGAATACCAGCGTAAAATAGCAGCTTATGGTGCTGTGTTTTGTATGGTGGGTGTAGAGAACCTGAGACCCTTTTTACTGGAAACGAGGCCCATCCATTCTCATTCCATCTCAGTCCTCTGGGCTGGCAACGCATCTTCATTTTGATTTTTAATTGAAGATAAATGTAGATGTCTATGGGCCACAGCATTCACTTAACATCAGGTGGACTGTGTACTCGTTTGTCACCCTTATACTATAAAAAATATTGTAAGTTTGGACACATGACCTTAGTCTTTTTCTTCGGATTCTTGATAGCTCCAAATGAGTCCGCTGGATCAGAAAAAGACCACGCATACACTGAATACCAGCGTAAAATAGCAGCATCATACTCCTTTGCTCTGTGTGGTGCGTTTACAAAACCGAAGACTTTTCCTAACGAAGCAATCCATCTGAGTCCTCAGGGATGACAGAGCATCGTGATTTTGATTGTTAATCGATGATAGATGCATGATGATGCTTACTATCACTATGTGCCCATTATGTTACATTTATAAATACGAGTCAATGTCAACTATCTGTTAAATGAGAAATTTAAAAAAAAAACAATTATCCACGAATGACTTAAGTAATCCACTGCCGGATACCTAAATATAATTTTATAATTATTGTTAAGCACGATTACGAGCAGTTATTTTAAGAACATATAAAATTGCTACCACGAGTTCTCTTATAGTCTTGTTGACTGTCACCTCAACAAACGTCATAAATGTCGATCGCCGATGATAAACAATTGACTTTCCGAGTAATAGGATGGCGACGTGACCTCATTGCACGGTAATGAGTTTACTTAACAGCGTACGTACGTGCTGAGAAGTCTTATTATACCACACATAGGGGTAGAAATTGGTAGTTTTAAAGACGACAATAAGTTATAATAAATAAACAAATTGTTTCTTCTGTATGGGATGGTTGTGGCGTATGGGATAGGAATCTATTATGTTTTCTGCCCTGAGCACCAGTGCTCTCATTATTGTCCACCTTAAAAAGTAATCACCATACGAAACGCAGGAGCTGTTAAGCTGCTATTTTACGCTGGAATTCTGTGAGAGCATTGTCCTATCCCTGTCGAGTCGACCGATTCGTGATACAACCATTGCAGTGGCTCTAATACGAACGGGCTACCTCGTATATGTTTTGTCTTTCATAAACAATCACTGAAGAACTTATAGAGAGTTTCACTTCAAAAATGTTTATGAGTGGCAGTTTAGTCATTGACAGTTAAGTTAGGGTTTTAACTGTTATAAGTAATGGATCACAGAACACTATTACTCTGTACCGTAGGTGATTGCTTGACTGACAAAATTCGAGTCAGCAACCAACGCCCGACATCTGTCAAATTGTCGACGTTGATTATTTTATTTGGATATTAAATGCTTTGAAATGGATGGTTAAACTCATCTATCATATGTTGTCCATTTTCCTGACAACTAATATCTGATAACATTAGAATCAGTAATCAAGACAGTGTCTTGATTACGAATTCCAGTGTTAGTTAGTTCGTTAGGGTTGAAGTACAACTTACCTCTAGGCTTCTTTGTTAGAAATATGCTACATGTGTCTATGAGTTGCAGTACCGACTTATCTTGTAAACTACTGAACTGAAAGGAGGAATGTTCAATAATGGGAAATTTATGAGCGGATATTTTAAAAATCGAATAAGGAAGACAAACGATCACACAATCCACCTGACGATAAATGGATGCAGAAGCCCAAAGACATCTACATCTGTCCTCGATTAAGAAACAAAGTGGAGATACCCTGTCAACCCTGAGGACTAAGATGGAACGGCTCATTGCCAGTAAAAGGCGTCGCCGATTTTCGTTCGTCGCTCTCGGAAATGCAATGATATGCATATATAAAAGCTATGAAACACAGCAGCGTTAAGCTGGTATTTGACGCTGGTATTATTTGAGAGCATGGTGCTACCTCAGTCGAGCCGGATCATTCGTGCTGCTGGCATAATATAGCAAGAGCATGGCTCTACCACGTATAACATTAATTATTTAACGGTTACATTCACAAATACTCAATTCACCTTAAATTTGAGGGTATGGACAGCCAATATAACCTTCAGAAAAGCATTTAAACTTACTTCTCGTACGTAGCAACGTATTCGTTGCCTTTTTTGTTCGGTGTTTTTGTAGGTATCCATGGGCTATAGTAGCCCCTTAAAATCAGGTGGATCATTAGTTGTCTTTTCATTTTATTTAAAAAAAAAATCGAACCCAGGACCTAGGGCTCGTCAAAGCGATGCGCTTAGCTGTCCACAGCCGTTACTGATTTCATAATACTTCTACGTTAAGTGACTGTAATTAAACGAAAGTCGCTAGAAATTATACATGACATGTAAATTGTAATGAGGCAACTCGTAGCCAGACCGCGAATTGTGTTATTTTAATGATCACGCGGTTAAGTGGTTAGGATACGTGACTATCGAGTTGGGGTGCTGGATTCGAATCCAAACCAGTGCCAACATGTGCTGCAAATAACGGACTTCTTTGCTTTTTAAGGTTTATGTTGTGATCGTCACCTTGTCTCTGACACTGCAAATTGGTATTTGATACACAGCTAACTCGTTAACGATTGTATCCGTAGCAGGACCAGACGCAAGGATCTCCTAGGTGTGCGTTGTTTGTATTTAGCAGTGAACACATACAATCGCCGGTACGACATACTCCGCCGATCGTTGAGGTCACCGGCACCTAGGCAGATTCTTAGGCACTTCAAAGCGTTCCGTGCTTACTGTGCCTAGTCGTGTCTTTAAAGTGCCACCACCGCACTTCCCCCAACACTTTTGTTATAAAAGGGGTAGGCAGTGCCCATTGTGTCGAAGCTAACATTTTATCATCCCTACCATCCGCGTCGCGCATCACTAGTTACTGCCGATCGGCTGGTAATTTAGATAGGGCCTTGGTAGATTACTACTGACTCACTAGATAAGTAGATTTTTATCATCATGTCTGATAAGGACAAGGGGGAGCCCCCTCCCAAAACTAGAAAAACCACCGGACCGTCCTGGCGTTTTGGAGAAGCCAATCGCCTATAGGGACATATTTAACCCCGAGCGGACTAAAGTAGTGTCCTCATACTCCCAAATCCCGACCAGAAAGCCTTTGTCGCCGGATAAAGAGCCCGCACTGAGGGCCGCGCTCTCGCCCGTCGTACCTGAGTGTACGACCGGTCGTGAACCGTTGCCCCTACAACAGCGGGCAAAGAAAACGAAGGCACACCCCACCCGAGACCGCTGCATCTCTCCAGGAGAAGAGGCAATGCATCGGATCTCCTTATTCCTCGGAATATTCAACATCCGAAGAGGAAAGCCCCTTCAGATCACCGGATTACCATATCGGCATGGATACTGCTTATCTGGAGCAAGGAAGAGAAGGGTCGTATGGGTGGGACTCAACGAGAATAATAATTTAAATAGGTTTATTTATTATAATAGTTTTAAGTTGATTTTTTGATACAGTATCAGAAATATTATTGTTTTAAGACATTAATTACCAAGAGTAAAATTTTACTGAAGACAAAAATATGTTTGTATAATAATGTTGATTACAATTATCAAATATTTTATTTAACACATTTCATCAGTTCTTTGTCACTCAGGTAAAATAGCAGGGTAATTTCATGCCTCGCTACGATCCACAGTACCCCACAAGTAGATCCTTATTTAACTTAATAGTAAATCAATTCAAACTTTCGAAATAACCTTGATATTATAAAACTATTGGTGATTTTTCCAAAATTGAGATTAATTTTTGTAATGCACATCTCATGCTACCAAATCAAGCTATAAAAGTTTGTAGTAAGTTATCGTCTATTTACTACTTTATGGCGTCTTTAAAAAACGATGATTCATTGTACCCACTTTCCTCTAATGTAGAGTTTATTGGGGTAGAGCGTGGATATTTCCACGCTACGAAAGCTGAGATAATAATTATGTTCATTATGAAATGTATGTAGATAGATTTATTTTGTAAGATATACAACTCGTAGATTAGCTTTGTATAGTCCAGTCAAAAAGCATGTGGCCACTTGTAGATACCTGCTGCATTATGGCAAGCTTCCAAATGCGAACGACTTGTTACTTGTTAAACATCCATTACGGTATAACGGCATATACCCTGTACTACGAGCATTTTATTCATTACTTGTTATACCTGACTACGGCTAAACTAAAAGAAGGGTTATGATTTTAGTAAGCTATGTATGTTCATCTGTTCTTTAATATCTCCTAAGCTACTCTTCGTATCTCGGCGTGTATCGTTAGAAGTATCGTGTCCTGTTGCGGGTTATATGATGTCACATATAATCCAACATGGCGGCTTGTTGTGGACATACTCGTTCAGTGATAGGTACCCAAGAAATGAATAAGATATCGTGTATGGTATCCGATTTGTATTTGAATAACATTAATAAGTACATTTCGGAAATAAATAAAAATTACTTAGAGGTTTATTCTTTTAATTAAAATTCCAATGAATAATAGGCCCTTTTGTCGTAGTCGAGTTTTTGTCAAAAATTACTTTATTTTTTATATAAATTTGAACCGCGGTGGGTGCGTATTACACCAACAACTCGAAATTATTGTCGACGCCACTGAAATTGTAAATCACAATTTTAGGCATATTATGTGAGAAATGATATATTTCGGGGACACACGAGGTCTGCCACGCACTATAGCGGCGTGACGGACGACTTAAAAGCCCTTTCAAAACTTTGACGAGGCCAATGCTCAATAGTCAGTATTTAAGCGGTAACTGTACTTTTTTTGCGTTTTATTTAATTTACTATGTACTGGTAAAGATTTCATTTTGATGCTGATGCGATGTTTAGGATGTTTCCCGATCTATTTTGATAGTTCATGGACTCTTAAATAGTGTTAGAATTGCAACTGTGCAATGTTATAGTGGTATAAGTGTTCATACAAACTCGTTATTGAAATGAGCCAAATTTCAAAATGCATGCGATATAAAATTAAAAAAGGACTTAGATACTCTGTTAAAGGCAGGACCTATTCACATTTGCATACGCAGCATTAAAATTATAAAATAACCTCATTTGAATATTTTTCCCAGATCTCTAATCAGTAATAAAGTAGAAATTTATAACATAAGTATTCAATAACAATGTATATTGGCGGTGAAAGTATATTTACTACTTCAAATCGCATTCTTAGCTTAGCATATGCTAAGCTGCAAAATAATAACTTAGACATACATAGAACCGAATGTTAATATAAGGCTTAAGTAATGTCGGTCAAGCAGACCACTTAATTATATCATAAACTTTATTGCATGACTAAAGACAAAACAAAAAAGTGCATCGATGTGCCCTTTACTTTGACCGAGTAACCTAAATACCGATGTTTTTGTAGCAGCTTGTTAAATATACGAAAATCCAGATCGTGATGAAAAAACACCATATTAAAATTATTGTGAACGAATTATTTTTAAACAATTTTGTGAATTGAATGAAGCATAAGCATGTAGAAACATTGAAAATCACTTTTTGGTAATGAAATTAAAATTAATATAGCTGTGGTTTTCATATTCATGCGTTAGTTGTTTGGAATTATTGTGCGCTGTGGAAATACTGTTTTATTGATTTGATTTATATTCGATAAGGGCTTTCAGTTAATATGTTGTATTTTATAATTTAACTTCTAGTTCATTAAGTAAAATTTATATGATTTACATCCTTTTATTCACATTAAATGTATACGGAAGTAACCAAGAGCAAGATCGACATATTACAGTTTTAACTTCAATGTAGTATCATCAACAGTTGTACAGTTAATTGTACCTTGCTAATACAACCTAGTTATAAAAGGATAAAATGTAACTCGTTTTAGTAATTTTGACACATAAATCAAAATTAAACAGTAGTAATGATATTTTGTAAGGGTTATAGCGGCGTTGATGAATATTGATTAACTAGTAGGCTTTAAAGGCTGCCAACACAAGTGAAATTTCTCTGGTATTACAGTTGTTTGTGGGCGGCAGACACTTCCATCAAGTGTGCCGCATGCTGTTTGCCTGCACTCTTCGATCAACAATACCAACTAGATAACGGGTCACGTACAAAATCATATCTAAATACTGTCCGTATGAATATAAACTATTAAAAGACATAAATTAAATAACATTTAGTGTGAAATCAACCTTAAATTATAACAAATAAAGTTCTTTTTCCCGTTATTGCCTTGCGAGCTACACTCTCACGTGCAAGAGCTCACGTCTCATGTGCGCTCTTATTTACTGAGATGGATTTCTTGCGCCGACCCGACATCTAGATGGTATAGTCGATCGAAGCCTGCACTGCTATAAAAAAAGCTATGTCCGGCGTACGTTGCAATGGCTTTTTGTAAGAAAAATTCGCGGGCGAAAAGCAACTTATTTAAATTTCATCGTAATCGGAAGAATGGTTTAGAAACTGCTGGTAGGAATCCTTTTTTGCCGAGTCTGGGTAAATACCACTCTCTTACCATTGACTGTCGCCAGTTTCCAGTGTCAGTTCAGTTCGTAACAGTGCTTGCACTTCTGTGTTCCGGGTATACTTGGTCAGAATAATTATCTATAGGCTGTGAGGCATTCTATTCTGATGCTCAGTGGCGATAGTCAGTATCATAATAATTTTTAACAAAATAAGGATGACAAACGAACACACAGTATACCTGATGGTAAGTAAATGCTGTGGCCCATAGACATCTGCATCTATCCTCAATCAAGAATCAATAAGTTCAGATACGTATTCACCCATCAGGACTAAGATGTAATGCCTGGTTTCCAGTTAAAACGATCGCTGGTTCTCAATACTCATACGAAACACAGCAGCATTAAGCTGCTATTTTACGCTGGTATTCTGTGAAAACGGTACTTCCCCATTCGAACCGACCTATACGTGCTATAATTATAATACAATGCAGCATTTCTCTACCACGCAAAATGGTGGTGTACCATAAACACTCACGCCTGTCACCCAGAGGGGTAGGCAGAGACTACGGACTTCCATTTGGCACGATCCTGACATACCTCTTTCGCCTCCTTTACATCCATATATCTACGCATACATGCTCGTCGGTTAAGGGTACTTCTAACGTGGCCCATTTTCAAAATATCGCCAATTTGGTCGATAAACTTTTTTCTAGGGCGTCCCTTCCCGACTCGGCCGTTCACATCTGCCATATAAATTTTCTTTGTCACTCTTTCCTCATTCATTCTTTCTACGTGACCAAACCACCGAAGCATTCCTTTCTTAATCCTGGTCACAACATCATCTTGCATACCACATTTATCTCTTATCACGCAATTTATCACCCTGTCATTCAGATTCAACCCTAGCATATTCCTTAAAGACCGTATTTCTACAGCATTTATTCTACTTTCGTGCTTCTTCTGCCACACCCAGCTTTCACTACCATACATTAAAGTAGGGACTAACACAGCATTATGAATTACCATACGTACCAGTTTTGACACATTCTGGTTCTTCATAATAGAGTGTAGCGCCCCATTCACTCTATTCCCTGCATTTACTCGTCGTTCTATATCCCTATCATATCTACCATCCCTGCTAAATACACATCCCAAATACACAAACTCATCCACTTGCTCAATTAACTCTCCTTCTATTCTTATTTCACATACCGTTTTGCTTTCTTCTCTTTCAAAAACCATCACTTTCGTCTTACTTGCGTAGTTGGAACAAATAGTCCGACTAGGTAAGTCCAACTTCGACCGAGAGGTCAATCGACGGATTCAACTCGGCTGAGCAGCGTTCGGGAAATTACGACATATCTTCTCGTCAGGTATACCTCAATCTCTGAAAACCAGATTGTACAAATAGTGCGTGTTGCCAGTGATAACTTACAAATCTGCAGTTAAGGTGGAGTCGCAAAGAAAAAGGAGCGTTGTTATGGCGCTTTGCGATGCGCCACTCGACTATCCTCAGACATCGGATCTGAGACGTGGTCCTTCACTGCTGGCCGTATAAGGACGCTCAAGGTCGCTCAGTGAGCTATGGAGAGGGCTATGCTCGGAGTTTCTCTGCGTGATAGACTCAGAAATGAGGGTATCCGCAGTAAAACCAGAGTGACCGACATAGCCCAACGGATTAGTAAACTGAAGTGCAATGGGCCAGCGATATAGCTCGAAGAACCGATAACCGACGGGGAAGAAAGGTTCTCGGGTGACCCCCCACTAGATGAAGTGACGACTTTGTAAGATATGCAGGAAGTCGATGGATGCATGTGGCTCAGGACCGTGCTTTGTGGCATTACTTGGGGGAGGCCTATGTTAAGCAGTGGACTTGTGAAGGGCTGTAATGATGATGATGATAAGGCAAATATTCATCGTTTTATCAGAAAACTTTCCGCATGCGCCTCACATCTCACCAAAATTTAAATGTAATCGGATAAATTGCATACGTAAAAAACAAATGCATTCCGCATACATAAAAAAGGAAAAAATAGTAGATTTTTCCTGCAGCTTTGCCCGCGTGGAGGTCAAAAAACGACATAATTTCGAAAAATCGTAATCAGTGGATTATTCTAAAGCCTATGACAGCATAAAGTTAATTACAGAATCATCCTCCAGGTCTATCTCATAGGAACCATGCATATTTCCAGGACAAAAAGTATTCTATGCTACTCTCCGATCCATAAACTAACTCCATGCAAAAATCATGTCAATCCATTGCCCCTTGCTGCATAAAAGAAGGAAGAACAAATTAACAGATTTGGAATTTATAATATCAGTGAAAATATTAATTATCCTTTGCGTATTACGGAGAAAGGTAACAAATAAAGTAGTAACACTATAAAATCAAGGGTTACTCCGACACTAAGTTTAAACACAACAAAATCCCGGAAAATGTACATTTGTCAATGAACAAGTTTAAATGTTTTGTTTAAAAAAAACTGTACAAAAGGGTTGTTACAATATCAAGGAATACATAAATAAAATTAACCCCTGGGAATGAGCTAATCGCACCTATGCAGGTTCTATTAAAACTCATTTAAATTGTACAAACAAAATTATTGTAAAATTAAATATTTAAAAAGAAAGTCCCGCCCGCTGGATTTCTCGCTGGTTCTTCCCACAGAGGTTTTTTCGGAACCAGTGATAAATAAGAAAATTACTTCCAATGAGTATTATGTAATAATCTATATTAAATAAAATCATTGTATTCAACAAAACAAAGAAGATAATTAATATTCCGTGAGAATTTAAGTTCAAATAGCGTTCACCGTGAGAAGAGAGTTAAGCTTTTTTTAATCAAGTTGCCTTGGACTGAGAAAAAGAGGCCAATGTAACCGTTAATGAAACTGCTCTCTAAGCTCAAAGCAATTGATATCGTTTATTATTCGTATCGTTTTACATCGTTATTATATTGTTTCACTCAATGCATTTCGTGGTCGTCCACTTCTTCTGGTAGCAGTTGATCTCGGGTTCGAGTCGAAACTAACGCTGGTAAGCTGTATTCATTTTGGTGCTTAGATTGACGTTTTTGATAGGGTTTATCCCCACAGGTCTCTGACAGTACTTTTAATTCTTATTTAGTTTCTCATTCATTTTTCTGCAGACAAGCGGCAATGCATTATAGTAGTATGTAGTACTTGATCACCACACCAAAACAAAATAATATATTATTTTGTTTTGGTGTGGTGATCAAGTACTCAGGCAAGTACACAATCGTAGCTTTCTTTGTTATAATTTGATTCTATCAAAGAAAGCTAGAAGCACATAGGCTAACGTAGCCACTTATTATCAAGTGGACTACTTTTTTTTTTGCAGAAGTTGGGGCAAACGAGCGTGCGGCTCACCTGATGGCAAGTGACTACCGCCGCCCATGATCAACTGCAACACCAGAGGAATCGCAGGTGCGTTGCCGGCCTTTTAAAAAGGAGTAAGCTCTTACTGATATCGTATTTATGTGCATAGTTTATACAAAAATTAAAAAGCAGCTTAATACTGCTGTGATTCGACTGGTGAGTGTAGAGATCTGAATTACCTTTTTTATTGGGAACAGGGCATTCCATCTTAGTCCTCAGGAGTGACAACGAATCTGCATTTTGATTCTTAGTCGAGGATAAATGTAGATGTCTATGTGCTACATCACCCACTTACCATCAAGTGGACTGTGTGCTTGTCACCCTTATTCTATAAAAAAAGAATAAGAATAATAATTTATAGAAGTTTTTTGTCCAGCTTTTTTTCTCTCGTTATATTTCGTCAACTATGAACCGATTTAATGACCATTTTTTATTAAGTGGATAATACTTCCGGGCTGTTTTGATATAAAAGATAGAATTCAACCCCATATGGCGGAAAAATAAGGAATGGGTTTTTTATGTAACTATTTAGACTACATTCCAGGTGTTACATTGAGCTTATGACATTTATTAGTCCACTCTAAAGGGAAAGGGTCTGTTAAATAAATAACAAGAATAAAACAAATTCCATAGAATAGCCACTGTAAACATAGCTTTAATTCTTCTAGATATTATGTCTTAGCACCATCCACATTCTTTTTTGTAGCAGAAGTCGGATTTTTATTAAAAGTTTCACTTTCTCACTCATTATAGGTACTTGCCTACACAAAATAATGAACCAACTTTTTTTTCTTTATAGGATAGGTATAACATCTATCGAACTTTTAAGTTTACATATTTTTAATACTGGTCTTAAAAATCTATTAAAATAAAATAAATCGTACGGTTATTACGTATTCAATGCTTTTATATGTTGTTGTTTATATTACATAAATTTTTATTTATCTTATTTACTATTTACATGCATACAAATTACTACGACTTACATTGTTCCAAAAAGATTTGAACTCGGCAACAAAAATCCTTAGTCCACAAACCGCTGTTCCGTACACTGCTTTTAACGAGGCCACTGATTCTATAAATTTAGTTCAACAATTTAGTTCTCTATACACAAACAAACTGTTACATTGTCGATTATTTTAAACAAACTCGTGGAACACACGTTAGCGTACCGAAGAGTCGTGCTCAAAAGCACAAGCAAAGCAACTAAGCAACCAACCTAGGGAGCTTTGCATCACGTTTCAAAGTGCGAGCAGGACGGAGTTAGAAAACAACATAAACTTTCGCCCGACATCGGGCCCTTCCGCATTGTAGACGGCGTCTTTTAAGTATGATATGTATACGATAGGATAGTATGGAATTAAATTAGTATTACCTATACAAATAAATAAAATTGGAGTGTCTGTTTGTAATGTCAAAATAACAGCTTTTTACTAAATGCATATGAAAGTACATACGATAAAAGTAAAGTTAAAAAGTAAAGTTACAGCTTATATACGTCCCACTGATGGGCACAGGCCTTCCCTCATTTCTGAGAGGGTTTTAGGGTAAGAAAGTGTCTACCACGCAGCCCCAATGCGTCTTGGCGAACTTCACACGTCTTCGAATTTTTTTTTCTTATTCCTCAGACATGCAGGTTTCCTCACGATTTTTTCCGTCACCGCCGAGCACGAGGTAAATCAGCACTTAAAATTGCAATTAACAATTTCATTGATGCCGGCTGGGATCGAACCCAGGTTACTCGCGTTCTGTTATATTTACAGCGAGTTTTAACCATCTGAGCTGCCACGGCTAGTAGATATTATACGATACTTATAACAAAAAAACACAACTTTTAAAATTTTTATCTGTCTGTCTGCCTTGACAAATAGCTTATGTTATAAGAAGTAAAGTATCCGCGCAAAAAAGATTAAAACCCATTAAATTGTGAGCAAAATCCTATTCAAGTAGGGAATAATAATATATTACTAAAAACTATGCGTACGAACTCGCGGACGCAGCTAGTTTAACATAAATGATATCTATCGGTAATTAATTAGATTTTTACGCGTTAACTTATCAGTCGAGAGATGTTCATCTTCATCCAATCTACGTTCAATATCAAGTTTGTAACCTGTCCATCGCCAGATACAGGCATCGCCCGACCAGTGAAGATTATCACAATCACAAAGCCAAACGCTTCACAACTAAAAACTTAATCTCCTCTTGTACACCTATGCGACAAAACCAAAATCTAACACCACAATTATATTATAGTATTATTATAAACGGCCTTAAGATTTTACGAAAATCTAACCGGAATCATGAAATAATATAATAAAATAAATACTACATGAGTACAGTTTCTACAGCACGTTTTTTTGTCTGTGCACTGTTTTTCCAGAACTACTAAAAGGATTTTCCATCAATCTTGAAGTACCTATAAACTCTGAATGAAAAGTGGACCATTTTAACTTATAATACCGGTGAATACTACTAGACAATCGCTTCAATTTTTTTAGAGCTTATTGTGATATTAATATTTACCGTTAGAAGCGGTAAAACTAATATTACTGTTTTAATCTATAGATTATAAGCAGTGAATGATAGAATCAGGTTACTTTGCGTGTTGGGAGTAGTGGTGCTGGGATTGGTGGTGATGGGATTAGTGTACGCAATTTAGGGAGGGCGGGAGGTGCTCTTCAAACTAGGTAAGACACATCATTTTGTTTACTTTGGTGGATAGGTGCAATATAACTATTAATATCATTTGTTATAAGCAATAAATCAACATGCATTTCATTAAGTTATGCCACAATTTGTGGTGGGCTGGTGGGCCCATTCAACATACAAAAACGAGTTACCATCTATGTACATTACATCCGCGTTCTACGTAAATATTCTAATCTAATCTAAAGATCATTAACTCTGCTAGAAATATTATTTTTTTATTTTCGTTGTATTTAGTCAAATAATTAAGTAAACAAGTATTGTTATTATTATAGTTTATTATTTTCTATGTGTAATAAAGTTTTAGTTGTTCATTGTCATCATGATAAATAATTTAATCTTAAATTGTCATGAATAATGTTAATTTAAATTAATTATGTAGTAAAAATGTAAAGATATTCATCTATAAATGCTTTTGAAGTTTATTTCTTATTCTCAATAAATAAATATTCCATGGTGTTCTCACGTTATAGGACGTGAATGGCATCATGCAAACAGATGGGGGCGGCGAATATGTGGGGTTCGAATTGTCCCATGCTCTAATACTAAGTGCTTTTGTCACACCATAAGATATGGCGTCGACGTCACCTTACACTTGTTGTTCTTGACGCTCGATACTTTAACGAAAAAACGAGTAAAAATAAAAGTATTAAATTCGAGTTCTTTTATTTTATAAATCCAACAAGTAATTAAGATTACATTTTCTCGATAATTTTCCTTTTATTTTGAGAAAATAGGATCTTTCGAATTTGATACGAAAGTTATGTTTGCCATCGAATTTTCTCTATGACAATCTTGACATGTAATTACATTTCACTCGGTTTTAATTACAAGACATATAAAAGGAAATTGAAAACCATAAGATAAAATAATTTTAAACATCATGTAACAATACTGCGTTCAATGTCGTTATCGAATCGCTTGTTACGAAATAAATTGGATAAGGAAATTTTCTTTTACTCTATACTCGATTTGTTAAGTGATTAAGTGATTTCACAGGTGCAAGTCGCCGCAGTATAGTCGCCGTGTCGTGCCGTGTAGTGACGGCTTATGAGAATCCACTTGTCTGTATCATCCCGTGGAGGTCTTAAGAGGCGACTATGCCAAATGCCAGAAAGATATCATGGTTTGCGCTAGATGGTGATCTCATATTATACGCCAGACGTAAAATACCTAGACCGGCAACGGGTATCAAATATACAGTATATAGTCTCTTTATACCTATTATATCTTTGGGTATCAATGTCAAAGTAGCAAATCCAAAATTGAAAGAGAAGGGCGCATGTGCAGTAGAGTTTTAAAAGCTGAAAAAGAATAAGAAAAGGGAAATGAACAAACATGTAATGTAATCGAACAATGAAGTAGACGTCTCACTTTTTTTCAGTCGTCTATGCCAGCAGCTCTTAGGTTCTTGGGTCTTATAATGGCTAATGGATTATTTCTCGTTACCATCTGGAGCTGTATTACAGTACGTATATAATATGTATATAGTAATAGATAACATCCATGTTTGGGCATACATCTGTATGTATATATGAGGCAGACAGATCATTTTTGAAAAAACTGTCAGTCGTAATAACGCACGTCAGAAGTCAAAACTTCAAAGCAGTTTTGGGAAATGGTAAGGATGGTGTTAATGAAGTGTAAGGGAAATGAAAATATTATTATGCTAGGAGATTTTAATGGAAGGGTTGGGGTGAGGAGGCTTGGTTATGAAAGTATATTGGGAACGTTTGGTGATGAAGGTATAAATGGGAATGGTGAAAGTCTCCTCACCGTATGTATGGAAAAGAATCTTTTTGTGACGAACACTTGCTTTCGCCACAAGAGGATTCACATGTATACTTGGGAAAGAGGTGACGATAGAAGCATGATAGATTTAATAATTGTGGATGAAAGATTGAGGGGCGCGGTGGTAGATACAAGGGTTTACCGAGGTTCTAACGCAGGAACGGATCATTATTTGGTTTTATGCCGAATTAATGGTCTATTTAGGCGTTGGCGCTATCGATCATCTATGTCTATCACTGCGTTACAGCGTATTAGAACAGAAAGGTTACAAGATGAATGTGAGAAAAACAAGTTCAAATGTAGACTGAAAGAAAATATAAGTGGTTTGGATGAATTATGTATGAAGGAGTTAGACTTGGAGAATGTATGGCAAAATGTAAAGAAAGGTTTAGTGGATGCAGCTACTGAAGTATGTGGTTTTAGTAAGAGAAAGAATGAAAGGAAAAATAATACGTTATGGTGGGATGATGAGGTACGTATGGAAGTTGAAGCAAAGAAGAGAGCATGGCTAGATTTACTAGCAACAAAGGCTGGTAATTCTAGCGGTACGAATGATGATATTGAAAGAAAAAAGGCAGTCTTTAGACATCTTAATAAGAGAGTAAAAGAAGTAGTTGAAAGAAAAAAGCAAGAAAGAACGGATAAGAATGATAGAAGAATATCGGATAATTTCCAGGCAAATATTAAAATGTTCTGGAAACTTGTAAGAACTGCCACGGGACATTCAAAACAGCCTATGATGAATGCTATAAGAGACGAGAATAGCTATATTCTGAATGATGAAGTTTTGAGTTTAAAGAGATGGAAGGAATATTTTGAAAGCGTGTTTATGAGTGAGGAGACAACGTGTGTACTAAGTGAAGTAGAAATTCCGAAAGAAGAGGAAAGAGGTAGCGACATAAGTATAGGTGAAATAATGAAAGCAATGAAAAGCATGAAAGCAGGTAAGGCTGCCGGATATGATAGAGTTTCACTCGAAATGCTAAGAGCTGGGGAGGAAGTGGTGGCAGGCCTGCTGCACACCTTGTTTAATTTATATTGGGAACTGAAGTGGGTACCGGTAGACTGGTGCAAAGCCGTGATAGTCCCAGTATATAAAGGAAAAGGGTCGCAGCAGGACTGTAAAAACTACCGTGGCATCAGCCTTCTTAGCATTGTGGGAAAACTGTATGCTAAGGTACTGATTGAAAGGGTCATGAAAGAAACTGATGGAAAAATTTGGGATGTGCAAGCGGGATTTAGAAAGAGAATGGGATGTAAGAACAAGTCTTTTCCATGCGCATGATCGCGGAGAAGTTTTGGCCAAAAACCAAAAGGTTTTTTGTGCGTTCATGGACTTAGAAAAGGCCTATGATAGAGTGAATAGGGATGTGCAATGGCAGACACTGAACTCATTTTCGTTGAGCGCTGGCTTGATACAAGCATTGGAGTCCCTTTATAGGGACTCTAGTGCTTGTGTTAGGATCAACGGGGTCTACTCGGACCGGTTTGATATCCATAAAGGTGTCATGACAGGGCTGTGTGACTTCCCCGTGGCTGTTCAACCTATTTATGGACATTTGTTTGCAAAATTTGAAAGTTGAAGAATGCGGATTAAGAATAGGTGAGTTAACCGTCAAATGCCTTTTGTAAGTACGCCGATGATCAGGTTATCCTTGCGTCGTCGGCGGCCGAGTTGCAAATGATAGTTATATTAATGAACAGATCATTAAAAGAAAGGGGTATGAAAGTGAACGCAAATAAGACTAGGGTTATGTTATGGTTTTTGAAAGAGAAGAAAGTAAAACGATTTGTGAAATAAGAATAGAAGGGGAGTTGATCGAGCAAGTAGATGAGTTTGTATATTTGGGCTGCGTATTTAGCAGGGATGGGAGTGGGAGATATGATAAGGATATAGAACGACGAGTGAATGCAGGAAATAGAGTAAATGGGGCCCTGCACTCTATTGTGAAGAGTCAAAATGTGTCGAAAAAGGCACGTATGGCCATTCACAATGCTGTGTTGGTCCCTACTTTAACGTATGGTAGTGAAAGTTGGGTGTGGCAGAAGAAGCACGAGAGTAGAATAAACGCAGTAGAAATGCGGTCGTTAAGGAGTACGTTAGGGCTGAATCTTAGTGACAGGGTAAGAAATTGTGTAATAAGAGAAGAGTGTGGTTTGCAAGATGATGTTGTGACCAGGATTAAGAAAGGAATGCTTCGGTGGTTTGGTCATGTGGAAAGAATGAATGAGGAAAGAGTGACAAAGAAAATTTATGTTGCAGAAGTGAATGGCAGAGTCGGAAAGGGACGTCCTAGGCGAAAATTTATCGACCAAATTGGCAATTTATTGAAAACGGGCCAAATTAGGAGTAACCCTTAACCGACGAGCATGTATGCGGAGGTGTTTGGATGTGAAGGAGTCGAGAGAGGTGTTCAGGATCGTGCCAAATGGAAGTCTGTAGTCTCTGCCTACCCCCCTGGGTGACAGGCGTGAGTGTTTATGTTATGTTATGTTAAATCAAAACTTATACACAAACACGCATACACACACACACACACACATACATACATACACACACACACACACACACACACACACACACACACACACACACATACACACAAACACACGCACCCGCACACACACACACACACACACACACACACACACACACACACACACACACACACACACACACACACGCACATCTGTATACCTATATGTATAGCTAGGCGTGATTTTCACGCGGGTGCTTTTTCCCCATCGCCAATGATCTATATATTATATTTATATACACATAATTCTGTATATATGTATCTGAGCGTGACAGTCATGCGAATTCAGTGCTCTTTCCCCATCCCACAAGTGCCCAAAGTGCCTAAAGAAGTTATTACTCCAAAAAAAAAATTAAATAAACCCCAAAATTAAGGCCTTGATTCAGCATTGTAAAAGAAAAGTGTATGATTGTTTTGAAAAAATTAAATCCAGCCAAGTATTGAATAGATTTGAAACAAACATCATTAATTTCAATAAAATAATGTTACATAGAACCTTGGTTACCTCACTGAGTCAGAGATCATCGCGAACTTTTTATTTAATTACCTTCTTTTTACTTGCAAAGATTGACTGAAAGGAAATATGTTTCTTAATCGACTTAGTAGCTTAGGATTTTTGTCGATAATGTATGAAAATTTTGGATTTTAAAAGTTTACAAAAAACAAGGCTTAACCGACAAATTAATAACAAAGAATAGATGATTAGTTTTTTAAAAAATCATTACATGATTATTGTTGAAACACGATCATCAATAAAATCTTGTTCTTTCGAAAAAGGGCTCATTATCAACGTTACTTTACAACTTGAACGCTAACTTCTTTCCCGATAATTAACTTTTTATAAAAGTTTCTTCGTATAGATAAAAAGTCACTGCCAACTTCCTGTGTACCTATTTAAACTAAAAAAATATAAAGTTAAATACTTTTAAAAAATTAAGCAAGTTATTTTCCTCGTTCGAGGAAGTGACATAACTCTGTCTACGGTCTTGTTATATTACTAGTATTAAGTTGCTATTTTAAAAACATCTTTTCGATGAATATATAACTTGTCGAAATGTACCTGTTGCAAGATATCAATTTTTTTTTGACATACCAAAGTACTACTTCGTAACGTTTCGCACAAATTTAATTGCTCTACCGACTAGTGTAACGTCCATATTTGTTCCATATCGGAATAGCGACACGGTCGAAGGCTTCGATCAACAATTTGTTGATTGAAGGACATGGACAAAAGCTAATATTACCCTGTTCAAACCCGCGACTTTTTTCCACACAACGAAAAACAACACAGTACTAAAACACATATTACAAACACTACAAAATCTTAGAATTTACTTATGCCAGACTTGCTGGGGAATAATGGACGAGATTATTACAACAGTGTAATTTGTCCCACCAAGAAACGATTATTGGAGAAAAGTAGACGAAAACATTTTAGAGTCCACTTTGTTCCCATCAGTGGGATATTTTTTGTCATTAAAAACTACGAATTCTATTTTTTAAATCATTACGAAAGTTAAAGATTTCCCTTGGTGAATTATGATGCCCAAAACACGATTGATACTCGTACATTTTGACTCGATTCAAAATATCGCAAAGTTTCCCCAAAACTCAAAATCTACAATTTTAGGTACGTCCATTAAGGTAAAAAGCAGTTTCATTCGAATGTAATTAAAGCAATTTCAATTAAATTCTGTCTATGTGTTCACTGGTAAATACACGGGGGAGTTATGGGTTTATTTTCAGATAAAAGAATATATTTCATTTTAAAAAGAAATGTCAAATAAATATCATGCAATAAAATTGCACGCAGGCTGGTCAAAGAGGAGTATATCGCCGCCCCTCACTCGTAACCACGATACTATTTTGCCTTAACAGTTTTAAAGTCACGTTGCAAGGCAAACTTTTGTTAACTCCACTTCTATTTCCAAAGATAGATAAATATCTCGGCTCATGTTACCAACGATTTTCTAGGAACATTGTACCCCGCGTATAACCCATTGACCGCAGTCGGTAGATGAATAAACAAACGTTATCTTAAGGCGCGTGCACACGCTTAGCCCTGTTTACGTACCTGTTTTTATAATAACAGTTAGTGCGCTATAACACGTCAGCATTATTTCCAACACTCTCACTCTTAAGCTGGCTGTACATCTTGGCTGAGCGAAGGCTAGTAAAATAAATAATATTATATACAATTAGTAAATAATATCAACGTATAGACAGCCCATTTGTATAGCCAAGGTCTAGCCCCGCCATTGCTCGTCGTCACTTGCCTAGCAGGCCATGCAGGCGAGCGCCAACGTGTATATTGTATACGGTGCGTTTCGCGTCCCTTGCCACCAACATAGTAAAAACAGAAACACCACTCGGGATCGCTCGCCGCGACTTGACTCACTTCGGAACTTCGGGTTATTTATTTAAGGTACGAGTATAATAGAGTTCATAGATTTTTTTTATATAGGACAGGGTGACAAACGAGCACACAGTCCACCTGATGGTAAGTGGTTGCTGCGGCCCATAAACATCTACATCTATCATCGATTACAAATCAAAATGCAGATGCGTTGTCACCCGTGAGGACTAAGATGGAATGCCTCGTTTCCAGTAAAAGGGGTCTCCGGTTCTCTACACTCACTATACAAAATACAGCAGCATTAAGCTACTATTTTACGCTGGTATTCTGTGAAATCGTGGTCCTTCCACGGTCGAGCTGACCCATTCGTGCTACAACTATATTACTAATATAATTGCAGCATGGCTCCACTCCGTTTAAAAGCTTCTTTCAAAATTTCGTATTAGTAGGTACTGGCGTATTTAAACTTATCACATATAAATGAAATTGAATTATCTGTCTGTGATATTAAAATATATGGCTTATATTAAGCTCAGAGGGTTGTATGTAAGCTATTACACATAAAGAAACATTTTTAAAAACTTCGTCTTTCTTTCCAGGCCTGTCATTGGAATGGATAAACCGCTCATGATGAATCTTTTCGAATGGGTAGAGGGAAACGCTGGGTATCTAGGCTACATTTTATCCGAAAAACTTGAAAATTAAGGAAAAATAAGGAAAACTTTAAGACCCGTGATAGCTCAGATGGTTAACGCTCGCTGTAAATATAAAAGAACGCGAGTAACCTGGGTTCGATCTCCGCTGGCACCAATGAAATTGTTAATTGCAATTTTAAGTGCTGATTACCACGTGCTCGGCGGTGAAGGAAAATATCGCGAGGAAACCTGCATGTCTGAGGAATAAGGAAAAAAATATATTTCGAAGGCATGTGAAGTTCGCCAACACGCATTGGGGTAACGTGGTGGACCCTTCCTTGCCCTAAAACCCTCTCATAAAATGAGGGGAGGTCTGTGCCTGTAACTTTACTTTAACTTTAAGGAAAAATTTATAAAATAATTATTTTAATTTCAAAAAAAAAATAAGAAAAAAATACGCCACATCAATAAAATCATATGCAGGCGAATCGTGTAGCGGTTCCTACTTGAGTTAAAATTAAATGAAGTTTGGTATGATTTGAGTACAAATGTCAAAATTTACTGTCCGGCACGTTGTGTACCAGCATTTGCACATTATGATTTTTTGGATTCGAGAAACACTTCGCTTGTAGTATAATAATACGAATAATCTATGGGGTTTATAAGTACTACATACATAAAAACTTTTGAATGATGTTAACGGAAGGCTCACTGACCTGTCTCGGCTTAAAATTATAATTTGTTTTTATATTATCTTAACAGTTTAAATGTAAGTAAATGTGCTCCTTCGGTCGTTTAACAGTTATATGTGCTTCAATAATGTGCAAGTGTAAGTGCACTGTTTTTTACTCAACACGAATTCGGGCTTCTTTAAAGGTTCTTAAAGGATGGTTAACGCTCGCTGTAAATTTCACACTACGCGAGTTACCCGAGTTCGATCCCCGCCGGCAAAAACGAAATCGTTAATTGCAATTTTTAAGTGCTGATTTAGCACGTGCACATCGGTGAAGGAAAACTTCTTGAGGAAACCCGCATGTCTGAGGAATAAGAAAAAAATATTTCAAAGACACGTGAAGTTCACACACACGTGTTGGGGCAGCGTGGCTGTCACTTCCTTTCCCTAAAACACTCCCAGAAATGAGGGAAGGCCTATGCCCAACAGTGGGGCGTATATAGGCTGTAACTAACTAAAATACAAAATTAAGATAAACATACAATAAGTAACCAGAAATAGCAGCAGCTTGTGCTTCGTATATTGAATGTAGAGCACCGGAGACCCTTTTACTGTGACGGTAGAATTCTTATTTTAAATAAGACCATGACCTCACTACGTCACGACCTCACTTGCTGAGGTACTTTGATTTTTAATCGAAGATGGATGTAGAGGTCTATGGGTCATAAATTCCATTTACCATCGGGTGGACTGACTGAGGTTCTCAATTATCACCCTCATTCTATAAAAAATATTCATCATACAATTTCATACAGGGCATTTCAGTCGAAATTACATCATTAATAACCAATATATTTTTGCGTGGTAGCGTTGAAGGTTAATATCTGACCCCATTTCATCCCGTGGGTATGGTAAAAACTGATCATAAGTAAGACCAAAAAGAATGGTCTTCGTAATATCATATAATATATGCCAGATATAAAAATTAAAAACCCAAGTATCATTAGAGTTGGTCGACATTTGGTATTGCAATCCTTATTAACAGTCTTGTTACTAACGGAGTGTTTTTTTTTTAATATAGAATAAGGGTTAGGAATGAGCACACAGTGCACTTGATGTTAAGTGAATGCTGTGGCCCATAGACATCTACATTTATCCTCAAAAATTCAGATGAGTTTCCACTCCTGAGGACTGAGATGAAATGCGTCGTTTCCAGTGAAAAGAGTATCCGGTTATCTATACTCGCCATACTAAACACAGCAGTATTAAGCAGCTATTTAACGTTGGTATTCCGTGAGAGCGTGGTCCTACCCTGGGCAAGCCGACCCATTCGTTATTCAACCATTATATAGATGCAGTGTTGCTCTACAAAGTAAAAATATATAAAACATAATGTGTCATATCAACATGGAATTTTATAAACAAAAATTGGCCATGGACTAACATTCAGACCCAAGATAATCATTTATAGAGCATTATAAGTTATAACACTTGTTCCGTGCGATATTCGTGCCCACATTTTCATTTGTTCGTTCATTCGGCAAAATTCGTTACTAATTCGTAAATAATAAAATGATAACGTGATGGGTTGACCGGTAAAGAATGCCTTTCATATTCTTTAATAATAGGGAATAAATTAAACAAATACAAAAAACAATAGCGAATTTAAAAAAAATAATTTAACAAAAAACTGCTTAGCTGTAGGGTTTCGTATATATTATGAGTTATGACCATTACAAATAGTCAAAAACAGACAACTTTGATATTAATAGGGATTTGTTTTATCCTTTGGTTATGGGACCCTAAAATTGTAATAACAAAGTTCTCTTGATTAAATGTTAGCAAAGTAACAACCAACTCAAAATAAGTATTCATAATGACCCTTTATTTTACCAACCGAAAACAATCAAATTTTTTATAAGTAGTTCGTAGTAGTAGTTATAGTTCGTAACGTTATTATTTATTTAAACTAGCATCTACTAAACCTGTTTCGTGAAATTTATATAGTATTTTAATCATATCGTAAGAAAGTAAGAAACTCCAACGGTAAAGTGTATTATTGCCCTTAATATTTGTCTATATCCGACGGAAATGGGTTCACTGCCCGCAATACAATCAAAATGCAAAGCATCTGTATGTCCCCGATAATATCGTTAATTACTCGAAGTAATTATTTAATACAGATAGTGGCATTCAGCTTGTTAATAAAAAGAAAAGTTCATAAAAGTAGATAATAGCGTAACTTTGCGTGTGTTCATTTTGCTTTGCAAAAGATTTTATACAGATCTTTTTCTTTTTTCTTCTTTAAAAAAGAGCAGTAGTAATATTTCCTGTTGCTTAGGTGTGTTTATATATATATATATATATATATATATATATATATATATATATATATATATATATATATATATATATATATATATATATATATATATGTATTGCTCAAAAACAAACATCCAAAGCCGAAAAAATCAACATTGCCGCACAAACAATTGTTCCATGCAAGATTTGAACCCACGCCATGGTTCTGGAACGCTGCGCCGGTAAATACTCGGCAAATAAACCGGCAAATAAATGTTTGCAATTTAAATAAAATGTGTTATGGTATTTTTGCAAATATAATATAATATTGATACTACTTACTTGAAATTAAGATGAATTCTTATTACAGTGCAACCTCGATATAAAAAATCGGACGGGAACAAGTAAATATTCGTTATACCAAGTAATTCGTTGAACTGAGGTTTTTTATGTTGAGGTTAGTTAGGTTGGTCTAAAATTTGTTATAAAGAGGTAAAAAATGGTTTTATTCACAACTTCTACTAATAAACTTTATATAAAGGTTTTGGGTTGACAAAATTCGTTAAGTAGAGGTATTTACACTTTATTGATACTTGTAAATTCGTTATAAAGAGGTTGTTCGCATGAAACATTCGCAATATAAAGGTATATTTTGTATTGAATCTTATGGACAATTCAAGGGGATCCCAAAAATTTGTTAAATCGAGGAATTCGTTATATTGAGGTACGTTATATTAAGGTTGCACAGTTTATTATGATATTTTATTGGGTTTGGAGCAGTCAACCCACTCAACCCCACTGTAACAAATTTTTAATATTTTTGGCTTGCAGGATTTTCTCACTCCAATCAATAGAGTACAATTTATGGAGATATGCGTATAGCGACACTCCATGCCAGCGTAGTTGCTTACATGGTTCTTGCCATATATAGGTTGATGCTGCAAATGTCACCGGCTTTGGACTCAATTGAATGGCGTGCTCAAAAGTATCTTGTTGATCTCAATATGGTTAAAACCAATCTTACCAGTTTCAAGCATGGGCATCAATTTCGGAGACTATGCGCAGGAATTTCATCTTAATTCTTCTTAAATCTTAATTCTTCCCTCTCTGATCCATCATCGGACAACGAGACGATCGACTGTTCACGACCCCTTTTTTGGCGACATACCACGCATTAAAACCAAATCGTTTGCTTCGTCGTTCGTATTGCATCTGTCGTCCCATCAATACAATGTGTGTGTACCTCAACACAAAAATGAACACTGAGCTGACTTTTGTTGAGCTAAATGAGTGCGCTTTGCCAGCTTCGGTAGCATCACCACTTACCACCAGATGGTGACTATAGAGTCAATCACGGGATTATAATAGTTAAAAAAATGTTCAGCAATGGATTTTTATAGACTGTAATGAATGAAAAATCAAAAAGTTTTTCTGTAATAAATAACTTATTAAATGATTTACTATAAAGCATAAATTTCGTCCCATGCACGTTAAAATTATATCTCTTATAACTTCAAAGTATATTAGAATTCATTTTCGAAACGAACCTTTACGTCGCCTACGTGACATGTAGCAAAGTAAAATAACTTAAGCCTACAGAAATATTATGTGTCACGATCACATTTGTGGGCTGTAGTACTATTTGAATGTTCAACTGTCAAGAGGAAAAGCAATAGCACCACCTTTTTTATAGTCCACCAAAGTAAGTATACTATGTATCCCTTAAACATCCTCATTTATCCTCAATTAAGATTCAAAATGCAGATGCGTTATCACCCGTAAGGACCAGTATGGAATGCCTCGTTTCCAGTAAAAAGGGTCTCCTATTCTCTAAACTCAACAAAACATAGCAGAATAAAGTTGCTATTTTAGGCTGTTATTCTGTGAGAGCGTGGTCCTTCCCCGTTCGTGCTAAAAAACGACCATTAATATCTATGTCGGTAGGTTTATTATTGTTAGCATTTTTGTTGCTCTGTTGTCAAGCTAAATTCAAAATTTTGTGCTAGTTTTCTTGATTAAACTCAATTGGAATCTGATATTCCAATTAACTGTAAGTTTATACAATATATAATCGTACAGCAGTAAAAGGATATAAGAGCCTTATCGTAAGTTCTTAGTCGACGATTATGCGCGGTTAAGTCAAAGCAAGTGGAACACCGTTTTGTCTCCCTTTGTGTAAGACTCGCGTAAATACGGGTATAAATGTCTTTTGTGTCGGACAAAATCATATTTATATGGAACGATATATCGGATCGGACACATCACGCTCTATCGATTAATAGAAATCAATTATTTAACTTCATTGATAAAAATCACGCACAACAGATTATTATAAGTAGAATAAGTTTAATTTATATCTATAACAACAAAAATCAGTTGATATCTCTTTGTACAATTACACAATAACAAACAAACTCTTTGTACAATTATATAATAGCGTAACACCTATCTAGGACGATCATTTCAGTTATTGTTTCATGAAATATGTTTATTTTAAAAGATTTTTACTGATTTTGCTTATGTAGGGGAAGAGCTTCGATCAACAATACCAACTAGATGTCGGGTCGGCGCAAGAAATCTATCTAAGTAAAAAACAGCGCACATGAGACGTGAGCTCTTGTTTCGTTTAGTTCACTTGAAATACAGCAAATGTAAACACGTTTCACAATGCCGCAATGTGTATTTAAAAGTTGCAAGACTAATGCCCGAAAAACTAATTAAACGGCCGGAATGTCTTACTTTCGGTAATTACATGTATAATATAAGCTCTAAACTAACAAATGATATCATATTTTAAACAAAATTATCGATCAAAAACAACGCTACGTATGTTTTGTCAATGTTGACCAATACACGCGAAACACATGAACATTTGCGAAACGGAACATGGACGCATGAAGTAGATTGTAATAATTTTTAATAATTCGTTACCAAAACTTTAAATAATGGTAATTGCTACTTTTGTCTTTGTTTGTGTAATTCCAATAGATACTAAGATTTTTTTAGCTTTCCTAGCTTTCTTCCCCGGTAGAGCCGACCCATTAGTGCTACAACTATACTACTAATATAATTGCAGCATGGCTCTTATTGCTGACAGCAATTTCTACCAGACAACCAATAAATGGACAGGATTACATGAAGATGACAGGAGTAGGGCAAATTGGTGTGATAAAAAGAATACACATATTGTTACGCGCTCCAGTCGACGACACAACTAGCGCCATCTAGTGTCAGGAACGAGAGCGAGGGGAGCGTTGCAGTTTATGACATCACAGATCTTTCGACCGACAGCGCCACCCGAAGAACTAGAAAATCTATACTCGAACTCTCGGTACCGTGCGCGTGTTTACTTGAACATTCCGGATATTTTGCTAATTTAGATAAATAGGTGGCGCAAGATGCGATCGAGACAGAGTTGAACTCGGCGACACAAGCGAAGCTTCGGAGCGGAATTAAGTGAATTAGTGTGTTTAATTATTAGTGTTTTTAACTTTAATTTGTATAAAGTAAATTAAAGTGTTAATTTAGGTAATTCTATCGGCAATTTTTATTGTCACGAACCTCAAGCTCGTAACAATGGTGTCAGAAGTGGGATAAAATAATGCCGATTTTACCTAAGGAGGAAACGGAGGGTGTCCGTACCCGAAGTCAACGCCAGCAGGAGACGGACCAACGAAGATTTGGTGATGCAACGCCGCAGATGTCTGAGGGCCAGCCGCCGGCCACGGAAGCCGGTCCGTCAGCAGCTTCTACGTCTGTGGCACCTGACTTAGGCACCCTGATGGTGATGCTGCAGGAGCAGGCCCGCCAACAGGAGGAGCAGGCCCGCCGACAGGAGGAGCAGGCCCGCCGACAGGAGGAGCAGGCTCGCCGACAGGAGGAGCAGGCTCGCCAGCAGGCGGAACAGGTTCGTCAGTTGAAAGAGCAGCTTCAGAGTGGACAAGAGGAACAGGCCCGCCGACAGGAGGAACAGATGCTCCTCATGAAGGACCTTCATGCTACCTTTGGGAAAGAGATAAGGGAGGTGAAGGATAGGGTTGCTCAACATGACAACCGCCTGGTGGAAGCTGAAACCCGAATCGAAGAACATGAAACCCGAATCAACCATGTGAACAATCGGGTTGACAACGTGATGGCTGACGTGAAGAAAACGCTGAACGACCTCAAACTTGGGGATGGAACTACAGCTCCCGTAGTAGCTACAACACCTTCGCTACGTGGATTCAAGGTACCACCGTTCGACGGGACTTCTTCCTGGTCGGCCTACAAAATCCAGTTCGAGGCCGTCATGGAGGCAAACGGCTGGAATAAAAGCCAGGCCATGACTGCACTCACCTTAGGCCTGCGCGACCAAGCCTTAACCGTGTTGGAAGCTCTCGGTAAGAAAGTGACCTACGAGCAGCTCCTTGAGGCATTGGAGGCGAGATATGGTGACGCTCACCTGGAACACGTCTTTCGCGCGCAGCTTAAAGATCGCGTGCAACGCAGCAATGAAAACCTGCAGCAGTGGGCCCTTGAGGTGGAGAAGATGGTTCGAAAAGCATACCAGTCTGTACCTGTGCTCATTGAAGGGAACCTGGTGCAGACATTCATCGACGGCATCCGCGACCTGGAAGTCAGAGCTGCTGTGAGGCTCGGGCACCACGAGACGCTTAAGGACGCCTTGGCCCATGCACTGGAGGTAGAAGCCGTGCGGCAGGACCATCGTTCCCATCGCGTCAGGGAGGTTGCAGCAGCTACAGCTCGTGACCGCAACAGAGGATACAGCCCTAGGTGCTATGGCTGTGGGGAAAAGGGCCATCTTCGATCCAGCTGCCCTAAGCGAACCGTGGAAAGGAGAGTTGATCGACCTCGAGAGGGTAGTGCAGCTAACGGCACTGCCTGGCGGCGACAGGATCATCGTTCACCTCACGCTAGGGAGGTTACAGCAGTTACGGTTCGCGACCACAATAAAAAATACAGCCCGAGGTGCTATGGCTGCGGGGAAAGGGGCCATCTTCGGTCCAGCTGCCCTAAGCACACCCTAGGAAGGGAAGGCGAACGTTCTCACGAAGGAAGTGCGGCTAAGAGCACCGCCCAGCAGCAGCAGGAATACGACTTTACTATCAGACACTGCAGCGGGAAATCTCACGGCAACGCAGATGCATTGTCAAGAAGACCTTGTCCTGAAGACTGCAACCATTGTAGTAGGCAAGAGAGTAAGGAAGTGGTATCCGTGAGGGTGCTCAAGACAGACCACCTCAGCAACGGGTGGAAGGACAGCCTACGACACGCACAGCAGGAAGATCCGGACATCAAGCCGATCCTGGGATGGATGAAGGTCCGTGCTACCAAGCCTAAGTGGAGGGACGTCTCAGCGATGAGTTCAACCACGAAAAGCTATTGGACCCAATGGGACAGCTTGCTGCTTCAGGATGGAGTCCTGTGCCGTAAATGGGACAATGGTCGAGGAGACAGCTTGTGTTTGCAAATGGTTGTCCTTAAAGCTAAAGTGCCGAATGTTTTACAGCTGTGCCGTAATGGTCGTTCAAGAGTCCATCTAGGAGTTAAACGAACTCTACTGAAGGTCCGAGAACAGTTTTACTGGGTCCATTATCGTGACGATGTGGAGGATTGGTGTCGTACATGTACAAGTTGTGCGGCTGTGAGGGGACCTCAGACACGGAGTAGAGGAGCATCGAAATTGTACAATGTTGGTGCACCACGGGATAGGACATCCCTTGACATTGCGGAGCCGTTACAGAAAGGCGCAAGAAGGACTCCTAAGATCGTCCATGTGGATCGCCTAGCGCGTTATTATGGGGCCAATAATGCTCGGGACGAGCATGTCTTAGGAGGGGGCAGTGTTACGCGCTCCAGTCGACGACACAACTAGCGCCATCTAGTGTCAGGAACGAGAGCGAGGGGAGCGTTGCAGTTTATGACATCACAGATCTTTCGACCGACAGCGCCACCCGAAGAACTAGAAAATCTATACTCGAACTCTCGGTACCTTGCGCGTGTTTACTTGAACATTCCGGATATTTTGCTAATTTAGATAAATAGGTGGCGCAAGATGCGATCGAGACAGAGTTGAACTCGGCGACACAAGCGAAGCTTCGGAGCGGAATTAAGTGAATTAGTGTGTTTAATTATTAGTGTTTTTAACTTTAATTTGTATAAAGTAAATTAAAGTGTTAATTTAGGTAATTCTATCGGCAATTTTTATTGTCACGAACCTCAAGCTCGTAACAATATTTATATATATACTATACATAGATACATACATACTACGAACATATATACATACAAAAACTAAAATAGATATATATTGCATTAGTTAAGTAAATGCCATCAATATACTACATACTATATTATATTTAATGGCTAGTGTGGAAAGTATGTATACCAACAATCATAAATGCCCAAAACATAAAAATAATTTTTATTAAACTTATGATCATATTATAAATTATTTTAGTGTTCAACGCGACTCAATACTTCCTGGACCAAATTCGAAGAAGAAAACAGAAACATAACAAAATAACGTAGCTCGCAAGGCAATAATGGGAAAAAGACCTTTATTTGTTACATGTTAAGGTTGATTTCACACCAAAGATTATTTAATTTATGTCTTTTCATTTCCATTTGATAGGAGTATTGTATAGCTTTGTTCTTTTTTGTGACTAATGATCGTAGATTTGTGACTTTATTACTAGATGCGATGATATGTATCTCTTTAAGTTTATATTCACGCGGACAGTATTTAGCTATGATTTTGTATGTGACCCGTTATCTAGTTGGTATTGTTGATCGAAGGGGAAGAGTATGGGACCAAAAAATCGTGTTGTAACGCAGAACCGTGGTAGCTAAGGCTCAACGCTCGATGGAAATTTTACAGTACGCAGGCAGTCCGAGCTTGACCCCCGCCGGTACCAATAAAATTATTTCTAACAATTTTAATTGCTGATTTCGGACATGCAAAGCGGTGAAGCTAGATATCGTGAGGAAACTTGCATGTCTGAGGAATAAAAATACATCGATAACATGTGGAATCCGGCAATACAAACCGGCGCGGCGGGCTGATTACTCCAAATACCGTTCAAAAATGAGCGGAGGTCTGTGTCCATCATACGTATATAGGTGTTTCTTTTACTTTATTTTTGTGAGACCAAAATGTGTAACAATTTTATTATAACTAACCGAAAAATTCAAAAATTTAAATCCTATTAACATTAAGCTTGTTTGAAATGTATATGGGGCTACCCTGAAGGTATACTCTATCGGCAATAAAAGAATCAGCTTAACCGGTTATTAATTGTCTCATACATCGAAAAAGAGAGTACAGTCGAATCGATAACCTATTCTTTCATAAGTTACTTAGTAACATAATGCGAAAGTTGTAATGTTTCCTCAACATAAATGGCGCAAATATGAGTCTTTAAGAAATGACTACATATTTGTGCCATTTGCTGTAGAGAGTATCGGGCCGTGGGGACCACGTGCGGTGAAGTTCCTAAAGGAACTGTATCTACGGCTGGTCGTCGCTGCTGGTGATAAGAGGGCTGGTTCTTTCCTCGCTCAAAGGATTTGTATAGCTACTCAGCGAGGAAACGCAGCCAGCGTTCTTAGCACAATACCACGGGGAGCTGGACTTTTTGACAATTTAAATTTTTAGTGTAAGTTTTTCTACATCATAGTTTCTTTTTTATATTGTATATAATTAATATTAATTGTAAATATTGTAATTTTATGGTTTCTATTTAGTTAGATTTCTTCGACATTCCCATTTTGTGTTACTTACTTGTTATATAAATAAACAAGAAACATTAACACTGAAATTTATCAAGTCATTTCTGCTTCTTCAATAATGGATATGATAACAAATTTGAGAATGTGGTTTTTTAATTTTTCATAGGTAAAAGGCTCAATAAAAAGTACAATTTGCACGATATCACTCTAACGAAATAATTAGAAAAAAAATATATAGACGCAATATAAATAGTGTGTTTTGCTTTATCGCAAAACACAAGTCTGTGCTCAAGTACATTCGTAGGGAGCATTAATTCAAGATTGAGTCTGAGCTCTGAGCGCATGCTCGCATGTACTTCCGAGGGTGTAGTAGACAGCACGCCGCCCTTCCTGAAAGAAGGGGTCGACGAACGCATCAAAACATAGAACCCCACTCGCCACCTGTTAGCTCGCCCGAAAATAATCGATCGGTATGCATAGGCACACGAAATTGGTAAACAGAATTGCTAAAGCATAAACAATAAACGAAATACATACATACATTATGGTGTAAAGAACACAGTGTGTATACTTAAAAAAAAACCTTATATTTGAGTTAAGAAACGCAAAAAGTTATTATCAATGGTAAAAGCTCTTTGGGTCACCTGTATTAGTGGGCATTCCTCAGGGTTCAATTCTCGGCCCATTCCTATTCTTAGCCAATATAAATGATTTACTAAACATACCATTTTTACACGAAATTATGCAATATTTTAAAACTTTAACATAAGTATCTCATTAAATGTATGCTTTACAAAGAGTAACAAGAATATAACAGGAATAAACAGGAACAGGAGTTAACAAAAGTAAAAACAAACAACAAAAAGACATGCGTTTTCAATTTGCAGTAAAAACGCATCTCTAAGAATTTTTATCGGCGGGCCCAGACAGAAAAATTTTACGGTCCGAACCTCACAATGCCTCGTTGTAGTTACATTCTTTATAAAAAAAAATGAAAGTTGAAAGAACATTCTTTGTATGGTTCATAAAAGTAAAAGCGTTGTTTTAAATCATACTTTGTCTTTGTTATTTATTGTTTACTCCGTCTCGAATTTAAATAACAAATGACAACTGAGTTAATTCTCCTGTAATAAGTTAAAAGCGGTTAAGTTACAACACTTTGGAGAATGCAAGGTAAAGTCATTGAGGTATTACCGCTACGTAAGTAATATAGTTCGATGGGTAAAGTCTCCATCACGCTGCTCTAGTGAGCCGTGGCGGTCTTTCTTTATTATTCGTATTTTTTTCTTTATTTCCGTATTTCTTCTGAATACCTCTTTTTAAGGAATTATTTACTTAATTCTACAAGTAATTACTCTGTATGTAATTAGCTGGTTTCAATTTCTATCACAAAGAAATTAATTTCCTTCAAGAAATATTCCTCAATGAGTAGATTGCGGTTAAGTTACAACACATTGAAGAATGCAAGGTGAAGGCTCCATTGCGTTGCTCTAGTGCGAAGTGGCGGTCTTCACTCTTCATGTCTTCAAAATATCTATATTTCTATCACAGACAAATAGATTTTCCCATGAAATATTCTACACTAGTAAATTGGATATCATAGCAAAGTATCGGCTATTATCCACACCAAGGATAGGGCCTCTTCTCATTCACGGAGCAATACATCACTCCAAAAAGGTTTTTGATATAATATCCATGATATGTAATAAGGTATCTACACAGCAATGGGACATGATTTGCGTAGGCTACAATTTTAATTTTTTCTTTTTTTGTTTACTTCGGTGAGGAAAGAGCAATCATTTTCTGGAGAGCCTAGCATAGCTAGCTTAAAACGTAAGAATCAATCTAAGCGTTATTCTGAGTAGCGGTAAAACTAATTCTATCAAGGGATGAACTCGAAACATCATATTAAAAATGGTATGTTTCACTTTTTATTTGTAGTTGGAATGTTGATAGCATTATTAATAAATTACTATATCATATAATTAGAATTAACTGCAAATACCTGTGTCATGAAACTAATGTACACTTCTAATATTTAAGAATATACAAAAAAGATAATTACTTAACTGCAAAAGCTTATAGTCATTGCACTATATTCTTATACAACGTCTATAGAATTTTTTATTTCGACAACTCTTAAAAAGCAAATTACAGTGTAGAGTAATTGTGTTCTGTGGTGTCAATATTCAATTTAATCGCAAACGTAATGCCTTTTAACTTTTTTCCAGATTTTTTATTTTTGGTCAATGCGCAAACAGTGCAAATGAACTTTCTTTATCCTGTCTCTAAATATCAAACTTAATACGTTTTTTATTATTTGTCTTAAAGTAACTAAATTTTAAATCTAAACCGAGTTTAAACGCAACAATATTAAAACTATTGGTTGATAATTGTTTGCGTTGCATGATATAGTATTATTACGGTATCGGCTTCACATATAATTTAATCAAAGACTTTCTAGATTTCTTAACAGAAGTGTGGAAAAATCGCATATTATGCACTATAATATGGTTTGCCAAATCATTGAAATATTGCTGCAATGGCGGACATATTTAAATATCTCAAATGGTGGGAACTGGGCGTGATTGACAATGACTGAAGCGGTCAGACCTTGAACACGGAACAGTAACGCAATTTCTTAAATGGAATAAGTTATACTTAAGGTTATATAAACGAATAGTAAGTTTATTGTACAGTGTTTTTTATGTAAATTATTCGTGGTAAAGCCACGCTGCAGCTATATACGTTGTTGCAAGACGAATGGGTCGACTCTACCGGGATGGGACTACAATCCTACGGAATACCAGCGTGAAAAAGCAGAATAATGCTGTGTGTTGTGTTTCGTATGGTAAGTGTAGAGAACCGGATACCATTTTTACTGGAAACGAGGCAATTTGTACAGTTCTCAGTGGTGACAATGCATCTGAATTTTGGTTCTTTTTTTTTAATTCTTTTTTTAAATTTAGGGACTTAGGTTATTTTAAATATGTCAGTCCCATTGTACCTAATAACTAAATAACAAACTACAATTTCTTAAATTATATTTTGATTCCTAATCGTGCATAGATATGGGCCACAGCATTCACTTACCATCAGGTGGACTGTGTATACCTATCCTGAAATAAAACGTATACTTTACCGTTACAGCCGATTAAAAGTCCATTGCTGAACTTATTGCAATATGAGGATCCATAGACTGCTTCATAGGGGGGGATATTTGCAATAATTGCCACACTTTGCAGGCGTGTTTTTTTAGTTGTTATTAAGAAGATGCTCGATACGAGACGCTAAGGGTGTGGATATTCTTACACCATCGCAACACTTTTAATAAGCTCAAATGCAATGGGAGACTATTTACGCGCTAGTAAAGGCATTACAATTCAATTTGATATATATATTTTTAAAATTATTTAAGTTTAAAAAATATTGGCCTAATATTGAGAAATAATGAACAATAATTAAGAAGAGATTTTAAAGCTATCGTGTTTTTGTATTCATTTTTACGAGGTGCTCAGACATGCTAATGTGTGGCCTCGTGGCAAGCACAACAGGTTTTTTTTACCTTAGACGTCACGTAGATTACATAGAACTTAGTGAATTTTAAAATATATATACACAAAAATGTCGTTATTGAGATTTTTAGCTATGTTATTAGTCAATCTTAAAATGTATTTAACTGAGCGTCAGTTTTAAGTACTTTTTTAAAGGTTAATATGAATATTATTGCACATCCTACCAATATACTCAAAAGAATTAAGGATTTAACATAATCATCATCATCATTATAGCCATCACAATGCTACTGCTGAACATAGGCTTCCACCAAGGAGTATCATAAAGCACGATTTTGAGCCACCTCCATTTATTAACATATTGCCTCTCTTATCAGATTGTCACTTCATCTAGTGGAGTGCTGCGCTACAGTTTGCTTGACGGTAGGAGTCTACTCGGGTACCTTTCTTTCCTGTCAGTAGTCGGTTCTTAGAACCATATAGCTGGTTAGCCGGTCCTTAGTCACTTCAGCTTACAGATCCGTTCGGCTATGTCGGTTACTCTCCTTCGACTACGGGTAAACTTCGTAGTTTATCACGCAGAGAAACTCCGAGCATAGCCCTCTCCATAGCTTGCCGAGCGACCTTCAGATTTTTCATACGGCCCACAGGCAAGAACCACATCGCAGATCTATTAGCCACTTTATCTTGCGTATTTAGAATATGAGAAGACCTTGCATTTCGTACAAATTTAGAGCTTTGTTACTGTCACTCCAAGTCTATTGTCGATATATCGAAGTGCCGAGGTGTTTGTACAGTAGAGCTATATAATCTAGCGACTACAAAACCTATCTAACTGCAGAGAGGAGTAATACTGGGTGATGTTATTTCCCCGAAACTCTTCAATACTGCATAGGAAGACATTTTCAAACTACTGGTCTGGAAAGGATACGTTATTAACATCAATGACGAGTTCAACACTCATTTTCGACTAGCCGGCAATACATTCATTATGGTAGAATCGCTGGAGGACCTTAGCACTACGCTCAATGAATTTTATAGTACCTCCCAATGGAAGGTCTTGTAAAACGTCCATGTCACATCTATGCCAGTATGCCAATTTTTCAACCGACTTGAAAAAAGGAGGAGGTTCTCAATTCGTCGGAATCTTTTTTTATTTTTTATGTATGTTCGCCGATTACTCGAAGATGCCTGAACAGATTAGATGAATTAGTTTTATGTTTTAAAAGTGTATACTTCCCAGGTAGTCCCGTTTAAGTTTTAGGAAAATCGGTTAAGTGGTTTTAAAAAAATCAACAATAAGTTATATTTATATTGAAGTCGGTTGTACAAAGTATAGAGTACTACGTTCGAAATTGTTGACGGATATGTTACTCTAGGTCAAATTGTACGATTAGGTAAGTTCTTTTGACCCAAGGCTGATTAATTGACGGATCTTATATGGCTGGTCAGCGTTCGGGAGGTTACAATACCTTCTTCTCGCCACGTATATTTATAGACCTCAAAATATGAAAACAAGTGCGTGTTGCCAGTGATGACAATTGTCTTAAGGATTGGAATAATAAAAGCATATAGTTTTCAAATTTAATAATATTCTTTTTATAAGGTGGTCACCACGGCCTACCCATATAAGTGAACCCATTAGCTACTGCATCACCTAGCCAAAGGAAAGCTCAGTGTCGGTGTTTGAATAAGGTTTAGTGTGTCATGATTGCCGTATTAAGAGTGCATCCTAGTCTACCTGAGACTTAAAAACTTATTTTAGACGTAAAAATCATATGCGTAATGTAATGTTTAGACGAGTGAGGTGTTTAGTTGAAAGTTTCCCGAAGTATTTGGAATCATCGTCGTCTTTGTCATATCTTCTATTATTGACTTTTAAATCGATTTACTAAATCGATTTCTTATTTACACTCCTTTCTTTCATTACAACCTATCAAAGTCAACTGCTGTAAATAAACTTTCCCATAGTTTGTCCTAGGGCGGAGGGGGGGGGGGGTATTTGCCATTTTTGCAACGTATGGCAGGCGCACTTATTTTTCAGGAAGACTACTGCCAATCTACTGTTACAGTTTCCCACTGTACTCTACTTACGAGACAATATAGGGGGAATTCTTACATCACCAATACATGAATTAAACATTATTATAATATTATAATTAGTGGTATATTTAAATAATTAATTTTAATTAATAACATATTATAACCAGGAATGGTAGGTGCTTGATGAATATTATTAATTCTGCTAATATTAAGAAATATATTATTATGTAAATAACAATACTATATGCCCTATATCACGCAATTAAGTATACTGAAGAGGTTTATTTATGTAACCATTCCTACCCATATGCGGTTAATCTGTGGCCGTCAGACGTCAGAAGTGTGTACTGTGTACATACTTAGTTTTTAAAATGCATCGTTATAAAAGACATCTAAATAAGTTTACTACTGTAAGTAATTCTAAGTCTAGCTAGTTCTAATTTCTACATCTACGAAAACTGTAAACAATAATTAAATAGACTTTATAAAAATATATACATACAAACAGATTAAATAACATACAAAACATAATTATAAAAAGTATAAAAGACACACTTCTTAAACGTAACAATGCACACAATGCTTACGTTCTCATTTTCTCGCGACAATAATTACTTGCGGAGAAGTTCCATTATGTCCGGGATTCCGGTTGTTAAATACAGTCACTCACTGTTTACAAACGTAAAAAGTCCAAACTCAATATCTGGCAATCGATAAGTCTTAAACAATGACAGATAAAATATAATTTCAATACATATTAATCAATTTTTAATTAAAAATAAACGTATATTTGCGTTCGATATCGAAGCAGTGCAAACGCGTGATCAAGGCTGAAGTCCGACGCCAACTCTCGGTCGAACCATTTGTAAGTACACACAGCCATAGCTGCAAACCACGGGGTCTATTGTGCAGTGGAAGCCAGACACGCGAACCCTCCTCTCTAAAATTTTTCTATAGCTAGATATATCCGTGTTTCATTTTCCATTGATTTTTCGTCGACTATAATCACGCCGCAGTGGGGAATGAAAATGAAAACAAATGTTGGAGTTTTAGTTTCATGTTTTCTCTGATGATCAGAGCATTTCTATTTAAAGACATTGGTTTTTCTTTCGAAAGGAAGGGTAGATTCATAACGGGAAGCCAAAAAAATAAGTTACAATCTAGGTAATTAGGTAATAGTATTATTGACTGAATTAACCTTCAATCAATGAATCCTTTTAAAAGTATTTAATAAACGTATCTTCTGGTTGATTACAAAAATTTTGTAAAAAAAATATCAACAAATTAGATTTTAATTAGTTATTATCAGTATTTTTATAGTCTATTTATAATTTACCCTCAAAAACAACTGACACCATGAAAAAACCGTTTTCATAATATAGTAAGAATATTACTACACAGGAACTTTATAATGATAATTCATTTTAATATGTTACATTTATTTGAATTTAGAACATCACCAAGTCAAAAATAGCGTGGAGTGTGAACATTGGATAACTTGTTTAAAACCAGTAAACGTTTCGTTCACTGTTTAAAGCTAGTTTCAGTTTATAACTGACGTGGTTAGGCGTTAGTAGGCTACAAATAATTATCATTTATAAAAGTACCGCTATTTGTGACCGGAATTAACAGTAAGTCTCGCAGACGTTGTTCGAAAAAACCATTTTACTAAGCATATATTATGATAATGTATATATATTCTATGAGTGATCGCCTAGTTAATTAATTTTCGATTCAAGGTTATCCAGTAATTACAATCACGTAACAACTGACAACTTGTTAATAATAAGCATTTTAGCGCAGATTGAATCTTAATGTGTTTGCTGTATAGTGATTGTACAAAACGATTGGAAACGAAAGCAAAAAGTAAATTAGTTCGCTTGACAACAAGCAAGCCTTAAGTTCACTTAATACATACTCGTACATTAAGCGTCATATAAAATCACTAGCCCAAATATTCGACGACAATATAAAACAACAAAATTGTTATGTTTTAAAGAAGGGTGACAAAGAAACTCACAGTCCACCTAGTGGTAAGTGGATGCTGTGGCCCATTGATTGTGGGAGAGATCCAGCAGTAGACCTTTATGGTCTGATGTAGAAGACCCCTAGAGTAAAGTAACCTAAGTATTGATTAAAACTAGTCCCCCTTGACCATGGGTGCTGGAAAGCGCCCGAAACGTCGGGAATTAAAAATAAAAGTAATTAAAAGTAAAATAAACGCCATAAAATCCGTAAAAGTAGTTTTAATCAATGTGTAGTGTTCGCGTAAATATAAGGAATCATTATGTAACCTAAGTAATTAGACCTTATTTCGTCCTTGCGATTGTCAACTTTTTTCGAATTCAAGATCTCAGTTAGGCACTTAACATTGTCTTGCTTATACTATTTGAATAATTATTTTATGCAAGAAAATATCATGTCGATAATTCCTACTTAATTTTACTTTATTTATTACTTTTTAAAATATTCGAGTGGTTTATATCATTCAATAAAGATTTTGTTTCAGTACTACATCCCGCGCCTACGTCACAGTGACCGAGTAAAACCAGTCACAGTCGAGCGTGCGCCTGCTGCACAACCATATATCAGATGTGTCACAGACAAGATTGGCTATAACTTGAAGCGAGCTTCCATCAAAACATACTTCAAGCTATCGAAGTAGGCAAGTCAGTTTTTACATTCTGTTAGGTGTGATATCACACTTCAAGAGGCAGAAGTGTACAAACTTGATTTGAAAATGTGTTTACTTTGACATAGAATGAATTTAAATATCAATAAAAACCCAAATAAAGTAACACATGGCTGATTTGAAACACTGACGCTCCGGGAAGATTGTAGGCTCGGAACATGTTCACGATCGTCCCCGCCAATTACATAGGATTTAATAAGTCACAAATCTTTGCAAGAGAACACCTTCTTTCTTTTTCTTCTTTTGATTTCTACCAAGGATGATTCGTAAGAAAATATCGCGGTAAAGTGCGTATAATAATTTATTATTTTAGACCTTGTTGTTAAATTTCAATGATCTAAATCCTAACTATCAAACTGATTTAAATTCTTGTATCGGTAGTTAAGGAAAATATAGTGAGAAAACCTGCAAACAGGAACACGCGGACGTATATTATTGATCGAAGACACGCACGCATACACGGACGCACACAAGCACGCACGCACATATGCACGCACGCACGCACGCATTGTGGGGAATCGGTAAACTGTAACACAGGGTATTCAAGTACAGGTTCCACTCTCTCACAATGGCACAATGGTAAAGTGTTATTTAAATCAATATGCTATCATTCGAGCCATTATGATTGGAAATAAACGATTATTTTATTTACTATTTATTAATAATTAAATATGAGACGCATAAAGGCTGTAAGTTTTAATATCTATTATTTCAATACATGTTAACTTAAATTCATTCAAAGAGACAGAAGTCAGTTAATTACTCGCTACAGCCACTACAGTTACACGAGAGCTAGGCTATGTAATTACATAAATAAGATATCATTCGCTTCTCTAATAATCTCACGCCTGTTCATTTGTTAGAAGGAAATCTAACACTTGTTTGGTTTCTAGAGACGTTTGTAATTGATGTCATGTCTATTTAAATTGTTTGTGCTTCTTTATTTTGATAGTACAGCGTTCCTGCTTTGTAGCCAACTTGTGCAAGACAGTATGTGTATATATAGAATACAGATATACTAAATGGAATATAATATATTTTATACGTGGTAGAGCGACGCTGCAGCTATATTATGGTTGTAACTTGTATGGGTCAGCTCTACCGGAGAAGGACCACGCTCTCAAAGAAAGCGTAAAATAGCAGCTTAACGCTGCAGTGTTTCGTATGGTGAGTGTAGAGAACCGGAGACCTTTTTTTCTGGAAAGGAGGCATTCCATCTTAGTCCTCAGGGGTGACAACGCATCTGAGTTTTGATTTTTTATCAGGGATAAATGTAGGTGTCTATGGGCCACAGCATCCACTTACTCTTAAGGCAGGCGTGGAACAGTTTATACGGCTATTAGTACGGCTGCCGACGTTAACCTCTCAATGTAATAAATGGAACTTTTTATTTAAATAGTGTAAGTAATGATGTAAAGTTAGTGGAGTGAATAAACAAATATTTATTATTATTATGGGGTATTAGTAGTGTATTCTCTATGTAGGTTGGGCTGAATAAATATATAAAAGGAAATGATAAATATACATAAATATATATTTCATATACCAGCAGAAATAAATAAATAATACATAAATAAATAAAAGCCCAACCAGATTGAGGCCCTCGGCAGGGGAGACCAAATGGCCGAGGGTTAGGGGGAAACGGAGAGAAACCGGCGGACGATGCGGGTGGTATCGAGGAGCACCGCCTTCTGCATTTGAGCCTGGAGCGGTCCGTCACGGAGTCCCAGCCTCCTCAGATGACTCGAGAGGCTGACTGGGATTAGCCCGTTTGCAGAAACGACTGCAGGAATAATTTCAGTCGGCAGATCACCCCACATGTCGGTCACCTCGTGAGCCAGGTCCAGATATTTTCTTCGTTATTATTATTATTATTACCCTTAGGTGGATAGAGTGCTCGTTTGTCACCCTTATTCCATAAAAAAATTATTGGGTCCGGATTTATGACATTGTCCCGTAATAGAAGATTGGCCCAACATAACTTTAATGAATATTGAAAAATGAATATTTAATACAAATTATTATTATTATTATTGTCACGTAGATGTAGTGGCGGCGTAAAAAATTCACTATCCCATACCAACCCGCGGAAAACGAAAAACTGCGATTGCTAACTCTACTGCCAAGCGTGGCTACTATGGCAAAAAGGGAGGGTTGTGGCTTTTTATCAGTGTAATTTTGATAAGCCGTTATGAATGTACGAATGAATAAAATCATTATTTTTTATTTGGATAATATATTAATATTAACAGACATGAGTTTGATGTTACGTTACGTTACTTAAATAAAATAGACGAACTGATTCTTATCAAAGCAAATTAAATGCGGGTGGTTTTGAACAATTTAGGTGTGCTACTGACTGCTGACGACGAAATTAGGGGTGGAAATTTCAAGGGTGAGGGGTGGCATCGAATGGAAATAACGGGCATTTTGCAGCACCGAGTATATACCATCATCTACAAAATATTATATTAAAACTCAAATATTAGAATTTAGGATAGTCTTAGAATTTATTCCTTGTAGCGATGTTCGATTATGTTCGTAATAAATGACAATTAAAAGCTGTGTAAAATTACTATACTCAATGATATTTAGAGAAAAATAATTTTTTAACAACAAATAATTTTGAAACAATTATTTGTAGACCATACAAAAACGAAAAACAACGTGCGGTTTATTCCACTTTTTCTACCAAATGTCCCACGGGTGGAAAAAAGTGGACTCTTTAGAATGTTTTCCTCTACTTTTCCCCACTAATCGTTTCTTGGTAGGAAAAATTACACTGTTAGCATAAGCAAATTATACGGTCTTGAAGTGTATTTTAAACCAAAAAAAACTCAAATTTAATAATTGTAATTTGTAACCAATATACATACGTCATAGATTTCTATATATATTTGCTATATATATATATAATTGTGATATGTATAATTGTGTTTCCGATGAGCTGGAAACTTGAAATTTTGAATATAGCTCAAATTGAAATTTGATACTTGATTGAATTGAAATGACAATGCAAGAATATAAAAAGACGTGTTAAAAATATGATAATAACGCCCTATCCAAGATTTTTTATCTGTTCCGACAATGCCGTTGCAATGTTCTGCTTTGGACTCATAGGGTATTGATTGACGCCAAGGAGAGGGCATATTATAAAGTGTGGTAAAATATACATTTTTATAAAGAAAAATAATATTTTTTCAATAACATTGGTGTGGAAAATTAAATACTTCACTTTCTTCACATCTATTTGTTTATTCATCATGTTCGGTAATATGTCCACAATGTAAACTTTAATACAAAATTAACATATAGACCTTATTTCGGCATACAATGCCAAGCTACACGATGAGCCCTAATCAAACACTTTATCGCATATAGGACAACAGCGAAAAGGTCTCTTAGTTGTTGTGGCACTACTGTCTCTGTTTTCAGAGACAGTACTCTTCTCAACTTCTCTTTGTCTGTTTCTTCTAATATATTTATTTATCTTGTACTTACTATTTCGATGAATGCAAGAATACAAAGTTGTCGTGTAGTGGCGGTGTAAAAATATCCACTACCCCATATCGTTCTATGGGTGTCGTAAGGAGCGACAGAGGGAAATTGTAACAGGTGGAGGGCAGTACCGTCTTCCTGAAAACAATTTAAAATAATAAGAAACTGCAGTTGACAACTCGCTCGCCAAGTGTGGCAACTATGGCAAAATCAACCCTATGAATCAATCTATAGGGAAGGCCTTTGTTCAGCAGTGGAATTTTATAAGTTATAATTGTAATGATACGAAAACAAAACATAACAATACTATACTCATACCTAACTGCTACCTAACTTATACGTGGTGGAGCCACGCTACAGCTATATTATGGTTGTGGCACGAATGGGTCGGCTCGACTAGGGAAAGACCACGCTCTCACAGAATACCACAGTCAAATAGCTGCTTACTGGAAACAAGCCATTCCATCTCGGTCCTCAGAGGTGACAACGCATTTGCGTTTTGATTCTTAATCGAGGATAAATGTAGATGTCTATGGGCCACAGCATCCACTTACCATCAGGTGGACTATATGCTTGTTTTCACCTTTGTTCTATAAAAAAAAAAAACCTAACTGCTTTATAACTAACTACTTTTTGTTAAAGAAACATTTCTCGGGAAAAATCTTTATACGTACGAATTACTTACTATTTTAAAAAAGTTAACCATATTGCGTCTACGCTAAACTGCAGGGTGAAAATGAATAGCCAATCAACTACTAGAACGTAGTTCACATCATTCGACGTAACGTAGTTCAGATCGAGTAATATTATGCATGCTTGACAGCACGTAAAACATGTCATGCCGCATTACCCTTTCAGGTAAGCCCACCTTAGGCAGGTGAAGGTGAGGTAAGGGCTGATTGAAAATTCATTTAATTTTACATTTTTTTTGTACGATTAACATGTATTTTAATTTAATTTTAGGTTTACGATTAACTTTGCTACAACAGCTTAGTTTCTTCCGAAATGGAGTAGATGATGCACCTTAAGATCATTACCATGACGCTACCGTAATATATATACGAGTATAATAAGCAATACGTGTTTTTATTAATCAATTTATAAAGATCGTCCCGAATTTTAAAACACAAACAGGAAAACATAAATAGACAAAACAAGAAAAATATTTATATACTAGCTTGCCAGGCAGACGTTGTTCTGCCCTTTTCGACTTCCCTTTGTCATGTCCTATTAAAAATCCTTAAATTCGCAAAAAAAATTGTGGGTCACTCATAAAACTATCCTATCTCTCAAGTTGGACCAAAGTGCACACGGTGTGCAAGTTTGATTAAAATCGGTTAACTAGTTTAGGAGTCCATCGCGGACAATCAACGTAACACGTAATTTATATATATTAAGATAAAATGTTGTATTTAGTTGCGCACCAAAAGTACAAGAATAAATAAAACTGACTTTGACGGTCATTTAATATTTTGAGAAACAGTACCAAAACAGCTGAGTAACCTCTTCACTGTTACACAGGCAGCTGTCATTCACGCAATAAAATGGTGGATGATGGATGCAACATGATCGTATACAACAGTAAAAATTGTTTACTTAGGGTTATTATGCTATTAAAGAGTACATGATTAATAATAACACCTGGGAAGAGGTGATCGCTACCATGTTTTTTCTTACTGTTTTCATATTTAATTGTACAACATGTTATATTTGAGGGCGAGATACCGCAGGTGCTGTCCAGTCCAGAGTTTTAAAAAAATGTACCAAAACGCTTCAAATTAGCACAAAATTATAAAATTTTAAAAAAATTCTAGAAAAAGAGGTATCCATTTCCGAAGGGGAAGAGTGTAGCAGGGAGGTCCATCCCCCTTCCTTCACGTCCCTTCACGATACACCTGTCATTTCAATATTAAGGGGTTGTTAATGTATATATATATATATATATATATATATATATATATATTATAGAATATGGTGACAAACGAACACACAGTCCACCTGATGGTAAGTGGTTGCTGCGGCCCATAGACATCTACATCTATCTTCCATTACAAGTCAAAATGCAGATGCGTTGTCACCCGTGAGGACTGAGATGGAATGCCTCATTTCCAGTAAAAAGGGTCTCCGGTTCTCTACACTCACCATACGAAATACAGCAGCATTAAGCTACTATTTCACGCTGGTATTCTGTGAGAGTGTGGTCCTTCCCCGGTCGGGCCGACCCATTTGTGCTACAACTATACTACTAATATAATTGCAGCATGGCTTTACCACGTAATATATATATATATATATATATATATATATATATATATATATATATAATAAATTTTTACCTAAGAATAACATACTACAATTTTTTTTCTAAGAGCAACACACACATAGAAGCGGTCAGCAGAACCATATCGTCTGTAGAACTGGTACAAAATCCTCTGGTTAATTACTAGGCTGCACTAAAAGTATCGGGAATGGAATATTTCCACTGTCCCTGTCATATTAAAACCTTTTTAATTGAAAACTCCTTGGTTTTAAAAATCGAATACTATTTATTTGTTTAAAAAAAGATCCAAGGCCTTGTCACAAGGTTTTGTCAAACTTGTTTAGTCGTTGAGAAAATGGAATTGACTCGAGAAAATTCAAGAGCGATGATTTATTATGACTTTCGAAGTGGTTTAACACAAAAACAGTGTGTTGACCGGATGATTTCTGCATTTGGTGATGAAGCCCCATCCAAAACCACAATTTATCGCTAGTTTGCTGAATTTCAACGTGGACTTGTCAAGCTCAGTGATGATCCCCGTCAAGGTCGTCCAAAAACTGCAGTCACCCAAGAAAACGTCGATGCTGTGCGTAAGCTGATTGAGGAAGATCTACATGTGACATACCGCGAAATTCAGGCAACTTTAGACATTGGCATGAGTCAAATACAAATAATCTTGCATGAAAAATTAGGTGTAAAAAGTGGTTTTCCCGATGGATATCGCATTTGCTCTGTGAAGAGCAAAAAGCGGCTCGCGTTACTTGGTGCGTCAGAAGTCTCGAAAGATTCCACGCAGGATCCTCAAATGCTGCATACAACATCGATTCAGGTGACGAAACCTGGATATATGCGTACGAACCCGAAACAAAAAACCAGTCACGAGTTTGGGTGTTCGAAAATGAGTTAAAGCCAACAAAAATTGTTCGTTCACGGAGTGTTGCAAAAAAATGGTGGCCACGTTTGTCTCCAAAACCGGCCATGTTACGACTGTTCCTCTTGAGGGACAAAGAACGGTTAATGCAGAATGGTATGCTAGCATTTGTTTGCCACAGGTCGTTTCTTAACTCCGTAAAGAGAACTGCAACCGCCGCATCATCCTCCATCACGAAAATGCGAATTCTCACACCGCACACAGAACAAAAGAGTTTTTAGAGCAAGAAAACATAGAGTTATTAGACCATTCGCCGTACAACCCCGACCTAAGCCCTAATAATTTCTATACTTTCCCTAAAATAAAGAATAAATTGCGTGGACAGAGATTTTCATCACCTGAAGAAGCTGCCTTCAAAACGGCCATTTTGGAGACCCCAACTTCCGAATAGAATGGTTGCTTCAATGATAGGTATGGAAAAATGTGTCAAATTTCGCGGAGAATACTTCAAAAAGCAATAAATATATTTTAAATAGTAATGTTGTGTCACTTCCTTGATTCCCGAAATTTTCAGTGTCCTCATATGCACTACTTAATTAGTATATTGTAGAATGGCCTATCGTTAGCACAACGTTCACATCGGTTCCAAGAAAATTTCTGAGATGTTTATTTTGATGCATTGCTTTAAAAAGTGAGTAATAATAGTAATTTTTCACTCGTTTAAATAAAAAAAAGTGTTCTCTTTACTTAAAGTTTTTATACACCAAGTTTATGGAAACTTAACCTCATTGCAAAAATGGCTAAATTTGTTCCCGTAACCTAAATACGTGACATGAATATAGTTATTGTTGGCATTAATAATTTATTTTTATCTCGCTATAGCACAAAGAACTTGCTTTCGTAAGCGAACTTTTTGTCTATAGAACTCTATGAACAAACGTAACAAGCACTAGAACTAGACTAATAGTTTTATTATAAAATATAAATATACGGAGGTGGAATATTAAAAAAATCTTTTATTTTAGACTTAGATCAATATAAGTTGTTAGTAATACATAACACACTTTAAATACAAAGGTTAGCTCTTTAAATACCTTTAATCACTTCGGTATTTGCACCCTTCAATACTTATATATAACAGATAATCTTAGATATTAAGTGATTTTTACAATTACAACAAATGAAACATATTTTCTGTGCATAGGAGAATTAAGAGGATGCTTTACGTATATTTTGTCATCTTTCCAAGGCTTTCGACTGTGTTAACTATGAGACATTAATCAGGAAACTACATCGTTATGGTTTTAAAACGTAACGCTTAAACTTATTAAATCATATATAAAATACGTAAACAGTTGTTATTAATGGAAGCAGTTGTGCCGGATCGGTAATAATAATTCTTCAGGGTACAATTCTTGGCCCCTTTCTGTTCTTAATTTATATTAATATCTTACTTGGTAGCGAATAACTTGATATAGTTTTCTTTGCTGATGATTATTCACCGATTTTCCGAATTAGAGGTAATTGTTAAAGTATGAACACCTGAGCTTATCACGTCTTTGTCCCTAAGTGGTCAGGGTCTTGAACGGGTCACCAAATTCAAATATCTAGGCACAATGGTTGACGAAACAGGAGATCACAGGCTCGAAATACGATGCAGAATAGAGCAGGCACGCAACGCCTTTTCGAGAATGAAAAAAGTTCTTTGTGACCGGAACCTAAGTATTTCTCTTCGAACACGCATAGCGCGGTGTTATGTCTTTTCTGTACTTCTCTATGGTGTAGAAGCTTGGACGCTGACAGAAGCCATGTCTAAAAAACTGGAAGCGTTCGAGATGTGGGTGTACAGACGTAAGCTAAAAATTTCTTGGAGAGACCGCATACGAAACACCACCGTGCTACAAAGAATGGGGAAGGTCACAGAGATACTTACAACCATAAAGAGGAGGAAATTGGAATATTTTGGGCACGTTATGTGTAACACCAAAAAATATGAACTCATTCAACTTATCATTCAGGGGAAAGTGGCAGGCAGAAGGAGGCCTGGCCGCAGAAGTATATCATGGCTGAAGAACTTGCGCCAGTGGTTCGGGAAGAGCACAAGATCACTGTTTAGAGCAGCGGTCTCAAAAGTTAAAATCGCCCTAATGATTGCCAACCTTCGCAAGGAGACGGCACCTTAAGAAGAAGAAGTTAAAGTATGAAGAAGTGAATAAAGGCATATCAAAAGTAGTTTACTGGTTTAAAGTCACTGGTCAAAAAAATTGCTTTTAAACGCTAATAAAACGTAATGTATAAGAATTATAACACCAAATGTTTAATAGGTGAATAGTCCACTGCTGAATATCGGCTTCTCTCATAGACTGCCATATATTATTATGGTAGGATTATGCCATAGTTGACACGCTTGGCGAGCGGGATGTCAGCCGCAGTTTTTTATTATTTTAAGTTGTTATGCTGCTGCCCATCTCCTGTTTCAGTTTCCCCTGTCGCCTTTTACGAGACCCATGGGTCGTTATTTGGTAGTGGATATTGTTACACGCCACTACATGGTTCACATCACTCACGATACAACACACGGCAGCATTATCCTAATATTGTATTCTAGTATTTTGGCTTTTTCATGTATAAACTTTTATCTCTCTTTCATTTATAAAATTATATCATGTTTATAAGAATCATGTTTTGATAATAATAATAATAACAATAATAATGTCCTTCAGACCGAATTTTCGGCCACGGCGGCCTGCCTCAACGGAGGCTAGCCATCGGCGCAGGACAGGATTATAGTGCCCAAGTGTATGCGCAAGCACAGGTGCACTCTCTATTCCCTCACTCTCGTAATCTGATGGGACAGTAAACCGACACGACCGGTAGAGAGATCAGACGCAGGACCAACGGCTTTACGTACTTTCCGAGGCACGGGGGTGAGACACCGCCAACTTCCTGACTCCGGGCAGCTACTGAGAATTTCTTGACAGAAAAACTCAATAATTGATTTTTTAGCCCGACCCGGGATTCGAACCCAGGACCTCATGATCAGCAGTCGCACTACTACAACCACTAGACCAACGAGGAATATTTTAATATTTAATAATCGGCTGCCTAGACACGTAGGGAATCCTTTTGTGTTCTTTGTAAAAAATGAAAGCATAAAAACATATTATTCATTGGTATGGTTTTACAATAATGTGTTATTTGCTATTAGTAAGTTAATTTAATTCGACTTTACCCACTACTTAAAAGTCGTACACACTAAAACGGCGACAGAGTAATCATTGATTCATTAGAAATCTCTAAGATCCAGGTCAATCAGTACAAGTGGCAAAAATAAATAACATAGCTATAAAAGTGTTTCATTTGAAGATCTCTGCGAAGCCATGACTGTTTACCGTGGTGAGAGTCTACTTTTGCTATATATGGATTTGCTATGTAGCGACCAGTTACCGGGAAGAATCACTTATACGGTTAAGCGGCACAAATTAACATCGCATTTCAAATATTTTCCCTCCATTGAAGTCAACTCAATAAATCATTGTCATGTTTATTATCAATTGGGTCTGATCAGGTCTGATAAATACCATATTAAAATTAAAACCGAAGGTAAATTAAAGCGAAGGAAAAGCATCGACTTACCATCTAACAGACTGTGTGCTCATTTGTCACTCTTATTCTATGGAAAAAATAGAGTAAAGATGTAGTCCATGTAGGTATGGTTATAGTAATTAAGAGACCTATGGGGAGCGCTATGTTCGGAGTGTTTATGCATCAGTAATGAAGATATCTGCTGTAGAACTTGGAATAACCGACATAGTCCAACGGATAAGTAAGCTAAAACGCCAACAGTTTGGCCATATTATAGCTCAAAGAACAACCAGCCGATGACCTGATAGTTCCGGTAAGTGGAATGGCTGCCCTACATTCCGCCCACTAGATAGCGTTACAACTTAGTAAGACTTGCAGGAAGTCGATGAATTTAGACGGCTCAGATCTGTGTTCAGCGACGTTCCTTGGGTTAGATAGGCAAAGTGTATGTTAAGCAGTGGTCTTGTGAACAGCTGTAATAATGATGATGAAACTATAAACTGACAAATTGTTAACAGATATTTTTTCTAAAATTATGTATTTAAATAATTGATAATGTAATTTACATTTCAATAGACTTACAGAGGTTCCAAAAAATTTTAATATATACATAAAAGTGTTATAAAGTGACAGCTTATATACGTCCCACTGCTGGGCACAGGTCTTCCCTCATTTCTGAGAGGGTTTTAGGGCAAGGAAGTGTCCGGCGCGCTGCCCCAATGCGTGTTGGCGAACTTCACATGTCTTCGAAATATATTTTTTTCCTTATTCCTCAGACATGCAGGTTTCCTCACGATGTTTTCCTTTACCGCCGAGCACGTGGTAAATCAGCACTTAAAATTTCAATTAACAATTTCATTGGTGCCGACGGGGATCGAACCCGGTTTACTCGCGTTCTGTTATATTTACAGCGAGTGTTAACCATCTGAGCTACCACGGCTCTGATATATACATACTCCGACTAAAATATTAAAATGCACACAATATTTATGATAATATCTTCCATATTTTATGCTTTGTAATTGAACCTTTATCTCATCTATTTAAGTGTTTATCATATTTATATATAATATTTTTTATTTCTAAAATCTTTAACGAAGCTCTGCATTATTATTCTTGTTTTTTAAAGAATAAGGGTGACAAACGAGCAGTCCACCTGATGGTAAGTGGATGCTGTGGCCCATAGACATCTACATTTATCTTTAATTAAGAATCAAAATGCTGATGCGCTGCCAGCCCTGAGGACTTAGATGGGATGCCTCGTTTCCAGTAAAAAGGGTCTCCGGTTCTCTACACTCACCATACGAAACACAGTAGCATTAAGTGCTATTTTACGCTGGTATTCTAAGAGTCTCAAAAATATTCTTAAGTTGCACAAAGGCCAATGGCGGGAAGGAATGTCTTAGGTGATTCAGTAGTAGATTAGATCTGTCTGGTTTTAAGTTACTATAAAACTATTTATTTTATCAGTTCCACTTTTCATTTTATTTAGGGCGACAAAAAATAACGAAAATCATACGCAACATAATTTGGCTTTTAAATCTAATATGAATGGAACAGCCGTGACCGACATTAGTAGATTCAGATTTATGCAGACAGACGTACCTATCTATTATACAAACAAACGGTACGCATATTAGGCGTCAATTGTGAAGGCCCGCATGTCGCTGCAGAGATAAATACCAACTTATCTATATTGAAGGCGACGCATTCATACGATCATGCTCCGCCTTTAGATCGATGTTCTTAGAAGTTATCATAGGGTTGTCGACAATACAATTCACCAAAAATAAATAAGAGTGAATATTTATTGATAAATTCATTGCATCATAAAATTGAAGTGATTAACAAACTAACAGTGCACCTGATGGTAAGTGGCTACTGAAGTCTATTGGCACCTAAAACCAACTTCAAAAGAAGAAAGCTATAGGTGCGTCGTCACCTCTGAGGACAAACATGATATTTGGCAGCAAAAATATGTTAGAGTGTTATAGCTACCAAAATGAGTCCTACCATCTAAAGAAAGGAATCCTACCACTTAGTATTTTGTAATATTTTTCCATTGAGTTATATGTACTACATACTAGGGAATCTATTCCAAACAAAAAATGTGCACTACTCTGTATCCGCGCATGCGTGGGAAACAATAGAGTTGCGCATGCGCAGTTGATATAAACGCGCGAAAATTGTAATAAATAATTAAATAATAAATAATTTTTTATTTAGATTGTACTGTTAATCGAGTAGATTTTTTTACTTTTCGTTTATTTTGCATATGTGCTAATTTAATATAAAATTATTATTACCACCGCTCCGCACTGCATGAGTATCGCAACCACAATAACAGGTGTACGGATTGCAGTACAGTTCGGTTGAACATAGTGAGTGTTCGGAACGCCGTATTTAGTGCGTGTGCGTAGTACATATATAAAAATAAAAAATAAAAAAAAGCCTTTTATTTCTTGCATTCCATAGTACAGTTTCATTAACAGTGTGCATGCAAAATAGATAAGAAATAAATTAAAATTAATGTGGTTATGATTAACAAATAATTAGATTGTAATAATAATATATTCAAATCTATTTTATTTTTGTAGTTTCATTTAAAAATATATAAGTAAAATTTGGTTAGTTGTTGATTTAAATTGAAGTTAATATTGTAATTGACATAACATAGTAACAATATTTAATTTAATGATTTTTTAACAAGAACCCTCTCCATGAGAGGTAAAGGCCTCCTCCAGAGAAGCCCAGTACTCTCTATTCTCTGCCGCTCGTAACCAATGAGTACCTGCTACTTTTATGATATCGTCTGCCCAGCGTGTATTTGGTCTTCCTTTCTTTCTCTGTCCTAGTGGGCCTGTCCATTGTGTTGTCTCTCTTGTCCATCTATTGTCGCTTAGCCTCGCTACGTGTCCAGCCCATCGCCATTTAAGTACATATATATCGATGTATATTTCAGTACAGGAATCTGAGCACATACAATCATGAATGTGATCAAAATAAAGCTCGAATGATATACATTTTATTCCTCTCTTTTTATAACAAGTATCAATAAAGGTACTACAATTTTCAATGTTCATTAAATAATGATCGAAAGATTGGTTACAAACACGAAACAATTTTTACGCCTTATTATTAAAATATTTTACAATTATAATTATATTCCATAGTATACGGGCCAGCCCTAATTTATCGAAATTTAATACATCATATTTAAATAAGGCCAATAAAACTCGACTGTGCATTCACAATATCAATGACCGTGTATATTGAATTCAGAACAACGCGTTTTATGTTTGTCAAATAAATCACTAGTCTACGTTTTTTTTTAGTAAAAATTGATTTATAAATCACAAATTTCTTTCAATATAATATCCATAATCACCAGCCTGCGGCAGTCCACTACTGGAGATGGAGGCCTCTCCCAAGGGGCGCCACTTAGTCTAGATTTGTGATAAATGATAACCCACGAAAACAACTTATAGACGTGGCTCAAAAGAGAAACGGGTCAATAATTTTTTAGCATAGGCTTAGTTACCACCTTTCTTGTGAAAGAAGACACTAGATGGGGATGGACCCCCACTTCATAATGGGGTGGGGCCCATTACGAAATGGCAGTGCCCCAACTCTCCCATTTCGTAAGGCGTCTTTAAAACTCGGCGGAGCTCTTTTAGCAAGGGTTACCTCCCAGCCTTTAAAAGCTCTCTTCTCCTGGAGCTTTTACATTTTCAAGTTGGTAGAGAGCCAGCTCATTCTCTCCAAGGTGGATGTCTGGCAGATCATCGTTATAGTAGTGTGTCAGCGTGCTCTGGGATCACCGTATTTAGGGTCAGGTTTTAGCTCATGTGAGACATATAGCTTACCGTAATAGTCTTCGATCACAGTGAGAACCCCAGGCTTTGACGCGAGGACTTTGTCATCATACGTGTGTAGGTTTGCATTGTGACTTATCCCGAGCTTCAAAGCAAAGACCAGGTCCTTTATTTCTCTCTATCTATTCAGTAGCATGTGGTAATCCACATGTATCGCTACTGCATTAGAGTGACGCAGGTTCTGCCTCACAGCTTTCCTACAAGCTTGGTTAGTGTCACCTGTTCCGATATCATTGCTGCTAAGGTCTTCCTCAATATACGTGGGTCTCGGGGCATCAAATTGGTTCTTGATTTCCAGCTAAAATGGCCAGTTCCGGTTTGAAGGAGATTTGGTTGAAGCGTCGACTTCACCAATCGAGATCTTCAAGCGTAAAATCGTTTCTCAGAGTAACTCGGACAAGTCAGTGATTGCGTTAGGTATTGAATTTGTTGATCATTGTGACATCTCTAAATATGTTCCTTTTGTTCATGATAAAGTCAATCTCGTTTTTTGCAACGTTATCAGGACTACACCGGGTCCATTTCTTATGGGACTTTTTCCGAAACAGCGAGTTCATCAGAAATAGCCCTTATATCTCAAGGAAGTTGACCAACATTTGCCCCTGTGATGTCTGGTTCTACTTCCGTGGTGTCCAGAAATTGATTCTCCACCCGTATGCTTACTAAGCTCGGCATTAAAATCTCCTATAACTAAATTGTAGTGGCCCTAAGTGGTGTTACGTAAGGCCTTAGAAATGATTTCACATACAGAACTCAAGATGAAGTTGAGATCTCCCGAATGTGCCGCATGCATATATTGCATGCATATACTTGTAGGATCTTCAGAAAGTATCTACACTTGTCGACGTACCGAAGATTTTACAATGTTATGTACATGTACAATGTTGTCAGTGAGTGGAAATCGTCTGAGATGTTTCCGAATATTGACCCTAGAGGGATGTTTTAGGGTTTTAGGGTGAATAAACAGAATAAGCGGAGAAAATCTACTCTGACTTGGGAAAGGTCGTCTTCCGAAAGTAAAACAGATGGCCCGGTTATAGGGTAAATGTGTCCTACCCCTCTCTTCGGACTTCACTTAACCCAACAATATGCCATCGTATATTTTCTAGCCCAGCTTTGAACCCGTAAATATTTCCGTCCGTCCGTTCCGTTAAACCTGTCCTCTTCCGGGGATTTTTCGCACCCCCTGCCCCATCGTTGTGACCGCCACTACGGCCAGGAATAACCGGGTGACTGGAAATTGGGTCTAGATTTTTTTTTGTTAATGTACATGGGAGGCGTTGCCTTCAATCGCCACGTTAGACGAATAGATTGGCGATCGCAGTGCCAGACACGACGCACCTGAAACGCTGCTGTCCATTGCAGGCGTTTTGGGTCTGACAAAGACGGATGGTTATACTGCCATCTGTCAGAAGCCAAAAGGTCTCCTTTTTTCTGGCATTTCCGTCAGCCGGCTCGTGCGACGCACGTAAAATATAATATGTTGGAAAATAGTTCTGAATTTTCTTTTACCTCTTTGCGTACTACACAGTACACTAGTACCCTGAAACCTAGGCTAGCAGTTACAAAATAAAACTTGTAAATCCAAATGTGCATGTCTTAAGCGCTCATGTTAATCGTCAATTTTTTAAAGTATTTTAAATTCACACAAGTTTTCACAAATATCCTCATTTACTATAACATCTAATTTTGCGATAATTTTATGTCAAACGTCAATAAAAAAGTTTGAAAAATCCAAAAGTACCGACTCATAATGCGACAGAATTTTGGATTCTTGATTTTAGGCGCTAGTAGAACACACTTACGCGCTTTGTGCAAATGGTTAAGCACACTATATAGCATACATTTATTCATTCATTACCTTTTAAACGACTTTTGTTTTTGCCTTTTAAGCGACTACTGTTGAACATAGGTCCACCCCATACTCCACCTCATAGGGTACAATTTGCTTCAGTTACCATGATCGGCAGGCGGGTTAGCAATCTCAGTTTTTTGATTATTTTCTGTTATTATCAGGAAAATGCTGCTGCTCATCTGCGGCCTCATATCCCCGTGTCTTCCGACACCCACGTGATTGTATTGTGCTGTAGATTATCTTAGGCTGCCTTACACGACGATTGAATTATTTCATACATTAGGTCTTTACTATTTACCTTTCTTTTTTTCTTTTTTATATATTTTTTATTTCTTTTAATCAAAGTAGCCACCCGTGCAACCGTTGCATCTTCGTCAACGCAATGGTTTATTGTTGTCCTTCTTGAATAAATCAGCTGAACGGGAGGCAATAAATTTCTCAAAGGTATTTTGTAATGCCTCTCGGGCATTGATTTTCTGTTCGCGCAAGGTCTCGTGAGTACAGAGGATGACGGAGAGCTTCTAACCCCAGCTTTTGTAACTTGGAAACCGCCTGTTGTGCAGTATTAGGTTGCGCGTTGTCGTGCAGGAGCAGCGGGGACGAGAGATTACCCAAATGGCCGGTGAAAAACCGATATTTAATGTCCTTCAGAAGCTCTTCAATTCCGTCCACCATGCGACACTACTCCGAAAACGTGGAGCGAATGTGAACACTATGAGAAAGCCACGAAATCAATCAACTTGGCGCCGCTGCAGTCCCTTCAGCGTTGCCAAGTTGAGTGTTGGTATAATATAAATGTGCCGAAGTACAGTAGGGCTACGATGGCTAACCGAGTACAGAACTATAGTACAAAACCTATTCAAATGTAGAGATGTAAGACAGGGTGACGTAATATCCCGTTTCGTAATAGTTTTCAAGCTACTGGACTTGAAAAGGTACGGTATTAACCTTCGATTTGCCGACGATATAGTCGGGACGGTATAGCAAACGTCGGTGATGTTGCGTGCCGATTGTACCGCGTTATTATTTATTATTGTTTAAATAAACAAATGGCTAATTTTTAAAAAAGAATTCCAAGTTTTTTTAAATGAAATTAATTTGAAATTAAAATTCTCAGCCAAACAAAAGTTATTTTGATTTGAAACGGCCAGTACTTCGAACGGCGGTTTCATAGTGACAGGACCTTTGGGGGATGAAGCTGCTCCCGTCCGTGGGAATTACTTGAATCCTGACTTCCTACACGTATCCCCTGGGTAGTGCTAAACGAGCAGCTCTACATACTGATGGTAGGTTGGTCCTCTACTAGTGAGAGGCCCGGCCGAGGGTTAGTTACCACCCACCTTTTTTAATCTCCTTTTAGTGTCCTGTATTTTGATATCTTACTCAATAGATTTGGTTTTTTATTATTATTTTGCGCCAAAAGTTCGCCATTTTATTTATTTTTTAAAAAAGCTAACTATGAACACTTGGGTTTTTAAAACGAATAAAACGATACCCTAACTGTCGAAATCTATGCAGCGGTTTGGATGATACGAGGTAATAACGAAATTTACAAACATACAAGATCGCGCGGAAAAACATAACCCTTCCTTGGCAGTCATGTAAAAAGAAACATTCACAAATCACATATTCACACTCATTCAGTCATTCTATCGGTAATTATTTGTCAGTAACATTTTAAAATTCTTCAGCGACAATCTGTACTGTGTGCAATTCTTTGACTACATACTGTTATGTGCTTGACATTGGCATTATGACCGTAAATAATTAATGTTTTATTTATTTAATGTATTTGTAAGATATATTTTATATAACTTTAATTTACTGCACTCCTTTCCCATGTAAACTTTTCATAACAGCCCTTCACAAGTCCACTGCTGAACATAGGCCTCCCCCAAGTAATGCCACAAAGCACGGTCCTGAGCCACCTGCATCCATCGACTTCCCATATGCCTTACTAGGTCGTCACTCCATTTAGTGCAGGGGAGGGGGATGCCCTACACTTCGCCTACCGGTACGGGCCTGCTACTTGAGATACTTTCTTCCGATTGTCGGTTCTTCAAGCTATACGTCCGACCCAATGCCACTCCAGCTTACTAATCTGTTACGCTACGTCGATTGCTCTAGTTTTACTGCGGATATACTCATTTTTAAGATTATCACGCTGAGAAAGCATGCACGAGCATGGCTCTCTCCAGAGCTCACTGAGCGACCTTGAGCTTTTCATATAGCCAGCAGTGAAGAACCACGTCCCACATCCATACATCATCACTGGTAGCAAGCCTTGTTTGTACAATTTTGTTTTCGGGTTTTGAGGTATACCTGACGAGAAAATGTGTCGAAATCTCCTGAACGCGGCCCAGCCAAGTTGCATCCGTCGATTGACCTCCGGTCGAAGTTGGACTTACCTTGTAGTGTAGTGCTCCCACGTTAATTTACTTTAGTGTTAAGATAGAATAATGAGCAGTCTAATTAAAGTTTTAGTACCAACCACACGTACAATAATAATAATTTAAAGAAGTTAACTCAAAATTAAAATTGAAATATATGTAGTACTATGAAGACAATCAAACTATGAATATTATTAATTTATTAATTAGTAAACAAAGAATGAGGAAAATAAAATGTGGATTTCAAGATACGGCATATTAATTTAAAAAGGGAAAGAAGTAGTTGTATTCTAGCGGGCATCACCCAGAAGGATGTGAAATTTGAGTCGAATAGAATAAAGAAGAATTTGAGAGGTTGATTCGCACCTGTGTGATTTTTAATTCCATTTAAAACTTTAATAACTTGAGATTTTTTAATGTCGTTTTTGCTTTTAAAAAAAGTTATGCATAAAATTTTCTGTATTTAAAATATGATTAAATTGAAAGTATTTATCAGATAATTCACGATTTAAATTTTTTTAAATATTTATATTACTAAAAAAATAAGCACAATGCAATAATTATAAATTAATCAATAATCTAGCATTTGATATTTTATATTCAATTTTATTCGGTTATAGTTTTATATTATTTTTATTACTGTGTCCTGCAAAACATGAATGAAATAATATGAAGATTACATTTTTACGTATTTACATTTACAATTGTTTATCATTAATTAATTTTTCATATTTTGTAGTTAACATATCACTGATGATTCATTTCGTGTGTGTTTTTTATGTAGTAAATTTTATTTAAATGCACACAATTTTGAAAAGAGTTATAACCGATTTGCTATTACTGTTTTTTTTTTCTTTCTTTTCTAAAGACATTAAATCATTAATTTATATAATAACCTACCCAAAAATATTAAAAATTGTTCTTTATAGTGTTTAAATAAATTAATCTATCGATGTGTGAAGTTTATAGCTGTTATAGTGATTTTTTTTAAAAAAGCATTTTTTACAGCAAAAGTATTTTTTTAAAAAGCTAATGCATTTTGTGATGTATGTAAAAGTAACATAAATATTAACAATGTAACTATTTCTAAACTTCTGTGTAAATTAAGGAAATGTTTAAAACTATACTTTAAGGTACATTTCAATTGCATTCATATTATAAAATATTGTAAGTTTTCTTAAAATTAGACGTGAATCATCATCCTAGTCTGATGTAATTACAAACGATGCCTTATACGTATACTTTGGAATTTAAAACAAACTTGACTCCAAATATTTGCGGTGTTATGATTACAATTTGTATTTTGATCTGCGTTTTGCTATATTAATTATAATGATTACGTTGCTTAACATTGACTTCTTTGTTCTGTTTATCTTAATGTGAAATATAATAATTTATTTTTGGTTTTATAGTGTTTGAATATTTAAATCATAAGCTTTTAACAATTATAATTTATTATTTTCTTGGAAAACAGTACTAACTTGAGTAGATTATGAAAGTATTTTCTTCAGATAATATGATTTTGAAACTCACTACATACTCGTATATATCTAATATTTTACACAACTAATTAATTTAAAGTTTGTTGTTCCCGTATTGTGAACCTCAATCCCTGACTGACACTGTAACCAAATATTATATGAGATTATTTTATGATATAAAGTAAAAGATGTGATTAAATGTATGATTAAGTTACGGAATAAATAAATGAAAATATTGATAATGTATAGTTGCGAGAGTAAGATAAAGAAAATTAGCGGAAGTTAGTATATCCACATACAATCAGCCTGATCAGCTGAGAGTTGGGAAAACCTAATAGCCGATTAATTTTTAAGATGTTCGGACACGATTAAATACGGAATAAGTTTGAATGTATTTTAATGAGGGAAATGATAATTTATTATGAATTGCATAGGAATATTGTCCACTATCTTGATCATGTATGTACGCGAGCCATGTACGTGAAAGTTACGAGTATGGTACAATTAAATAATGAATTACATGAGCTGAAACGTAAAGAAGTGAATTAAATGATATTGGTAACTTTACGTGAAAGAAATGACATACATGTGTAATGAATACCTAAAGTACTAGCTACTAGCCAGGCAGACGTTGTTCTGCTCTTTTCGACGACCCTTTGTCATAGCCTATTAAAATCCTTAAATTTGCAAAAAATATGTAGGTCACTCATGGTCAAAAAAACTATCCTATCTCTCAAGCTGGACCAAACTGCGCACGGTGTGCGAATTTTATTAAAATCGGTTGAGTAGTTTAGGAGCCCATCGCGGACAAACTAAGTGACAGGTAATTTATATATATTATCAATATTGTCCTGGCTAGATAAATGGTAGGCATAATAACAAAATTATTAAGGATACGAATTTGAATTGTAAATTTTCGTGAAAATCAAAACATAATTTTATGTTATATATAATTATGGCTGATTATGTCAATTATACTACTGTGACTATGCATTTTTGCGTGCTAGACATATCTAGCACGCAAAAATGAAAACTGTAAGCTAAGACATATCTTAGCTTATAGTTTTCATAATGATATTAACCTTTTTTAGAATAATCTTAAGGATCTATTTTAAGAATTGATAAAAAAATATAGATAGCATATTTTTTTATTCTTTTGTCGGTGGGAGGTGTAGTATAGTGCTCCCACGTTAATATACTTTAGTGTTAAGGTAGAATAATGAGCAGTCTAATTAAAGTTTTAGTACCAACCACACGTCTCCTTCATTGACACCTTTTCTATATTACAACCTATGCGGACTATTTGTCCCAGGTAAACATACTCGTCAACAAGCTTAATGCCCCCAACAACTACCAGTATGAGTGTGACATGGACGTTATACATGATTTTCGTTTTGTTCATGTTTATCTTAAGACCTATCCTTTAGGAGACACTATTGAGGTAATTGAGCATAGTGATTAGGTCCTTCAGCGATTCTGACATAAAGACTATATGGTCGGGAAATCGTAGGTGAGTGATGCACACACCATAGATGTTAATACCGTATCCTTTCCAGTCCAGTAGCTTGAAAAATTCTTCCAACGTGAAGAGTTTCGGGGATATAACGTCACCTTTTCTTACACTTCTTTGCAGTTGAATCGGTTTCGTACTCTGGTTCTGTACTCGGATAGCCATCGTAGCCGTGCTGTACAAATACTTCAGCACTTCGATATACCGACAGTAAAGTTTAACTATGCCAAATCTCACAATATTTTTAAAAATGGGTACTTCGTTTTCTCTCCACGTATTAATGTATAGATGACGTGAAAAATAAATACAAATAAATCATAATACCAAGGAGTTTTATTTGCTTGTAAACGTTAAACATTCAAGAAGATCGTAAAACTATACACAATATCGCCTAAACAAATAAATAGTATACAAGTATAATATAATCAAAAAACATTAATCTAGTATCACTATTACTTTAAAACCGAGATGATTAATATATCCAGTAAAATTATTCTATTTACTTAAAATACGAAGTATTCAACAAATATTTGGTATGCGTTCGAATTATATGACGTATTTAACGAATAAACAGAAAACAAGATTAATGAAAACAACAAATATAGGCAAATATAGTATGTTCGCTTAGATATGGAGGCCTTTGTGTCGCGCCGCCTAGGCACGTGCCCCATCTTGGCAGAGGCGCTGTCGCGACAAAATGCGACATGTCGTGTGCAGCGTACACCCTCAGGAGAATTTGGTATTTTAAAACAAAGCGCCTTAGTGAAAGGTTCTTTACTATCTAACTAGTGCTTTTAACATAAGAATAAAGTAGTATTCTATTTTATTAAAATAGTATTCTATTTTATTCTTAGACTAGATAAACATTTATTTAACAAGCAATATAAAAACAATAAAATAAAAGCAAAATAATAAGTGCGCCTCCGGGTATACCGATACTATCTTAGTGAACATACTATACATTAAGGGTATATACTACCTCAGCTCAAATTCTAATTTCGCCACCACTTCCCCCGCGCGTCGTATGCTATGTACCGACATGTTTGTAATCACTAATACTGTAAGTACATAGGTCGTTAGATACTTATTTCATTAGGTTTATCATATTTATGCAAGTTTCTTAACGCCAACTCGGTCGCCTCTTATTTTTATTACGGTTATTTCCCATTTTAATACTACGTCGTCCTGTTGCGTAATGTGTATTCTGATCGTAAGCGACACAACTTTCCCCTTCGAAAGCCGAAGCGAGACTAATCGGGTGGCAGGGAACAAGGTTCAGGACGCCAATAGTTTAGGTAATTTTTTTTATATTGTAAATAATCGTATTTAAAAAAATAAGTCCTGCTTTATTTTTTTTATTTTTTAAGCTATTGCATAGCTTCTATCGCGGGCCTTGAGCGCGGGGACCGAATCCGGAAATTCCGTAACGAAAAAAACCTCACGCTCCCCACTCCGACGGGCACGGAGGTGTGGCGTTGAAAGCCGTGCATCGTCTAACGTCGTTCAGTTCGGCAGACTTCGGCACTCGGCAGACTTCGGCACTCGGCAGACTTCGGCACGGTGTTTGTGTGCGTGCGACTAGTCGTATGCGTGTACACTAGCTGCTAACTGAATGATAAAAATTCCTGAATAACCTACATGTATTGTAAGATATTAAAAATATTTTAAACAATATTAACTTCTCATTTATACAATAAGAGAAAAAAAATTGTTTTCTTATCGGTCACCACGCTCAAAAAGTGTAACTTGATTTAATATCAAAGACTTAACTGCATAAATAAAATAAATAATTAATTATAATTGCATAAGTTGATAAAAAATGCTATGCAATGGCTTTACCGCGGCAGAGTGCCACACGTCTTTTTTTTAGTTCAGTTAGAATGCTAAGTTTCGTGATCTAATTTAAAGTATTTTATGAATGCCAGCGGTTCAGTTTGGAGGTAAATTTGGATTTTTTTTCTATTGAAAAAATTTTACGGAATCGTATTTTCGTCTAACATAGTACTTAACATTAATACTCAACTTTACCATATATTTATTTCAAAATTAATGCTGCAATATTTTCGGCATAACGGCGGATCTTGCTAAGCCATTTGAGGTAGTATTGGCCCTTAAAAAATAACTGTCATCATAATATGAGTATTATATTTGGGGCCGAATTTTTCAATCATCAGGCAAAGCTAATCCATTAAATAAATTAAATCCCGACTGCATATAAAAGTTTATTTTTAATTTGTTTATGTTGTATTTATCCTTTAAGTAAACTTTACCTGATAATTTAAAAATTCACCCTTAGGCAGTATGTATAAGAGTCGGCCCACACGTAACACAACTACACTACATCGTAGCGACAAAATGTGGTCACGTGTGAATAGTGTCACTACAGCTTTTCGCAGTTGCGTTGTAGTTGCAACTCCAGTCGTGGCTTTTTCGTCGTTGTTCGGTCGTTCGTTCGTGTTCGTGTCGTTCGGTCGTCGTTTTTGCGTCGTGGTTACGTTGTGGTCGGTATCACTAACGCACTCGATAATGACGGCAAAATGTGGTACATGTAAATTGTACTACTCATTTCCAATACAAAATGCGCCCGCCCACGTGTTGTCATTGTGTTTGTGGTGTGGTTGTGGTACGTGTGGGTAGGCCCTAATAGCTGCACACACGAACACAGAAATAATATTCAACAAAACAGTGCTAAACAACAAAATTTGAGCTTTAATAATATCAGTTATTATGTCATCCTCGTAATTCTCATTAACGTAAATATTATACTGAGATTACCTATAATATCTTTAAGGGTATTGAATATAACTTACGACATTTTGTTATGCATTTTTAGACAATATAGTTTATAATAAAATATGTAAACGACTAAAACTATACGTATAATGTACAAGTCATTGAAACATTTCGTTTTCTGAAACGTTTTTCGGAATTAATTAGTTGTAGGTAAAAAACAATAGATAATAAATATTTGCTTTAAACTAATGTATTTCTTTACAAAAACAGCAAATGTTTGTACAAAAGTGAATAAAACTTATAGTTTTGAGTGATAAATTCACATTCAGTTTTCATCTGCTTAAACTTTAATCACTGTGATTAAGAGATTAGTTGAGCAATACTTTGAAAATTGAATAAAAACAGCATAAGCAAGATCATTAATTAGCAGAGAAGGATTTATATTAGATAGTTATAAATTTTTACTTTGAATTTTGCCATCGAAACCTAATTCTACAATTTTTAACGTTGGAAATTGAGCGTGTGTTGTGAAATTATGTTTGTTCTTGTTAATTTTTAATATCAAAAATGATATAAATAAAAAGACAAACAAACTGTATACATAAAACTGAATGTTTATTCTTAATGTGGCCTTTATCATATAGAATTACTTAAGAGGTTATTACATAAAATCTACATAAAATATATTGGACGAATTAGCGAGCGCTTGCGCGCGACATTATTTAGCAAATAACATGCGACTACGTAAAATTGGTGTCAGGATTTTAAACAAATCTTCTATGGACTCTATTATTATAAGCTCCAAAATTCTTCCCAGTGCCGGACCTCGTTTTTTTCTGAATAAGATTTGAAAATGGCCCGCTCTATTGTTTTTGGATTACTAAGTAATTATGATTTAAATATATAAAATACAACTTTTGGCTTGTTTTGCTTGCCCTTTAAATAATAGTGTATGTCCGGCCCCGAATTTATAAAATCTTCGGTGTTACTTTTTATCTAACTACGGCTACTCGCTACAAGAATTGCTACAGTTTTAAAACGTTTATCCAAAATACTGACGCTAGATTTTATCGCAAAAATACTGCTACAAAATTTCTAAATTCTGTTCGTACTATGTTATATCGAAGTTATACGAAGTAAAAAGTATAATATTATCGTATCATAAATTTTCTTTGTTTCTTATGTTCGAAAAATTGTCAAAAATTTTTTATTAGGTCGATTTCATTGCTCCCGCTGGATTTAGTCACACCATAATTACTCATACTTTAAGACAAAAACATAAAAGAAAAATATACACTTGCGGCATAATAATTCCGTTATGGTGGATAATATTTACAAATACGTATTCCTTTGTTTACGACTAGATCCAAATAGACCAGAAGAAGATCATTCAACATTAAGGAATAATAAATCATCTTTAAGAAAACCACTTTATACATTACGGTTGGTACCTACCATAAGAAATGTATAATGTTCTTACGGTACGAACCGTAAGAAGTGTATAAAGTGTAAATTTAGTACTGTTAAAAAGATTTACTATTTATTAATATGAAATAAATAAATAAATAATCGTGAATATGTGTGGTTAACTGTTATTGAATGTAACCTATTGGAAGACATTACTTTTGAATCTGCATGCATGAATAATGTAGCTGCTTAGATATTAAAAGTGGAATGTGGGTACTAACCTTACTATATATCATACCTCTAAACTTACCTAATTATATCTAAAGGAGATGTCAATGAACACAGAACCTTAATATGATCACTTGTAAAAGGTTTGCATTTATACAACAATATAACACTAAAAATGAAAAATAACATCTAAGCGCTAAAAATAAATATTTATAATCCAACCCGTCTAATTGTGAAATACTGTAGTTACAATATAATCATCAACACAGTTCCGCTAATATAGTTTAAAGCGTTCAATAAAACTACAAATAAATAACACATTAAAATATCTAAATATATTAACTTAACATTAGAGCAGTCAACTTTAAAATAACATGGCGATGTTGTAGTGCATTTTAAAAAACGAAAACAAAATGCACTAGACTTATATGTGTGAATAGTTCAAACTCCTTTATAGTTGTTATTGTAAAGGTCCTAAACAAAATTTGATCAGTTAGATTTTAGATCATAAACATCAATTAAAAATAATAAAATACCTATTTTTGTTTTCTTGTAACTTCATCTTAATATTTCCGTTGTCTTTCAACTTTCAACGCTAATCTGGTATTTACATTATACATTAAACATGTCATGTTTTTAACAGTGTTTGCGGAATGTGGATCGATTTTCTTATTAAGTAAACAAACATTGACATGTACATGTTTATAAATACCATGTTTGTGTTTCCGAATTTCAAATTTTAAAGTTTTTTTTTTGGTTGTATATTTGATATGTTATATTTTTTCTTATAGGAGAGGGGGAAAACGAGCATACAGCTCACCTGATGCTAAGTGACTAGCGTCGCCCATGAACAACTGCAACGCCAGGGCAATTGCAAATGCGTGGACTGCCTTTTAGAAAGGAGTAAGCTCTTTTCTTGAAGGTTCCTAAATCGTATCAGTCCGGAAAAATCGTCGGAACTTAACACATATAATATATCAAATATACAAGCATAAATATGATCTATCGACATGTTGGTTGTATACCTACTAACTTAGTTTTTGTTTCGATGTAATATCTCAAAGATTCCAAAGATATGGTTTATGTTTTGAATTAACACGAAACAAGTCACGGTCAGAGCTCATTTCTAATTAAATTTAACAAGAAATAAATCTAAGACACTTTTCGTTTTTTATCCATACATTTAAGTCTGTTCTTTAGGTTGTTAAAATTAATCTCATGTGATATATGGCACTAATATATTATGGCCTTCCAACACATTGAAATGTGTACTAGTAATAATTATGACACTTACATCTAATCTGAGGAAATCTACTCTGAGTATTTTAATCAAAGAGTACCATAGTCTTTACTTTTGCTTTCATTTCTTCGTACTTAGTACCTTTCTATCGGTCGCTACATATAAGCTGGCTTCATCTTGTAAGCACGTTTCCAGATCTCACATAAACAAACTGTTGAATGGAATCGATAGAAAATCGCCAAGGGCATTGACACGTGTGTTATGATTGTCCAAGCCCACAGACCGTAGAAGTGCAACTGGACTGGATGTGATTCCGCTCTAGACTTCTCAAGAGTATTGATAGCCCACATCGCCAAATTAGTCACGAGGAGGAAGGTAACGATCTCCCTCCCAGGCTTCTTTCGTAACTGCTCGGGTGTTTTCGCCGATCTCCGGCTCGCATCTAATATGAACATCGTCTGACATGTCGTCTGTACTAAGGACGATAACGCTGTTATCAGTATTAGTATTGTGTTCTTTTCAATAGTGAAATGTCCTCCAATTATAGTAAACGTCCCATAAATGAACATTCCCGTTTGTGCGCCGACTAGCAAAATGTTGTCCAACTCAAGATTACGATTTCCGTCGTACTTTAAATTTCTAACACAGACCATACCAGCTAGGCTAGCAAAGGTTGTCATAGCGTATAAAGTCAATTCACATACGTTAACTTCCACTACAGCCAGTGTAGCGTATTCCTTTTTCGATATGAGGACGAAGAATAGTATAAGTGAGATAATAGTAAGAACCAACACTAGTATTCCAAAGAATAAGCCTTTGTGAGCTCTTGCGCAATCCACACTATACAAGTGGGGGGACTTCTTGTAAGCAAGACCTTCAAGTAACCGAGCTTTAGCAATAGCAGCTGCTACATCCTTTGACGGATATTTGGAGATGTTTTTCCACATAACGTATAGTATAGCAGCGCATATCAAAGAGTATTCAATGGTGCATGGAAAAAGGAACGGTGAAGCATCTTGCACCAAGGAACCCATGATGTTCGTCCGACGACATTCAAATATATGGTGAGGGCCTTTCAAGCCACGTGGCACGCGAAGGTGAGCTGCAGCAGGATGCGAAGGAGGCACTTCTGTCGCCAGAGATGCAAACGCCTTTTGGAACGCTGAAACACAGGATATTTTTACATTATTATATGAACTATCACATTTTCCTTAAATCTATCTACATTTACACAGAAAATAATGAAGTAACAAAACGTGGTAGAGCCACGCTGCAGTTATATTATGGTAGCACGAATGGGTCAGCTCGACCGGGGGAGGACCATGCTCTTACAGTGTTTCGTATGGTGAGTGTAGAGATCCGGCGACCCCTTTTTACTGAAAACGAGGTATTCCACCTTAGTCCTCAGGGGTGACATCGTATCTGCATTTTGATTCTTAATCGAGGATAAATGTAGATTTCTATGGGCTAAAGCATCCACTTACTTAGGTAGACTGTGTGCTCTTTTGCCACCCTTATTCTATAAAAAAAAATTTCTATATAAATTTGTCATCTTCGAAGTTTCTATTCGTTGAGTTCTAGAAGTTTAGAAAAGCGAATCCATGAGTGGATTCATTAAAGCTAGTAGAGAAAACACGTATTGTCAATCTTAACGCAACTGTGATTAATTGATTTTTTTTAAGAAAACTAAAGTAATAGCTTACATAATGCTCTATTGCTGAACTCGGGTCTCCTGTCTGGTGTTTTTAAATTCAAATTGGCGAACTTAATTAGAAATAATAATATACCAAATCCTAAATTCTAAATGTAAAAATATCCACACCAGCGGCAAGGATCAGCGTTAGTAGCGTGAATCATCTGGTACTATAACCCCTCATCCACCATCACCTCTTACGACACCCACGAGACGATATGGGGTTATATTCTTTTAAATCTACACTTTTAAATAATATAAAAAAACTATATTAAAAAAGAAACTAAAGGTAATAACTTAAATTATATTACAATTTTAAATAATAAATAATAAAAATAACTTTATTTCAGACAAGGTCCAGCAGTTAGTAATTACATTTACTTTATTTGTATTGTTATTTAAATTGTATAAAATCTATGAAAAAGTAAAATTTTATTATATATTTTGAGTAATATTAAATTCACCAATTAAAATAATATAATATCTATCTAATATACTCTTATTTTTCTTCGATTTTTCAATGCATGCACTATCTTGATTGAATGCACTATCCAAATTAAATTTCCACGTATCGGTCAAAACGCTTAAGACGTCGTTAGAAGCAGTACCGTCTTTATGTTATGGGCACACGGGGCCCGTGCCCAGGCCCAGGGGATAATCACTAGGGCGCCCGTGACGAAAGGCATGGGCCTTATTCGCTTACACTATACAATATGTTTTCTATTATAGGAAAATATAACCCAATAACTCGACAAAATTTATAGAGTAAATGAAGGCGCTGTTAGGGACTTTCTGGCAACCCTGAGCAGTGACAAGTCACACATTGCCGCAAAAAGTGGCATTGACAGATTTTCTTGGTAGAAAATATGTAGTTCCGCATTTCGCCGTCATCTAAACGTTTTTGTCAGGTTATACAGTAGCCTTACTTATAGCCTGGATTTTTTTTTAATTTGCTGCAGTTATATTAGTAGTATAGTTGTAGCACGAACGGGTCGTCTCGACTGGGAAGGACCACGCTCCTACAGAATACCAGCGTGAAATAGTAGCGTAATGCTGCTGTGTTTCGTATGGTGAGTGTAGGGAACCGGAGACCCTTTTTACTGGAAAAGAGGAATCCCATCTTAGTCCTCACGGGTGACAACGCCTCTGCATTTGAATCTTAATCGAAGATAAATGTAGATGTCTATGGGCCACAGCAACCACTTACCATCAGGTGGACTGTGTGCTCGTTTGTCATCCTATCCTATAAAAAAAAAACTATTTTGAATGTAAGTAGAGTGGTGAAGAATAACTTTGAGTGGAAACCCAGATGTCTGATTAGTTAAAAAAATTCGTGGAATTGTGAAAACCTCTAACTGGCGTCGAAGCATTGCGGCGGACGAGAGCATTGAGACGTATGTAACTGCTACTTTACTTACTTTTAAAGACATAAAGCAATTTGTCATTTATTAACATATAGCTAATATGTTTTAGACATGTTTTGATTTTTGCGATAGACCCGATTTAATGACCCAATGAATGAAATATCTCAAATAAATATTATGCCATAAATTTATAGAAGGCTGAAATACAATTTTGTCAAAATTTAATTAAGTTGAATTATGAATAAATGAATAGACTAAAATAACACAGTTTTGATTCCAAGACAATTTACTGCTACTGATACTTGTTGCTATTAATGCAATTCGGAAAAAATTACTCACGTGTTCCTGCAGCATATTATATCTCATTATTTATGACATATTTCAACAATCTAAGTCCAATAGCCTTTGATAATTCAAAAATATTATGAGACAAATAGAGATAGACACAGACAACAGGGTGACTAGTGATCCAATTTTATCTATTTTGACATGGAGCGGTATAAATGAGGTTCCCAAATTAAAGTCAAAGTAAAAAGCTAATTTTAGACATATACAGATCGTTCATCTTTTTTTGAGATCGCTCTCACTTATTTTATATTTCAAATTTCAAAATTGTTAACCTGCACATAATATATTGAAGATTTAATCAGAATCCGTGATTGCATTTATGTTCAATACGAGGCAGCCCACATGCCACAACACATAAAGAGGAAAATAGGAGAACTAAGAGGTATGAAATGTAGCTTAGATTACAAAAGTAAGTATATTGCGAAGTCACACTGCACGGCTCTCCTCGGTTCTGAAAGTCATTCGGCCGCGCTCCAGTTTGATCATCACCAGCGTGTAAGCGGATTTCAGATTTCCTTGAAAATTTTGTAATTGGTCACACATGATGGTATACCGCACTCGGTAATGAATTAGCGACATGTATAATTGAGCATTTAAAATTGCAATCAATAATTTTAAATATTAAAACATAATGAATACTATTCCATTAATAAATATTATAAATCCAATAACCCATTAAACTATACATTAGCATTTACGATCATCGTAGCATGGTTTCCGGAAAGCTCTCAAGTATTCAGGTCAAAATTCCTTACGGAGTTAAAAGATACGTATGCAAGCAATCTGCGTAATTATTAAAGTCCTTCGCGACATATCAAGAATTTTAACATAAGTTAATTTGATTCATGTATTATTACAATATCGGAAGAAAAACGAGTTTAATAAAACTGCAAAATGTAATAGAGTCAAATAAAAAGGGTCAAGAGGGAATAAATTGGAACAAAGAACTGTACGGAAACAAATACGTAGTAGGGCACTGCATAAAAAATGAGGTAACCCGCTTTAGCGCAATAAAAAAAAAGTAAGGCGTTGTGAGTACATTCTGTTGTGTTTGCTTTCTTTTAACAATATACGTTTAATTTCACGTATGTAAAATGTTTCTTTGTAATGACTCATCCTAATAAATAATCTTTTAAGGTTGGTAGGTGCGTGAGCTAATATGGTCACTTTAAGCTTTGCCGCCCTATAAAACCAAAACTAGGAGGAGAACAGAGACTAAAATACAAAGTCGAATACTATAACTAATATATTAAGAAAAAATAAACAAGCTTTGGCTATAATTATGGACACCTCGAAAAATCTACTTAAAAAACTAACTACTCTACTCTCTACTACCACACTAAAGTCGACTAAATTTTTACTATAATGTCAACTTTCAAAATGACGTTAATAAACAGCGCCCTTTTGGCCCTTTATTATTTGATTGACTGATGAAGAGCTGTCGTATCACAAAACCATCTACTTAAACAAGGCTGGTTTTTAAGTTATAAGAAAGTGACCGCATTAACCGGATGACGGTAAAATTACCCTCACGTACTATATACTCGTTGCTTGAGAATATTCTCAATTAACGAGTGCGTGTTTTGTACCTGCGTTTTAACATAACACATAAACTCTCTCTCTCTCTCTCTCTCTCTCTCTCTCTCTCTCTCTCTCTCTCCTCAGCCCTCACCGAAACGGGTTAGCGAACACTATACTTCAATCCTGATACCTCTCTCTCTCTCTCTCTCTCTCTCTCGCTTCTTTCAGATCCATATATTACGGGTACTTACTATTGACTTTCAATTTGGTAGCTAACATTACTTACTTACTTACTTAGCTTTTTATTAATGATATTATTATATTTATAAGCGTCTAAATACGAGTAAGCATAATGAAATCATTATAGTATAACATGAGAGCATTTTGCCTACCTTGAAATATTTTAAAATTACCGCGAATGATTTGAAATAATTGAAACATTATAAGGATAATATTAGATTAGTAATTAGATTACAGTTCTATTTAACTTTGCAATAAATTTAGGAAATGAAATTAACAAATTTTCGAATAAATTAGATCACCGCAAAAGCTTTGTCGTCTGAAAAGTTCACGGCACCCAGGCGCAAACAATAATGAACAATTGAATTTGATGCGCACAATGAAAAATTCAACGTGCTACGTGAATTGTATTCAAGAGATATATAATATTCAATTACCATTTCAATCAAACTGTAATCAAACTGTAAACAAAAGTGCACAACAAAATTATTTACAAACACTTTTTTGCGTAGCAGCAACGCTGCAACATATACAAACTAACAGCCCATTACTTTCTGTTATGCCTAATATTAGAAAAAGAAAGAAAGAAATTATAATATAATTATATATTATATAATTTAGAAATTATCATACAGTAATAAGTTCGATTTTTCTACAGGATTTTTTGGCAATAATTAATAAATAAGTCATCAATAAATTTATTGCATTCTACTTTGCCAGTTTCATGCAGTTAGTCAATCTGTACGAGATGGAGCCACGTATAATGGGTGCGAATGGGTCGTTACGATCGGAAAAGAACTATAAAAATTATAGCAGTAAGGTTTTTTGTTCAATTACAAGTATGTAACAATATTAACTTTACTGATACTCTCGTTAACTACTCTGAAAGGTTAAGAAAAGTTAAAGTTACAGCCTATATACGTCCCACAGCTCCTCTCATTTCTAAGAGGGGCACGGAAGTATCCGCCGCAATGCCCTAATGCGTGATGGCGTACTTCACATGTCCTCGAAATATTTTTTTATTATTTCCTTCTGATGTTTTCCTTCACCGCCGAGCAGGTGGTAAATCAGCACTTAAACTTGCAATTAACAAGTTCGTTGGTACCGGTGGGAATCGAACACGAGTCGCTCGCGTACTGTGAAATTTACAGCTAGCGCTTAGCCGCTGAGCTACCACGGCTCCTAACCACTCCAAGTAAGACTCAAATTCTTGTAACTGTTGTGCGAACCTTGACAACGAACAAAATAAACTGTTAGAGAGACAGTTCCAGAATTACATTTTTAATCAGACTCAAAAACTAACAGTTTGTATTTGTGTTATACAGATGTTGGCTTGGATGACCAAAACGAAGCAGTCAAGTAACAACAGCCTTCGGCAGAGGCTGTAAATAAATCTTAATTAAAATTTGCTACATATCGTATTTTTAAAACTTGCTAGATTTTAATTATTTAAGAATCTAATATATAAAAAATTATATTTGTATCTTCATTTTACGCGCTGTCATACCGTTCATGAGATTGCGGTAAAACTTTGTCAACTTATTGCTTGCACTTACCCTTCGGGGCACTTACCGGTTCAGGGCTTGTACTTGCCCTGACCCGGTAGGTGGCGCTGTTGTAGAATCCAGATATCATCCGTGCGAAGCCGGGTCAGATCGCTAGTATAATATAAATATGAAGATTTTTTGATAAGAACCTATACCTATTTACTACTACCCTCATACAATTATTTTGTTGTATGAGGGTATTTATTAAAGTACGAGGGTATGTATTAAATATTTTGCCAACCGGTAAAATGTATTTTATTTGACATTATGACATTGAAGTGTTGTTGCTCTATTTCCTTTGTTTGTACATTGATGCAAATGAACTGGTAATATAAGTGCAGTATGCAAGCATTAAAACGTTTACACGACGTATTGATTAACGCAGGACGTTGGCCAGCCCGATTTATTATTAACCGACTTATTTCCTCAACACGTGACAGCTACCCGTGACGTACGAAGTCTTTAAAACTTTCCTCTTGTTGTTTTACAATTACACAACCACTAAATTTCTTTTTGATACCGTACAAATCAAACAACTTCCTTTTAATCTGAAAATATTTACGAATGTTTACCCTTTATGTATTGAAATCACATCCAGGGGAAAATTCTAGTGTAGGGGTAACGATTTTATAAGCTGAATAAAAGTAGTATAACAAGAAATAATATTATATATTATGTTAGTGTATAGAATAACAAGTAGTGAAATTAAAGATTTTGTACTACCGACTTCAATGTAATTAAAATGAGAACATCGTTAATGTATTCGGAGTTAATTAAATATGCATTAATAAAGATGACTCAATAACTACAAGTCAGATCTTCATTAACGCTCGGAACCGCACGAGTAGCACAAGCTTTCAGATAAAAAAGTAAAGTTACAGCCTTTATACGTAAAACTGCTGGGCACAGGCCTCCCCTCATTTCTGAGAGAGTTTTAGGGCAAGGAAGTGTACGCCGCGCTGCCCTAATGCGTGTGTGCGAACTTCACATGTCATCGAAATATTTTTTCCTTATACTTCAGACATGCAGGTTTCCTCACGATGTTTTCCTTCATCGCCGAGCATGTGGTAAATCAGCACTTGAAATTGCAATTAACAATTTAATTGGTGCCGGCGGGGATCGAACCCGGGTTACTCGCGTTCTGTATTGTTATATTTACAGCGAGCGTTAACCATCTGAGCCGTGGTGTCTCTTATGAAATAAAAATAAGAATAAAAAAAAGAATCATAAAAATTGGTTCACCCAGAGAAAAGCTATGAGGTAAAAAAGAAAACATACAGTAGAATTGAATACCTCGTCCTTTTAGAAGTCAGTGGAAAAAGAATGCCATGAGCCTTCATCTTATTTCTTAGAAGTGACAACGCATCTGTAGCCTTTTTTGTTTGAAGTTGGGCGCAGGTGGGTATGGAGTGTAGAACCCACTTAGGCCTCATTCGCACGAGAGATTTTTTAACGTCCGTTAAAAATGCGTTCAAATAGAACAAATGCATTCCCAAGTATATGTTCACACGTAAGCGCTTTTAAAACGCAACGCTTTTTTTATCCACCAGTGTTGTATTTTCAACGCTGGGCGTTGGGCGTTAAAAGGAATAGATCATATGCAACTTCTTATTATTATTCACACGAGCGCTAAAAAAGGGCCGGCGCCGCATTCGGTCGGACGTTTTGTGTTTACGTCATTAGAACTTCGATACGATGTCGTGGGTTGTAGATCCTGAAGTGCTTATAATAGAGGTGGAGGCTCGGCCATTTCTATATGCAAAGACATTGCCAGAATACTCAATTAAAATTATAAAGAATGTTTGTTGCTTATATTCTACCATATTGCTATCTTGAAGTGTTATTTGAGGCATCACTATTTCCAACAATTCGTCAAATGTTGTTATAGACATTCGAAAATAATTGAAGAATTTAGCCGGGTATTACCTCAACTCTTCGTATATTGTCACAAACTGTCCCTTTTAAGTATTTCTGTTCATTCAGAGGATGTACCCAGAAAGCCTTTTGCTTTTTTTCGCCTTCTAGCAGCACAAATTGCCATTGCTAGTATTTTGGTAGAAACCATTTTCACAACTTATGAAACGAAAGCCGAGACAAGAGTGATTTTAAAGCGTTCGTATGAACAATCGAGTTTTGACGCAACGGTTTTTTAGCTCTCGTGCGAATGAGGCCTTACCGTCAGTTGAACTGTAAGTTCGATGGTCACTCTCACCTTAGTTTTATGATAAAGATAATTTAGATTTATTTCTGCTTTATTTTTATACTAGCTGTTGCCCGTGACTTCGTTCGCATGGAATTTATTACGATTGAATTTTATGAGTTATAACTTTTTTGATAAAAAAAATATTAAAAAATTATTCATATGAATTTAGTAATTGTATACATACCGTTAACGTTACAGCCTATAAAAGTCCACTGCTCACTCGATAGATTGCCATATTTGCCACGCTTGGCGAGCGGGTCAGCAACCGCAATATTTTCTTTTTAGTCATTATTAGAAAGACGCTACTGCCCGCCTCCTGGTTTGTTTCCCCTCTTACGAAACCCACGGAATAATATGGGGTAGTGGAAATTCTTACGCAGTTCAATATTAATAATTATTATTTTGATAATTTACATGATAAAAACTTAAATAACTAAAATAATAATTAAAATTATAATATTTACGATTAAAACTAATTATATATACAATATAAAAGAAGAAACTATAATATAGAAAACCTAAAACTAAAAATTTAAATCGTCAAAAAGACCTGCTCCCCGTGGTATAGTGCCAAGAACGCTGGCTGCGTTTCCTCGCTGAATAGCTATACTTAGCCTTTGAGCGAGGAAAGAACCAGCCCTCTTATCACCAGCAGCGACGACCAGTCGTGGATACAGTTCCTTTTTGATAATTTTATAATATCGCGGTCACCTCGTTTTTTGGCTCTAGAAAATTGAAAAATCACCTGATTTTGATGATTTTTCAAAAAATCAAAAAGTAGGACCTTCTGAGTGGTTTTTAATTTTTTTTAAATGTTAGTTTTTTGTCTATATTATGAATAAAAATATAAAAAACTTCATTTAATTACTTAAAAAAAGTTATCAGCAATTATACGTAAATGAGTGCATTTTCATGAACATTTAAAGCCTTATACAAACCAAAATAAACCAATATAAGTTTTCACTTTTTTAATTTTTTTCGTAAATCCGCCGTAATAATGAAGATTTAAAAATCATCTAAATTTTTCGATTTTCTAGAGCCGAAAAACGAGGTGACCGCGATAGTATAAAATTACCATTATTTTTTTATATTTATTACTAAATATTTTAATCATAAGTAAAAAAAAATTAATGAACCAAAAATAATGTCAGTATATGGAATAACAAGAAATAGATAATAAATATTAAGTATACGTTAAACAAGTAAATGTTACACGTATTTTTTTCATACGAGAAACCGTGGCGAACGACCACACAACCCATAGTAAAAGAATCAAGTCAGCTCAAGCAGAGCACCCTAGTCTTAAATAGCGCAAGAGTGCAAGCAACATTGATACATTATTGGACAAGTAAATGTAAACGAACACACAGCCCAACACTGTGGCTCACAGATTGTTACTATTGAGCCCATAGATGTTACTACTCGCGGCACGTAACTCTAGCGCTAAACGAAACGTGGAGCGGATAGCTGCGAATGTCGTATAGGAATACGACTGGAGAGCCAATCATCGCATGCGAACGATACGCACAGCCAGTCATACGCAATAATGTAATACGGCTAAATATGCGCAATAATGGTCACCGCTAGACTTACGTGCCGCGAGTTGTACGTGGACAATTTATTAGTCAGCCTGTGAAATCATGCCGGCCACCAGGCATTATCGAACGCCGATTTGATATATCTCAACCATCTATCATCAACTAATTAATATTTTTTTTAATATAAGTACCACGTTTTTAAAACAGATTAAAAAGATTAATTTATTTTTTCATTTTCTTACACTGTCAAACAAATCTGAGCTATGTTCAAAATTTCAAGTCTCTAAATCTCCGTTTCCCGTCACTAATCAACAGCCTTTTTAGCCGATTCCAAATAAATTAGAACCACTTACCACTTAAATAAGTTATAAGCTATAAAAAAGAGCAGAAATTAACTTTTAATAAAAACGAAAAGCCGACTTCAAAGAATTAAAAAGAATAAACTAATTTCACGGTATGAGGTGGGGGGCCTTAATTCTAATAGTAGAACTGCTCTTTAGACAAAGTGCCACTATGTCTTAGTAATGACTTTAGAATGTGGAATTATTTTATTCTTAATTTTTCGTAGTCGACTACTTTTTATTAAAAGTTTTTTACGCTGGTATCATAAACTGACTTCAAACAAGCGGTAAAATTAAAAAAAAAATTGTACAACCGTCTTCAATACGACCGAATCAATGTATTCAAAGTCAATTAAATACGCATTATTTAAGGATAACTCAAAACTACAGTGATATCTTGGTTAAATGTATATGGGACTACACGAGAAGCACCAGCTTTCAAATGAAAAAGGAAACATCAAAATCGGTTCACCCAGAGAAAAGTTATGAGGTAACACGCATTTAAAGAATCATACCGTCGAGTTGAATACCTCCTTTTTGATTTGTTAAAAAAGGAACTATTTTCGATTCATTTGTATATTACTTTTTTGTTATGTATGATGTTACACGGTATCTTCGTCAATTGTGAATTGACTGCAATGATACTTTTTTACTCGAGGCAAAACTTAAGGAGTGGTCCCATACAAATTTGAAGGAAAAATAATGAATGATACTGGTAATGTAATAACTTAGACGACAATTTAGTTGCTAACTTGTGATACTCTTTAGTTCACTCAAAAGGTTTAAAAAAAGTTTCATAAAAATTAAAAGCAGACTTCAAAAATCTAAGAAGAATATTAAATAATAAATAGTAATTTCAAAGAATGAAAAAATCCACATGGCATTATGTCTTATCACCGAGTTTTTGAAACTTTTATCAAAATTTTCATTTTGTGAGCACAGTCGTACTTCGGCCGAGCGGACCCATTCATGCTACATCATAATACAACTGTAAAGTAGCTCTACCACGCACAAACCAATTTCTTAGTAGTACAGACGTTCCACGGTTGTTTCGTGAATATAATATTTGCTTATGAAAATTCACACAAAAGAAATCATCAGGTAGCATTTGTTCTGCACATCTCATTCAATTCACAGCATATTTATACTCTAACCCTGGTCCCGGCGCACAAACAAATATTTACTGTAGGTTGAAAATTAATCCCAAATGTATTTTAGATAGGTAGTTACCTTCCTGGCAGGTTCATTAAAGTGTTTATCCACACAAAGTTAAATTGCGTGTAAGATATATGTAAGGGCCAGTTCTATTAAACGACTATATAAGCAATAAACGTTAAAATTGTTACCACCCCTGCAACCACGGCATTTCCGTATTGCTGCCGCTCGACTTGTGTGAAGAAAATATTAACTCGTGCGGAAAATTCCGCTTTATGTTACATCTTTCCTCGCTTTATACGATACTTTACATATAGTCTTTTATGTTTTTTTTTTTTTTAAACTAGTTAAAACTATTTACGAAACATTTTATAATCTTCGTATGGGTTATTTCAGGATCTCGGCAAGAGCGCCACCTTCCGGTTCAAATTAAGTGGATGGTTTCGATTGTGAAAAAAAATTCACAATCGAAACCATCCAGGGACCCGCGCAAAGGCACTTAAAAATACATCTAAATCGCTCGAGTCGTTTCCGAATGTTTCGAGACTAACTGACAGCAATTGAGAATTTTATGTATAGAGATTACACTTCTCAATATCTCTGACATACACAAATTTAAATTGACTAAATTTTTTCATTATAGGAGAAGATGACAAACGAGCACACAGTCCACCTAATGGTAAGTGGTTGCTGTGGCCCATAGACGTCTACATGTATACTCTATTACGAATAAAATGCAGATACGTTGTCATTCTTGAGGACTTAGGTGGAATGCCTCGTTTCCAGTAAAAATGTGAGTGTAGAGAACTGGAGACCCGGTTCTCTACACTCACCATACGAAACACAGCAGCATTAAGCTACTATTTGACGCTAGTATTCTGTGAGAGCGTGATCCTTCCCCGGGCGAACCGACCCACTCGTGCTACAACAAAAAATCTGATGATTTTAATTTTATTGAGAATGATATACGTACCCAAATAAACGCTACTTTATATAATTAAAAAAAAAACTGATATTCCACCATCAGTGAGAAAGAACGCAACTACCCAATAAAAGCGGCAAATCTGTAGCGACAAACATGTAAACAATAACAGTTTCCTATTATACTCTTGCCCCTCGATAATGTAATGAGTAGATTTGACTACAACGCTGCGGTCTACGAGCTTGATCCACAACACATACAGTCCACAACAAGTAATTGTATGGCCGATAACAGCGTAGTATGGCTCATTATGAAAGTAATCACAGTCTTGGAAAGAATATAGAAAGTTTTTACATGGAGAAATACATACTAGAGGACAAATTATTTATTTTCTCTACCTTACCATCTATTTGACTGTGTGCTGACTTTACGCCTTTATTCTATAAAAAAAAAACTATTTACATCTGTTTATCTGCGCGTAAAATTCCACTACTAGAAATGGGCCTGTCTCGTTTTAGGCTGCCTGTCTAAACAATCCAGACAGGCAGCCTTAGAGCTCTTGTGCACGCTAAGAAAAGTCAGCGGGTCTATGCAGGAATTCGTGTCGTTTCTACACACGAACTGTGTGCAATGCTCCGGCGCTGACAAAGAACAATTCTTGTCTGCGCTAGACAAGACGAGCTCTGTGTTGTTACGGTGAAGGGAAGGACGGAGTAAGTGAGTTGCTTCAGATAATTTGAGTTTTTTTTTGTACATGTGTGGACGTGTTTACGTACTTTTTGATTTTTTTTATATACATAATATGCAATAATCATTTTTTGCTTCGTAGTTAACACGATTCTACTAATTATAAACAAACTTGACTAGTGCACTATACCCTATGCACGACTAACCGAAAACAATCTTATCGTTTACAAGTCTCTTATTATCTTGTCTGAAACAGACGAAACTTTCGTGGCTAGATAGAGAATAAATTCTTGTCGTATACATGATGAAGTGGTCCTACCTGCCGCAGACACGGTGAAATTTCTTAGCGTGTACAAGCGCCCTTAGGGTGAACTTGCTTTAATCAACACGCTTGGTATGGCGCATTGAGGATCGGAGTACCAGACGTCTAGCACATTTCACCCTGCTGTCCGTCGCCGGTCTGAATTTTTTAATTTTAAATCTGGCGTAAATAAATAGATGGTATACGTCTAATTATCGGATGCCATAAAATTCCTACAGTCGAATTTTAAGACACTTACATGAAGGCGGGTGGATCAATAACAAAGTGGTGGTGGTGGTGGGTGGGTAACGGTGTCACATGGTAGGTTATTTAAACTGAACTCAGTATAAGTTTGAATATAACAAAAATGTTACGCATTTAACTTTATCAACCGACTTCAAAAAGAGAAGGTACTCAATTCGATTGTATGCTTTTTCTAATGTGTTACCTCAGAACTTTTTCTGGTTGAACCGATTTTGATGGTTCTTCTTTATTTGAAAACTGGTGCTTCTTGTGTAAATATTATCAAGATGCGACCAGTATAAATTTTATCAAGATGTGACCAGTACTTTGTACTTTTACTTTTTTTTTAAATAACGCGTATTACCAACATTTTTAATTTTCCGTAAAAGCGCGATAAATCCGTAAATTTAATTTTACTCAACGTGTAGTATTCGCGTAAGTAAGATAAATCATCAATATGAGTTCGTTATAATGCACTGAAGCATAAATAACGTGTCACGTTGTTTGTCCGCGATGGACTCCTAAACTACATAACCGATTTGCACACCGTGTGCAGTTTGATCCAACTTGAGAGATAGGATAGTTTTTTTTGCCCACAATTTCGTTTTTGCGAATTTAAGGATTTTAATAGGACATGACCAATTGTAGTCGAAAAGGGCAGAACAACGTCTGCCTGGCAAGCTAGTATTACGATAAAAATTTAACCTTCAATAGGTAGTAAAAGCCGACTTCAAAGAGAAATAATAAAATAATTTAAACTCCAAAGAATAAATTTCTGTAGATATTATGTGGAAATTAATTTATTCATTTACCGTGTAGTGGCGGTGATGGAATATCCACTACCCCATATTATCCCGTGGGTGTCGTACGAGGCGACAGAGGAAAACAAATCAGGAGATAGGCAGCAGCGACTTTCTAATAAAGACTAAAAAATCTCCTATTTCTACCCTTAAGAGTGAAATATAACCTATTTAATAAAAAAAAACATTGAAATCGTGTCACAATAGGCTATCCCTACTAAACTACTAAAACTAAAAACTACTAAGACTAAAAATGTTGTTTTATTACTCGTCATGTCGTTTAGACTACAGGGTGCACAAACGAACCCACAAGTATTATACGTATATTTAAAAAAGATAATATATACATACATGTATCTATATATTACCTTGTAGTATGTAATACATAACCCTCGTTTTAGAGCGGTCTTGTAAGCAGAGGATAACATAAAAGCTCTTAGCTGATTAAAAAATTGAAATAGAGTCATTAAACTTACCAAGCCGATGCGACAATCCAATGGTTTTATTCTCGGGGTCGTAGAAGGTGAGGATCTCGTGTTTCGTCTCCTGTATGAGGACGTTTAGCCAGACGCTGAGGTTTGTCCCTATCATGTGCATCAGCCCGAAACGCGCGACAATCTTATGCTTGTATACTTTCATCTGTAAATTGTAATAAACATCGCATTTAAAATGTTTTGAATTTGATATAGCAGATATCACTGATATCCGATGTCTGTTAATCTTGTTTAATTTATTATTTTTACGTGTATGTTTTGTAGGCTAAATTTGTGGGTCGACCAAAATCTCTTGCGTGCATTCATACGTACACACATAAAGAAAAAATCCAAATCTTTTTTTTTACGGTAGACTATATTATAATTTCTTTTTCTTTTTTAAATTCCTTACATATAATATAGAATTATAATATAAAACAATACAAAAAATTCAATTGTTTTTCCACTTCAAACGAAATTCAATCCAAGCTTACGCTCATTCAGAAATACGACTTAGTCAATTTTAACGTATTTAATATATTTTTTAGAGGAAAGTCGTGATTAAAAAAATGCCAAGAGGACTATCAGAAGTTTTTCTAAGTAAGAATTGTAACTTTGAGGGAAGAAGGATATCCCACGAGAGTAGCTGATATTGCACGCAGAGTTGCTGTATCACAATCCTCTGTCGTGGCCACGTTGCACGCATTTAGCTAACCGACCGCACAGTGGTGGCCCAACTCTTCTGCAACGGCAGCGATTGAGGATGCAGTGGGCTAGGCAGGCAAAATGAAGAAGATGAGGAGTAAACTATTTGACAAAACTGTCTCTTCGTTGACAAATCGCGAATCAGTACTCATCCAGATAACCGACATGTCTGTGTTTGGAAAAGACCTGGAGACTCTGAAAGATAAAGAACTGCCACTATGTCCATTTGGGGTGGAATTATGATTGGAACTAGAATGCCTTTGATCCCGTGTCGAGGCTCCATGACGGCAGATAGGTACAAAATAGTCACTATTAATAGAATTGTCAGACCACCCCGAGTAAACCATGGCCACAAATTCGAAGTGGTCGATGATAATGCGCCCGCACATCGAGCTCAATGAGTCAATGCAGCTCTCCGAGAATATGACATCACAAGATGGCCTGCCGGCTCGCCTGACTTAAACCTAATATAACACGCTAGGGATACTTTTAAGCAAGCTGTTTGGAACCATCAGCTACCTCCCCAGACAGTGCAAAAATCAAGAAAGCAGCTATTCAAGAATGCGATTACCGCAAGAAATGCGGGATTGCCTTGGTACTCAGCATGCCCAGGAGGATCTCCGCATGTGTTCGAGCCAGGGGAGGAGTAATATTGTAACTTCTTATATTTACGCGAACACTATACATTTATTAAAACTACTTTTACGGACCAATGTGTGCGTGACTATGGGTGCTGGAAAGCATCCGAAACGTCGGGTATTAAAATTAATATAAATAGGACGCGATAAAATCCGTAAAAGTAGTTTTAATCAGGAGTAATATTGTATTAATAAAAACCTTATATTAAAAAATAGTTGTATAAGTTTGGTTAAACAATCCTTTCCCTTCCGTCAAATTTCTGTTACAATTATATTAAAATTAAATTACTCAATTTTTGTTATTAAAAATAAAAAAGTTTTATTTTTTAATTTCAAACAGTGTGTTTCTCTCTAAAAAAGATATAACGTAAACACTTTTTTGATAAATTTAAATTTTAAAAATATATCATCTTTTCCTAGTGATCACAAATTTTTGATGTGTCTATGTACACATATACCATGGCCTATAATATAAAATTTATAAAAAACATTTTTGAGAAGTAGATTCAAACGAGTTTCAAGCGCCTTCCGTTTCGAGCAAGTTATAAGTGAACATAAAATCCATCACCACTTATCATGACATGAGTGATGATAAGTGGTGATATTGTCTTATTATTTTTATCGTAAAGTGGTGGTGTAAAGGAAGCCATCACCATAAACGCCAACGGATTGCGAACGACAGCGGTTGAGCCACGCTGCAGCTATATTGTAAATGTAGCACAAATGTGTTCGCTTGACCGGGGAAGGACCAGGCTCTTACAGACTACCAGCGTAAAATAGCAACTTAATGCTGCTGTGTTTCGTAAGGTGAGCGTAAAGAACCGAAGATCCTTTTTACTGGAAACGGGACATTCCATCGTAGTCCTCAGGGATGACAACGCATCTGCATTTTAATTCTCAATCAAAGAGAAATGTAGATGTCTATGGGCCACAGCATCCATTTACCATCAGGTAGATTGTGTGCCATTTTTTCACGCCCATTCTATAAAAAGCTGCTTTCGTCACAAGCAATAACAGAAAATACTTCCTCTACTTACTCCCGTTTTGAAAGAAGCCAGTCTATGTGTGTGTTAAAAATCAAGTCACAACCTACATATATACGAACTACTGGAAGCAGACCTCTCAGTCCTATGAAATTGTTAGGAACGAGTAAAAGAGAGAGCGCTTCCCGGTGTAAGTTGGAGGACTCCTCATTTCTTTGAAAATATTAATAATTTTTCCTACATAGAAGATTGCCCACGATGTTTTCCTTCATTTAAGAGCACATAGTAAGCCTGCACCTTAATTTTGATTTAAGTATGGTTTTAGTAAAACCGGCAAGACTCGAATTTGGGTAATTCGCGTACTATGAAGTTTTACACAGACCTAACCTCTGAACTACTACATCCCAAAACAGCTTATTGACATAACAATAAACCGTAGCATAGTGCCACGCTTCGCAAGCGAATCGGCAACCGCAGTAATTTTTTATTTTTAGTCGTTATTAGGAAGACGCTGCTGACCATTTCCCGATTTGTTTCCCTCTGTCTGTTGCGACACCCACGGGATGATATAGGGTAGTGGATATTCTTACACCGCCATTATACTAGACATAACATAACATAACATAAACACTCATGCCTGTCACCCAGAGGGATAGGCCTCTGCCTACCCCTCTGGGTGAGGTATGTTAGGTTCGAGCCAAATGGGAGTCCGTAGTCTCTACTACGGACTTCCATTTGGCACGAACCTGACATACCTCTTTCGCCTCCTTTACATCTATATATCTACGCATACATGCTCGTCGGTTCAGGGTGCTTCTAACGTGGCCCCTTTTCAAAATATCGCCAATTTGATCGATAAACTTTTTTCTAGGGCGTCCCTTCCCGACTAAGCCGTTCACATCTGCCATATAAATTTGCTTTGACACTCTTTCCTCATTCATTCTTTCTACATGACCAAACCACCGAAGCATTCCTTTCTTAATCCTGGTCACAACATCATCTTGCATACCATATTTATCTCTTATCACGCAATTTCTCACCCTGTCATTCAGATTCAACCCTAGAATACTCCTTAAAGACCGCATTTCTACAGCATTTATTCCACCTTCGTGCTTCTTCTGCCACACCCAGCTTTCACTACCATACATTAAAGTAGTAGTAGTTTCATTTACTAGACAGTAAATGAAAATATAATAACAAGCGTTGTATTTATTCGTATTATGTTGTATCTGTATCTATATCCATAAAGATCTATAGAGAATATATATTCAAGGAAATTTACCTGATTATTTATAAGTGGTCGCTACTATATGGCCCAAAGACACCTGCATCTACCCTCAATTAAGAATCGAAATGTAGATGCATTGTCGCCCCTGCAGAATAAGATGGATATACGAGTACGAGACACAACAGCATTATGTTGCTATTTCAAGCTGGTATTCTGTGCGAGAGAGATTCTTTCCCACTCGAAACTGTTCATTCGTGCTGCATAATCACTGTAGGTATTCTACCATCAACATATTAATTAAAAAGTGTTTACAAGTACAGTATTAATGCAGGTAATTATTGCAATCACCCAGGAATTGAACGTCAATAGTTTTTGTATACCAACTTTGCAGTTTTTTCATTCATCGTAGCAACGGTGAAATAAAACTCCATTTGAAATGAATTTCCATAAAATGACATTGGAATCAGATATACTCATCACTCTTGTGTGTGTAGACAGTTTTATTTTTCAACACGTTGCCTAATTCAAAAACGGGAAAGTAATAATTAATTAGTTATATTTTTTAATTTGATACATAATAAATATTTGAATCGTCATTGGTTTTTTTTTGATTTTTTGATTTATTTATAATAAACGTTACCCCCCACACTAGGATTTTCTCCTGTATTGTGGAGGCAGTTTACAAACATAAATTGCACAAGGACAAACATTCAGGACCGGAACAATTATTTGTAGGCCATACAAATACTTGTTCCGTATGAGTTTCGAACCCGCGGACCCTAGTGCAGCCACTCATTGCTAAGCCATTGCGCTACGGAGCCGTCAAAACCTACGCTCTAATAGGAAATCTGATATTTATTTTTAAACAAACTTTTTGGTTGATCTAAAATCGAACAGATTCCGTAATACTTTCTCTTCACTTCATTGATCTTTTAAGAGCACTAAAGGATAGGTATTTTGAAGAATACGCAAGCTGGCCATTACTTGGTAGATTAGCCCATAATGGAGGATGCAATGAGTATAGATGAAGCTACTGATTTGGCATATTTCACTTTAAGTCTTTGATTTCAAAAGCTTTTCACATTTTGGTAGTGGAAAGCTTTATTGATTTGATTTTTTAATTTAATATTTGATTTAATTTATGATTTTGATCTATTTTCGATCGAGATGAATTCAATTCTAAATTAGTTAACTCTTTGTTGTTTTGTACAGTGGCGGTGTACGAATGTCCACTGCCCCATTGACCCGTGGATGTCGTAAGAGTAGACAGAGGGAACTTAAACAGAAGATCGGCAGCAGCATCTTCCTGATAATAACTCAAAATAATAAAAAGCTGCTTTTGCCAACTCGCTTGTCAAGCGTGCCAACCTTGGCCAATTCCACCCTATGAGACAATCTATGGGAAGGACGTATGTTCAGCAGGAATGCCATATGGTTATGGAAAACTCTGAGGAAATTATGTATATATATATATATATATATATATATATATATATATATATATATATATATAATCGGAATCTCGGAAACGGCTTCAACGATTTTCATAAAATTTTGTGTGCAGTGAGAGGCAATAAATCGATCTAGCTAGGATTTATTTTTAGAAAATGTCTTTTTGTCCGTGTTTTTAGGCAGTGAAAAACCGCTACAACATCGTTAGAATAAGAAGGTAAATTTTGACAGTTTATTAATGATTACGAATAGCTTAATTGGTATATTGGGCGGTCACAAAATCGTAATACCATGGTTCGAGCCCGGACGGACCGACCAACTTTTTTTAATTTTTTTTCAACTTTCTTTCTTGTTTGAGTAAATCTATTTTTTCGAGCCCTTTTTTAGTATTTTTTAAAAACACGAAAATTTTAATTAAACTAATTGCACTTATGATTTTTTATTCACATAACCAGTTCAGTTTTCTATTATGTCGCTAAGATCAAAAAATATTATTCGTATTTCATCAGTATGTATCTAAATATAATTTCCAAAACACACGAGTTAAAAAAACCGAGCGAAAAATACCGAGCAAAGCTCGGTCAACTTCACATTTTACTTCACATTTTATAGAAAGTACCCGGGTACTTTCTATAAAATGTGAAGTAAACACGCTCTCACAGAATATCAGCGTAAAATAGCAGCTTAATGCTGTTGTGCTTCGTAAGGTGAGTGTAGAGAACCGGAGACCAATATTTACTAGAAACGAGGCATTGGATGTTTGTCAGTGGTGACAACGTATCTACCTTTTGATTCATAATCGAGGATTAATGTAGATGTTTATGGGGCACAATATCCACTTACCATCAGGTGGACTGTTTGCTCGTTTGTCACCCTTATTCTATAAAACAAACACACTAGGACAGCTCAGTGGACTCTAGCTGCCTTAAAACGCTCTGAAAATATTAGAAAGCCTATACCTAGCAGTTGAACGTACGAGTATACATGTGTAACTTCATTCCTTACTATTTATGTTTACTACACACATATATTTATAGAGATAAATCAAACTTATAGAAACCGACATACCTCATTGTTTAGAAATATAAAATACATCTGTATGAATATGAAGATCATCCTGGTTGCGGGCGTAAGGGCGAGTAGTACGTTGTGACAGTTGGTGTTTCTCTCCAGCTCCCAGTATTGGCCGAACTCCAGTCCCGAGTAGATCATTGAACCTATACCGAAGGCTGTAGCAGAAAAATAATTTGACATTAGAGATTCATTAATCATTCAAATCAAAATCATTTACTTACATAAGATGAATCAAGTAGTCTTCTACTACATGGTAAGATTAACCATTACCCGGTATCGTTCTGTGTGTGTCGTAAAAGATTTATTTCTTAGACATAAGAAATTCATCTAAGTTCTCATAAGTGCAAACGCATCTACATCTTGATTTTTAATCGAGAATTGATGTAGGTGCCTATGGGCCGCTCATTAAAAAATCTTTTGTAAAATGACATTTATTCCAAACCTATTGGCGTTACGAAATGAGGTTTCTCCGACCGGTGAAGTACCAGTAAAAGAATTTCCGCAGGTATACACTTAATTTCCGATTTTTATATTCCAATACAATAGAGTGATTGAATATAATTTAACCATCTTAGATTTATATCAGACATACAATTCCTAAAACTGGATAGGGGAAACATTGTCAAAGTTAAATACATCGGGTAGCGATCGCCAACTATAAATATGGTACGCAATGGTATTGCGTACCATATTTATAGTAGTAATGGTTATTCGGTTAATATGGTCACTTTCTTATAACTCAAAAAATACAGCCTTGTTTGCATTGATGACTTTATGATACGATAGCTCTTCATCAGTCAAAGGGTCCGCTGCTACATCGACGCCATTTTGACAGTTGATATTATAGTAAATATTTTAGTCGATTTTAGTATTGTTTAGTTCCTTTTAGGTTGATTTTTCGAAGTGTTCCTAATTATTGCCAAAGCTTGTTTGCTATTATTTTCTTATTATATTAGGTATAGTATACGACTCCTCCTAGTTTTGGTTTTATAGGGCGGACATGGTTAAGGTGACCATATTACCGCCACGTAAAATTTTTTAAAACCTCCGAAACAAATAGGGCTGATGATCATCAAACAGCTGAACATATTTTCTTGAATAAGACACTTTCAAACGCGAAAAATCCTAACCAAAATCTGAAGAATCTTCAGGAGCTATGATGCCACAGACGGACACACATACATAGATACTCACTACGAACTTATAACACCCTTCTGTTTTCGTCTGGGGTCAAAAAGGACCATGTCCGGCAATGTACCGTTTGGATTTTGTTTTGTTGGTAGAATTTGTCACAATCGTCACGTTCGGCTGAGTGTAAAAAGGAAAAACCATGTTTATTATAAACGATGAGCTTGTTTTTGCGATAATATAATTGAACACAAAGGCAATCGCTCGCGCTAGTCACTTAGCAAACTTAAGGACTAGAAATAAACTAGAATGCAGCGTCTGTCATTAATGCACAAATAAAGAGGATCCCGTGTGGAATTTAAACCGTCAAGCCACAGCCAGACCACTAACGCGCAGTATCTATCTAACTGTACAAAAGAAAATTTAACGAAAGAGTGACTCACAATTAGGTATTTTTTTATAATCTATATTGAATTAAAACAGTTTCTGTATATTAACATAACTTGTTAAAAAACCAAGTCTCGCAACTCAGTTCTTTTACCGTAAAAAGTTGTGAGATCCATGTAATACCAAGTCGGTTAATTTTTTCAGTCCCTACTTAAGGGTCCTTCTGTTTTAAGTTATTACGTAATTATCTAACCTAACAACATTTTATAGTGACCATGTCAATGTTAAAAATCTTTTTATGTTTCAAATAAATTGATTGACTTGGCCATGGCATGAAAACACAATATATCTCACAAGTAATACATATTATATTAAAGTACCCGGTTGACCGAGCTTTGCTCGGTAATTTTCGCTCGGTTTTTTTTTTGATTCGTGTGTTTTGGAAATTATATTTAGATACAAATTACATACTGATGAAATACGAATAATATTTATTGATCGTAGCGACATAATAGAAAAAAACTGAACTGTTTATTTGATTAAAAAATCATGAGTGCAATTAGTTTAATTTAAATTTTCGTGTTTTTAAAAAATACTAAAAAAAGGGCTCGAAAAAAATAGATTTTCACAAAAAAGAAAGGAATTTAAAAAAAAATAAAAAAAAGTCGGTCGGCCGGTCTGGGCTCGAACCATGGTATTACGATTTTGTGACCGCCCAATATACCATTAAGCTATTTGTAATCATTAATAAGCCGTCAAAATTTACCTTCTTATTCTAACGATATTATAGCAGTTTTTCATTGCCTAAAAACACGGACAAAAAGACATTTTCTAAAAATAAATCCTAGCTAGATCGATTTATTGCCCCCGAAACTCCCTGCACACAAAATTTTATGAAAATCGTTGGAGCCGTTTCCGAGATCGCGATTATATAGATATATATATATATATATACAAGAATTGCTCGTTCAATAGTATAGGATTATAAATTAGATTGCTTAGTGCGATTGCCAAGTCAGTCTATATTGTGTTCTAAATTTGAATCATCTATGTCTGCTAGAAGTGCCTTAGAGTTTTGATGATCGGTCAGTCAGTGAGTGACAAAATTAAGAAACTTTGACTAATTATAGTTCTTAAACTACTGGTTCAAATTGAATGAAATTTGAAATATACCATGTTTATAGAATTTCTACTGGATTCTAGTTTTATCCACTACGAAGTTATAGGGGGTCGAAAATGGCCTGAATTGCTTCGAGAAAAGTATAGTACGGCCGTGCCGCTTTTTTGCTCGACTTGGCGGGGGCACTACCGGGCCCCCAGATAATCCTCGACCGATTTCGGCCACGGCGACCTCTTCAACTCCGATCCTGTCGTTGGTGTGCTAGCTCGTGCATGGCTAACGTAGCCGATCTTATTTACAAATGTTCGCGCACAATGCGGGTGGGTAAGCACACCATTACAGAAATTATTCGAGGATAAATGTAAATGTCTATGGGCCACAGCATCCACTTACCATCAGGTGGACTGTGTCCTCGGTTGTCACCCTTATTCTATTAAAAATACGGTAGGCATATATAGGATCCAATTGTTGAACCTAAGCCATCCAGGGACCCATTCCAACACATAAAAATAATATCAAAATCGGTCGAGCCATTTTCAAGTTTTAGCGAGACTAACGGAGAGCAGTTAATTTTTATATTTAGAGATATTGTAATAAAACCAAAACTCATCTGTCTTTCGAGACTATGGAGATCTGACTAACGAAATCGAGTGTGATATTTTTATACAGTTCTCTAAAGAATCCTCCAAATAAGTCCTCCAAAGAAGTAGAAAAATAGCACTTACTGACTGTTATCGGTAAAATTTTAACTAAATACTGTGCATTTAAATCTAAGAAAGTATTAGATATAACTCGCACAACGGTTACCTATCTCAAACTTGTTTTAACTCGAACTTGACCATATTGTTATATTGATAATAATAATAATGTCCTACATACCGATCCTACATACAGATTTTGGTGACGGCGGCCAGACACAACGGAGTCTAACCATCTGCGCAGAACAAGATTATAGTGTACGAGTGTGTGCGTAAGCACGGGTGCACTTTCTATTCACTCTCATAATCCGTTGAGACGGCAAGCCAACACGAGCGGAGAGTGATTACCCATATGACCAACGGCTTAACGGGGTTTTTGAGCCACGGGGGTAAAACACTGACAACTTCCTGACTGCTAGCTGTTACTTAGATTTTCTTGAAAGAAAAAACAATGATCAACAGTCGCGCTTACGATCACTAAACCAACGCGGCAGTATTTTTTTCATAACATAGAGTGGCAAACAGATTTATTACTAAGTGGCTAGTGTAGCCTATGAACTCATGAAGCTAAATCCAAACAAACAAAATTTAAGTTGCATTTTCATCTTAGGATTTCAAGGGACAGGCTTTACCGTAATACTATTTTTTTATAGAATAGGGAGACAAACGAGCCCACAATTCATCTGTCCACAGTGGTTGCTGCGGCCCATGGACGTCTACATCTAACCTCGATTACGAATCAAAATGCAGATGCGTTATCACCCGTGAGGACTAAGATGGAATGCCTCGTTTCCAGTAAAAAGGATCTCCGGTTCTATACACTCACCATACGAAACACAGCAACACTAAACTGCTATTTTACGCTGGTATTCTGTGAGAGTGTGGTCCTTACAGGTCGAGCCGACCCATTCGTGCTACAACTATACCAATATAACTGCAGCATGGCTCTACCAAGTATTATATTTTAAGGGTGTGTTACGGGTGATATCAATGTTAATAATAAGTTTAAAATTAGCCCACTAAACTTACTTTTTTGTATGCATAGTTCCGATTGTACATGGTACTAAAATATATAATAGTAACAAGAAAAACAATAAAACTTTCTTCATGGGAAAATGCCCCGAACCCCAGCTTTATCAGAGCCGGTAGCCCCATGGTGGTTCCTCCTTGACAGGGGACAATTCTTCCCCATATTCTTTCTTAGGTTCAACTCCCTCGCTTCCGTCACGCGAAAAGGCCAGTGGAAACGAGCACTCGAAACTCGAAAGCACCAGACTTCTTGACTATAACAGCGGATATGGTCTTTGGCTCCGCCGCTGTTTCGACCACTTTGTTAGGGAGAGCTGCGCTATGTAAAACGGACACTTTTTTTCTTCTGCGCCGCAATCTCCAGCGCATCTGAGGTACGACCCCGCTGGAGTCACAGAGGATAGTGCGAGTGGCGTATCGTTTTACCAACACTACTCTCAAATGAGAGGCGGTGGTTGGGGAAAAGGACACCCCAGGGTCTAGGCGCAATCCATCAACATACATCTTTGGGCTCTCCATGCCTCCTCGGAGTGGCCATATTGGGTATCACACAGATGGTTGGCCCTGTGGGCTCCTAGTTTACCGTTGGTGACCAAGTCACGTCTATTGAACAGGTCGGGGTATGAAATAATAAGCGGAGGATAACCTCGGTTAATCCAAATTACCTACCAAAAGGACCATCGTAGCCGCAATTTGATGATATTAATATCCGTAAATTTAAAACATATTAAAAACATAAACATTACGAATAAATAATAATATAGTACTATGATAACACACAAGTAGTTTGTAATTGACATAATATAATAAATCTTCAATATGGAGACTCATTAACAAGACGTAATTATAACACGGTGGGATCGTCGTAAATACAAACAAGGTCTTTGGACTGGAGAATTAATTAGACCCTCATCAGCGGTTAACCCTGCATCCCTTATAACGTTGTTAGCTTGTTAGCTAAAGGTCATTAAACAATAGATCTATATATACCATATGAGACATAAACCTCTGCAAACGCGTGGGCTAGTTTTCAGAGTTACATGGCTTATACGCAGGTCTTGTATTCGTCGTACCATTCGTACCATTCGTAATACCAGTCGTCAATATTTGTGTAAAAAAAAACCTCAAGTCTCTCACAATGCATGCTAACTACATCGGGTACGGATAGGTTAAGATAAATAAATTGATTTGTGTTTGTACATAATACAGTTTTATGCTGTAGTACGCGATTTTTTTTTAACTAAAGTGGTATTAAAAACTATTATTTGTTTTTTTTTCCAATTGCTACTTTTATATTTTTGAGCTGTGTGCCTAACTTGGTGTAAACGTGTTATTTATTTCTTACTTTCTAATATCGGATCGATCGCAGTGTACCCTTGAATAAAGAATGTTGAATCCTATAATATATAACCTATCGCTGACGGAGCTTCTGAATACCTAAATACTCAGCCGTGGGTACTGTAGGAAAAGTGATTGAAGACGTGTGGTTGACATTAGACAACACATTCAAGGCCTTCCAACTTATCGTTTAAGTTCTACATCGGATACTAGGAAGCTATTCTTACTACAGAACTACTGTAGCACGACTACCCCCAAATAAATTCTACAAATATACCATTTTAAAATGTCCAGTGAAGCTATTTTTAGTTATTTTGATTTTTTACTTATTTAAACCAGTGCTCAGCTACGATTCGACTTGGTAAGCGATGAACCCTTAAAAGGTAAATCACACTGTCTTATCGAACTAAAAACCTATTCTTCTTACTTTGAAGACTCCCTGATTGTAATCAGATGGATAGACAGACGACGGCAAATTAATAAATCCTGATTCGCGCATTACAAAACACGAAGCATACCGTTTGATTAAAATACGTGGAATGTGGAAAACGCAGAGGTGTAGACTCACTGAACATCCAATTGTCCAATGGTGAAAGTAATGTATTCTTTCTGAAATGTATCTTCTAGAACACCGAGAGAAAGGAAACACGAAAAATGCTCAAAGCTGTCAAGACTGGTGTCAACTAAATCAGGGTCACCGACAAGCCTTTAAGCACACCTTTCCACTGTGACCAACGCTGCCGGGTGGTATTTAGCCGCATCAAATCATATGTGACAGCAGATACATCATATAAAAGCATTATGAAGTTTTGATTCAGCCCAAAACAAATATATTGTTTTTGTCCATAACAAAAAAGGTTATAAAACAAAGTTTGCCTCGAGAAATCTCCACGAAATCTTATTAACCCTGTTTACTACTCAAATGGATTACCCGAATTAGCTGCGGAGCAGTTCAGAAACTTCGCCGAAAGGTTATTATGGACTATTAAGTCTGAAAGGTAAATGGAATTAAGATAGGCTTGATGTTTCTAAGCAGAATAGTAAAGTTTGGTTACAGTACGTTAGAAGTTTGGGAAAAACTTTATAAACTTAATTCAGCAATTCTATAAATATTATATCAAATCTTTAGTTTGGGGTTTTATTTATTGTGTTACCGGTTTTGATGTCCCTTAACAAATCTATCAAACAACGCCTCGATAGCTGTCTAATAAACTCGTAATATCATATGGCATATTTAGCAGACTACAAAAAACAAAAAAAAATATTACTTTTTTGTATGTACATTAAGCGTTATTTTCCTCAAATGTGAAGTAATTTTAATGATTTTTTTAATTAAATAGGTTATAAATAACTTAACTTCACAAATAGTCTCATATATTTTTGCAGAAAAATTTTACGTCTAAGAGTGGCAAAATAAGGGATGTAGTTATTAATTTAATTATTTCGGCGACATCATTGAAATAATACGTACTACGAAAAACAACAGTCACCAAGACTTCTACTACTTGCACTAAACTCCCTGTGTTATCAATAAAACACACGACTTTTTTAAATATAAAATAAGGGTAACAAACGAGCACACAGTTCAATTGATGGTAAATGGATGCTGTGGCCCATAGACATCTACATTTATCCTCAATTAAGAATCAAAATGCTGATGCGTTGATACCCCCGATGACTAAGTTGGAATGCCTCGTATCCAGTAAAAAAGTCTCCGCTTCTCTACACTCATCATACGAAACACAGCAGTATTAAACTGCTATTTTTAGCTATATTTATCAATTGTCACTCGGGGCGACACCTAGTTAAATTTAAAGTTAAATCGAATATTACTCCAGGAGGGCACGAGCACCACTGATGACGGGGAATTCCTCGTTGAGCATCCACGCCCAAGCAACCCTACTCTTCTTGAGCGTGGGTGCTCAGGTTGCCCCGCGTATTCTGAGGGGAGGGGGTGAAATTCCGCATGAGATTAAACCCGCTCGGAGCAAACGGAACAATAACACAGAGGCGCCCTGCCACGTTATCCGTGAATTTCTACAACATCAGGGGACTTCATTTAAACCTTCCACTACCACCTGGAAACGGCGAGCCCGGCCTTGCACTTTCTAACCGAGCCAGGTGTCATCTCCGGCTGATACTTCGTATCTCTCGTACCCGGAGTACTAATTAGATTGTGTACTCCTTTGTAAACTCAAAAGGATAAGCAATTAATTTTTAATAAAAAGTAAAAGCAGAATTCAATGAACTATAATAAATGGTTTCACATTTTTAAGTCGAGGCCTTAATTATTCCGTACACTATGTCTTAACACCAATTTCAGATTATTGATTTATTTTATTATTTTTAGTTTTTTGAAGTCTGCTTTTATTAAAAGTTTTTTGAGCCTCTTTATATTTTAAATATCTCTGAAGACATGCATATTATTAGAACTGGCAATTTGTGTAGCTTGGCAGAGGAGCACTCGTGTTTGGATTTTTAATACTTCCAAGTCTGCGGTTAACCAACTTGCCACCAAATGCTTGTGTTTGTGTTCACGACAGTCGTTTAATTTCAGATCTGAACCTATGGCTTTTAGTTTTGCAGTAGGTACCTACAAGATACATGTACATGTTTATGGTATAAGCACATTTGTACATGTTTCATAATATGTAAACCCCCACTGCAGCTATATTATGGTTGTAGCACGAGTGAGTTGGCTCGAACGGGGTAGGACCACGTTCTCATGGAATACCAGCGTAAAGTAGTAGATAAATGCCGCTATGTTTCGTATGGTGAGTGTTTCTAGAGACCGGAGACCCTCTTTACTGGACACGAAGCTTAGTTCTCAGGGGTGACAACGAAACTAGATTTTGATTCTTAATCCAGAATAAATTGTATATGTCTATAGGCTACAGCATCAACTCATCTTCAGGTGGACTGTGTGCACGTTAGTCACACTTATTCTAAAAAAAATACCTTAACTATAACTATACTTAAGTAACTATCCCTTCACAAGAAAAGGACCTGTTTGTTGACAGGCTATGTTAGTCCCTAGCAGTAACAGTGTGACTAGCTTAAACCTTAACTTTTACGTCTATGAAGGCTTTCAGCAAGTAAAAATAAAGAGACAGAAATACTGTTTGCCTACTATACCTAATCGGAATATGAGGGAAAGCCACAAAAACAAAGCTGACTGCCTAAAATAAGATTAAAAATGCTTTTTAGGGTTTCGTACCCAGAGAGTAATCAACGAGACCCTATTACTAAGCCTCCGCTGTCCGTCCGTCCGTCTGTCTATCAGCGGGCTGTATCGCATGGTTCGTAATAGGTAGACAATTGAAATTTATATAATATATAGAAACACTCACCATACGAAACATAGCAACATTTATCTACTACTTTACGCTGGTATTCCAAGAGAACGTGGTCCTACCCCGATCGAGCCAACTCACTCGTGCTACAACCATAATATAGCTGCAGTGGGGGTTTACAAATTATGAAACATGAACAAATGTACTTATACCATAAACATGTACATGTATCTTGTAGGTACCTACTGCAAAACTAAAAGCCATAGGTTCAGATCTGCAATTAAACGACTGTCGTGAACAAAAACACAAGCATTTGGTGGCAAGTTGGTGTTCTACAACAACAAATAGAAACGTGTTTAACGATGGTACGGATATGGACGGAGTACGGATCACTTCATGCGCGACTCCAACTTGCACTTGGCCGATTTTTTAGTATAGTAAAGCCCCACTGCAGCTCTATTATGGTTGTAGCACGAAGTTGGCTAGACTGGGGTAGGACCACGCTCTCATGGAATACCTAACACCGATCCTCTGTATTCATGTAATACATTAATTTATTACAGGCTTTCAAAATCCTCGACTGAAAATTGGCCTCCTTCATATATTGCCTCAAAGGGAGTACATTTGCCATTGTTGCAACGCTCGGCAAGCGGAGTTACAACAATAGTTTCCTGTATTATTGAGTTGTTATAAGGAAGATACTGCTACCCGTCTCCACTTTCAATTTCCTTCAGTTACCTCTTGTGGCACCCATGCTATGATAAAAGGTATAAAATATGTTGATATGGTATAATGGAAATAAACGGCACCAGCGGGAAATCTTTAACTTAAAGCAGCTCGTTAAATTATTTATTCCTTTGATGTGTACATGGAATAGCTATTATTGGTGAAAGTTCTAATTTAAAAAAAAGAACATAAAATAAGTGGCTATATTAAAAGTATAATATTGAGAATGTAATAGAGAATATAATGTTCTATTTACAGAAGCTCAGCTGACCGTAGATAATACAGTAGAGCTTTTGGGTTACCAAAACTCGTAAAAAGAATAATTTATGGCATTAAAAAGGCAATTACAAGGTATAAAGGAAAATAATTCCGAGCGTATGGTTATTGTATCATAAATTACATTAATGCTGAAATATAGTACTTACACAAGTCTTTAGAGGGTAGAATCTGCGCGGAAATTATGCATTTTAATAATTAAATTCAAAATAGTCCAGTAGTTCGATTTAATGCTAAGACAAGGCGATGATGATCTATATATCTATATAGATCTACATCACCACTTAAGACCAGGTGGAATTGCAGTTAAGCACGGGCTTGTTATAACTTTAAAAAAATCAAAAACAATAAGTCTCTAAATTAAAAATGTTGCTCAAGTCAAAATAAAGACGTGGTAGAGTCATTCTGCCGCGTATTATGGCCGCAATATATGTGATTAGGTCGGTTTGCCCGGGGAAGGACCACGCTCTCCACAGAATAAGCGTAAAATATCAGCATAGTGCTGAGGCGGTCTATCTTTGTCCTCAGGGGTTACAACCTATCTGAATTTTGATTCTTAATCGAGGGCAAATGTAGGTCTTTATAGGCCAGTATTTACTTACCATCAGTAAAACTATGTTTTCTCTTGTCACCTTTACTTCTATGAAAAAAAGATAATGATGATCTCTCCTTCGGGTATCTGAATTATCATCTACAATAAGTGAGATCTAAAATATTAGCTCCTTACCTATGAAATTGCCATTTTTTATGAACTAAGTTAACGTAATTTTTTTCCTATATTATTTGTGTCTATTAATGAAAGTAATCATCCATGCAATCGATGCATCTTTGTTAACGGAATGTCAGTTTGTTGATACCCTTCTTGAAGAAATCAGCTGGATGGGAGGCAACAAATTCTTCAAATGAATTTTGTACTGCCTCTCGGGTATTGAATTATTTTCCTGCAAAAAAGTTATCCAAGTTCTTGAAAAAACAGAAGTCCGTAGGCGCATGGTCTGGTGAGTACGGCGGATGACGGAGAGCTTCCAACCCCAGCTCTTGTAACTTGGAGACTGTCTGTTGTGCAGTATGTGGTGGCAAATTGTTGTGCAGGAGCAGCAGGTACGAGCGATTGACGAAGGCTGGCTGGAGATATGCGAGCTTCTCCATCATTGTGTTACGTTCTTCACAGTACACATCTGTAGAAATGCTTATCCTGTTTGGTAAGAAGCTGTGATGAATCACAGCGGCGCTAGACTACGCAACAGTGATCATCACTTTTATAGGAGTAAGTTTTCGTTTTGGGCATTGTTTAGGAGTTTAACCAGGATCCATGAACCAACATGTTGAGCGCTTGCAAATGAGTTTGTGCGGCATTAATTTGTCAAACGTTTTACCTTGCCAATTTAACGCAAATGGATAAATATTGTTTTGAAGCTAACGTCAAAAGCTACTGCTAATTCAGCCGTAGATTAAGTGTCATCAGCTTTCACAACCGCCTTTGACTCATCATTGTCGACCACAGTTTTCGGACGACCACAGGGTTCATTTTTTAGTCAAAATTTCAAGAACAGAAATGGGCACCAATAACATGCAGAGCGTTCGTTTATAGTATACGCTCAGAAACACCGTTAATGTTGCGTGCCGCGAGTGCCGCTGCCACGACGGTGCACATATTCCATATTAATTCGTTTTTTAACGCACCATGATGAAGAAAAAGATTCTAATACGATAAAAAAATAACGCTATTCAATAAACGAACGACTAATTTTGAAAAAAGAATTCCATATTTTAAAATAAAATTTATTTGAAATTAGAATTCTTAGCCGAACAGAAATTATTTTGATTTGAAATGGTCTGTACCGCAGAACAGCAATTTCATAGGTAAAGACCTAAACGTAGTGATTATATTCTCTTTGGATCTGATAATAAGGCTCATGCGACACGTAACTTATTTTGATAGATATAGTTATTTTATGGCGACGTAATATAGTTTTTGTTATCCGCACATCATCATCATCGTAACAGTCATTCGCGACTCCATTGCTAAACAAAGGTCTCTCTCAAGAAACTTCAAAAAACTGCATGTGTTACTAGGTGAAATGTTTGGCGTAGTGATCCATTTTGTAGAGACCACTCCACACTTCACTTATCAGTTCGAGGCTTAACACTTAAAGAAAGTTAAGGTCGCTCAATGAGCCATAGAGCAAGTTAAGCTCAGAGTTTCTCTGCGTGATAGAACCCGTAACGATGATATCCGAGGTAGAACTAAAGTAACCGACATAGCCCAGCGTATCAGTAAGCTATAGTAATAATGGACAGGCAATATAGCTCAAAGAACAAATAACCGATGGGAACGTAAGGCTCTTGAAGGGCAACCTCGTCTTCGCCAGGTGATCGCCACCATGCCGCTTTTATAAAAATTCATTCAAAAACTGTACCAAATAAATTATTGTAAAGTGAAATATGTTTAAAATAAACGTTGCTGATTCTTCCCAGGACAGAGTTTTTTTTCCGAACGAGTGGTAAATAAAAAAACCTTTCAATAAGTATTATGCAATAATCTATATTAAATAAAAATAATTAATTTCATTTCATTTCCTACAAAGAGCTGATTAGATACAGGCGGACATAGAAACGAGCAAACATATATACCAGCCAAAACATTACCTTCATTTTTTGCGAGTGATCGGTTTATAAGAGAGGTATTCTCTTGCGTTGAAACCTAATTTGTAAACTGCAGTGGGTTATACGTTGTAATTGTTCTTCTTCATCAACTAAGCTGTCCACAGCTTGACAAGAGCACAGCCTACATCAGAAGGCTTTGCCGTAGTTGCCGCGTTTGGTAGACTGGCTAGATTTGCTAATTTGACCCCAGTTGCTACCGAAAATGTTATTAGATATGGCCATCATTTAAGGTAGAGGAAAGAATCGAAAACATGGAAACGGATGTGGTTTTTCTTAACTTATTAAGCCACTTCTTGATTAAAATCCTACTTGGTGGTTAGTGATGACGACAAAACGACTGACAAAAGCCTCATTTATTTACTCTTACCTTGAATACGCCTATCTGTAAAACTTGTAATTAAAATATAAGTTCCCGAAAATAGGGGGAAAAAGAAGTAAGATAATTTTGATCCGTAATAAATGTATGAAGTCGTTTGTTACACATAGAGTCATGCTGGCATACGCCCCTAGCGTATACCTTGTGTCATTTACTGGACCAATAGATAGACGCCATCCCAAGACACACAGCATAACCATCTAAAATCACTATGCCCTCCACTCACAGGCCTATCATAATGGGATATCACGATGGCCCATAGAGTAGAGGAGCTATAAAATATTATAAATAAAATTTCCTTACCAACAGCGCCCATTCTCAAGTAGAAGCTGCCATAGTGGTGCGTTCGCGTGGCGAGGGCGAAGCCTAGGGATAACCGCTTCGCAGAAAGTCGAGGTGGCACGCGGGCTGCCGTCGTCGTCGTGCTTCTCTCCGTGGGTGATGAACACGACTCCGACTCCGATGGTGAAGTACTCGAATCTGACTCTAATATAATGTTATTTATTAAAAAATTACGTTATCCTTTCACTAGGATTTTGTCTAGCATTGTAATGTTTTACAATACACAAATATCACTACATCACCCGTTTTCTCTGTTTAGTTCCTGTCTACAGCGTATAGTTACAATATAATTAGCCAGCTAGTATAATGACAGACTGTGAGGCATTCCATCTGAGTCCTCAAAGATGACAATGCATCTATAACCTTCTTTAATTGAACCCTTCTTTAATTGAATTTAATTGAAACTGCAAGTGTCCGTGAACTACAGAAGCCACTTACCATTAGGTGGACTGTAAGATTGTTTGGTACTTCATTTTTATATTAAAAAAAACATTGGCATATATTTATTCAATGCGTGATACGATCCCGCGGATCCGCAACACCGCAAACAAACGCGTAGTCACTGTGCACAATATCCATCCGTATAAATAAATAAAAAAATATTCGTAGGCCTATAGACTTTATTTTTTGATGCTGAGCTGTGGACTTGTGACTGTAATGATGATGATAATGACTAAAGTTCCAAAATGTATTAGCTGTCTAATGCTTCTTGATACGACCACATCTCAGATCAATATGTCACCCCCGGCAACACACACTAGTTGCACACTCTTATTTTCAAGTTTTGATATATACATTTATTTGTTTATCTATTCATAGGATACCAGCAATGCACACATCATTACATATTTATTGAAAATAGGCTTAAACTATGGACTGATGTGTGCACCCTTGTAGGTGACACAGCATTACAAAATACTATTAAAATTAAGACAGCAAAGTTACAATAGCATATATGTCACAAAAATAATATCTAAAGGTAATATATAACTGGGACAATAAAATTATGCATATAACCAAGCAGCAGCTGTAAGGAACATGGATATTAGATTATAATTAAATTATTCACAAATCATTTATAATAGTGATCTAATATATTTTTCCTATATTTAAGGAAAGTATCATGAAAAATATCGACAGTAGGCAACATACTACAGAGTGAATTATAGGTGTCACACATTCGCGGTACTGGGGTGCTCCTGAATGCCGATAAGCCAAGTTGGATCAGTCGATTGACCTATCGATCGAAGTTGGCCTTTCCTAGTCGGACAATTTGTTCTAGGTAAACCGGTCATCAACTTTGGAGTACTTCCAACAACTACCAGCATGGACGTAACATGTGATCTTTGTCTCGTCAATGTTCATTGTATATTTTAATATTTTAACCTATCCGTTGCGGGAGACACTATTAAGTTTTTTGAGTATAGGTCCTGAGGTATTTCAACGATTCTGCCCTATATATTGCCCTATTTCGGCTATATCTACGGCAAATGGAAGGTGACTGATGTATTCGCCATGAGTTACAGTTCAGTAGCCTCAAATGTATTTCAATTCTAATGCAGTGGTGAAGAGTTTCGGAGATACAACCTCACCCTCTCTTACACCACTCTGCAGTTGATTAGAATTCATACTCTGGTACTGTACTCGGACAGCCACCGTATCCCTACTGTACATACACTTCAGCACTTCGATATACCGGTAACTGAAGTGTAAAGCGGTCACCCCTAAACGGAGTGACGAATTGATAAGAGATGCAGGAATCCGATGCGTGCAGGAGGCTCAGATACAGTATAAATGACACTTTACTGGTTTTACTGAGTAAAAAAAGCTGTTGTAACTGTATCATAAGTGTTTGTGATTGTACCATAATTATAGTGGACCCAAGTCGACAATATTCATTTCAGCTTCTAGAGATCTAGTAGTATTCTAGTAGTAGTATTTTGTGTACAGGCGTTCAATAAATATAAATTTCAAAAGGTCCAAGTCCAATTCAATTATTTGTACAGTAAAGTTATAGCCTTTATACGTCCCATAACTGAACACCGGCCTCCTCCCATTTCTGAGAAAATTATAGGGCAAGGAAACGTTCGCCGCCTCCCAACGCGTGTACGTAGATTTTGCATGTCTACGAAATATTTTATTTTATTTTCTCAGACATGCAGTTTTCCTCACATTGCTTTTCTTTGCTGCCGAACACGTGGTGGATCAGCGCTTAAATTGCAATTAATAATTTCATTGAAGCCGGGGGGGGGGGGGGGACAGAGCCCGGGTTGCTCGCGTACTGTCAAATTAACAGCGAGCGCTTAATGTCTATGAACTAATACGAGTCAATCATTTGTAAACCCACTTAACAGTCAAAACATTGTACAGGAATACTAACCGTTAAGATAAAAGATGATCATGACCAAGATCGCTGTCAACCAACCGGGTTATTGAAATGGCTCTATTCTAGTTTATTCATTCCAGACAACGCTTTGAACAGACTGTCTGAAAACTACAGAAGCTTCGATTTAAACTTCTGCGTCATCAACTTTACTGCCAGGCTTTGCTGCTGATTGCTATTATTATTGAGCAGTTAGGTTTGAACTGAGGATATTTAAATATATGACTTCATAACATTGTTATTTACAAATTTTATCCATAAAATATACATTTGGCCATTATTCCAACAGCGTGTAGAGATACTGCAATTATCACTCCGCAGACTATTCGTTATAACACGCATTTCATTGGATTTCACTGCATTTCTTTGTTAAACACAACGCCCGCTGGGCTTTTCACCTCATTTAAATATCAAATGCGCCCGTTGAATACGAAAAATCACTTTCTGAAATATTTCCACAATGACTCGAGGGACGCATCCGAGAGAAATCGTGAATTATATCAAATAAAATATACGCAAAGAATAAAAAATGTCACTTCAAGCAACAAAAGAGCCGTGGTAGCTCAGAGAGCCGTGGTAGCTCAGTGGTTAACGCTCGCTGTAAATATAACAGAACGCGAGTAACCCGGGTTCGATCCCCGCCGGCACCAATGAAATCGTTAATTGCAATTTTAAGTGCTTATTTACCACGTACTCGGCGGTGACGGAAAACATCGTGAGGAAACCTGCATGTCTGAGGAATAAGAAACGCGGTTTTGACATCGGAACGTCAGTCACCTTAGTCCTCCGTGACCATGGGTGCTGGAAAGCTCCCGAAACGTCGGGTATTAAAAATAAAATAAATAAAACGTGATAAAATCCGTAAAAGTAGTTTTATTCAAGTTCATTTTTTTCGGGCAACATACATTCATGAGTTAGTATTACATTAAATCTTAAAAACTAAGTGTTAGTAATTTGAAAAAATAAAATTATAATATATTATATTTCAAATAAAATGAAATCGAACTAAATCAGATCAAATCAAATCAGATAAAATTAGATTAAATTAAATTCTAATTTCTCATGTACATAAGAGCCACTCCGTGCGGTCGATACCTAGAAGAATTATCATCCACTGTGTGAGTCATCGTTCGCATGAGATGCCTTTTTTTTTTTTTTTTTTTTTTTTTATAGAAGAGGGGGCAAACGAGCATGCGGCTCACCTGATGTTAAGTGACTACCGCCGCCCATGATCAACCGCAACACCAGGAGAATTGCGGGTGCGTTGCCGGCCCTTTAGAAAGGAGTAAGCTCTTTTCTTGAAGGTCCCCAGGTCGTATCGGTCCGGAAAAATCGCCGGTGATAAACTATTCCACAGAGAGGTTGTACGTGGAAGAAAGCTCCTTGTGAAACGTACAGTGGTGGACCGCTAAGCATCCAGATGGTGTGGATGGTATCGGGACGTTTGCCGTGTCGTGCGTTCACGAAATTTGGCGGCTGGGATTAATCCGAACAATTCCTCAGAGCACTCCCCGTGATAGATGCGATAAAATACGCAAAGAGATGCAACATCTCTTCGCAACGCCAGTGAATCGAGCCGATCGGAAAGCACTCGGTCGTCGACGATTCGAGCCGCTCTGCGCTGGATGCGGTCAAGTGGAAGGAGCTGGTACTGGGGAGCCCCAGCCCAGAGATGGGAACAGTATTCCATGTGCGGTCGAACCTGCGCCTTGTAAAGTTGCAGGCGGTGTGCCGGCATGAAATACTGCCCCGCTCTGCTGAGCACGCCAAGCTTTTTAGAGGCCAATTTGGCCTTCCCTTCCAAGTGACCACGAAACTGCACGTCACTCGATATGTCGACGCCGAGGATTCCGATACTGGCTGAGGCAACAAGGGGAGTGCCTTGAAACTGAGGGGATACGACAAAGGGGTTCTTTTTAGCGGTTAACGCGCAAACTTGTGTCTTCTGGGGGTTAAACTGGACTAGATTTAGTCGTCCCCAATCCGAGACTCTGTTCAGCAAAGACTCGACTTCAGACACAAGTTTATCCCAGCACTCGGAGACGTTTTCCCGAGAAATATTGGCTCGGCCGGTGTAAAGAGCATCACCAGTGCTGTCATCTGCATAGTAATGAATGTTACGGGTATGCAACATATCATTGATATGCAGAAGAAACAGCGTTGGCGATAGAATGATTTTCCTAGAAAGTCCTTCTAAAGTCCTACTTTTCAGATTTTTTTATATTTTCTAAACTTATGATTCAAAAGTTAGAGGGGGGGGACACATTGTTTTTTACTTTTGGAGCGATTTTTTCCGAAATTATTGACATTATCAAAAAATGATTTTAGTAAACCCCTATTCATTTTTAAATACCTTTCCAACAATATATCACACCTTAGGGTTGAATTAAAAAAAAATCACTTCCCACTTTACATATAAGGGGGCTACCCTAATAAAACATTTTTTTCCAATTTTTATTTTACCACTTTGTCGGCGTGATTGATACACATATTGGTACCAAATTTCAGCTTTCTAGTGCTAACGGTCACAGAGATTAAGCGAGGAAAGACAGACGGACAGACAGACATGGCGAAACTATAAGGGTTTCTAGTTGACTACGGAACCCTAACAACCGCAAACTAACATTTCTTTCGTGCATATATTTTATACCTATGTAAACCCTAAGCGCCCAGTTGTACTCTTAAAGCTCAGGGACTTTTATCGTATCTAGTTTGAGAAAACCTGACGGATACAACAGTAATGAAAACGATACAACATACAATTTGCTCTTTTTTTCTCAATGCAATTGTGTGAATATAAGTCAATTATCTTACGTAAGTATCTAAGAATTATTCCCTCATTCATAGAAGCTTACGTAACGTACGCTGTTTTTAGTAATAATGTCCAGAAAAATATTTTTATTCGAAAAGGGAACGATTACTAAAAGCGGTAATAATCGATATCTCTAATGATTGAACACGGCAAACCTCTTCCTGTTAAACCTTCGTGTTAAGGTGACATTATGACATCGAATTCGTGCACCCCTATTTAATTAGATAAAGATATTATTTCTTTTCTTATCGAATAGCAGAAAGTCTCAAATAGGTATCCTTAAATATAAACGTATAGTAAGTATTTATTCAGTAAGTTTTTTATAGAATAACGAAGGGCACACAAGCCACCTGAGGGAAAGTGGAAGCTATGATTGACCATTAGCCATTTATATTTATCCTTAATTTAGAATAAAAATGCACAATGCATTGACACCGACGGAATACCTCGTATCAAGGAAAAGGTTATACAGTTCTCTACAGTAACCATTCGAAACACAGCAGCATTAAGCCGCTCCTTCACCCTGGTGTTCTGTGGAAGCGTAGTTCTTCCCCGGTCGAGCCGACCCATTCCTGCTATAACTACAGAGTAATTTTTTAATAGTAGCCAAATTTTATAATATCGTTTAGCAGTTTTTGAAAATACGAGTAAATAAGGCTTCTACTTTTATTTGCAATTATCCCAAATTGAATGTGATTTATGTGCAACAATGTTTTTGCCTACCGATCGACCCTTACGAATGTGTGCGTGCGCAGTAAAATCAGTTAAAACAATGCATTACCACAAATTTTAAAATTAAAAGATAAAAAGGACAGAATATTTGAGATTTTTTTATGAAATTTTCCTTATTTATCTATATTACTTATTCTGATAATTTATTGCTGTTACTTTTCTGCAAATTTATCCGGTTATTTCAAAATAACCCTGTATAATAGATATAAACATGTACAGCGTTACTCTGTCACATAAACATATAGGTACATTATCTTTTTATATTCAGAATATAGTTATTTATATTAGCCAAATTTGATGTTTCAAATATGGATCCTGTTATCTTTAACCGTCAAGTTAAGTAAGCAGTAGTAACCAGTGCTGTCAGAGTGGTGATTTGACTACCCCTTTTTCAGTTACCCTGTTCAATTATGCATGAATGAATACAGTGGGTTTTAGCCGACAGGAGTCTGATTCAACCCCTATCTTGCTCCGTGAAGAGTGGATATTTTTATGTTTATTTTCCTTATCTCAAAAGTACTGTAGTAGTAATAATCATCATCATCATTAAAGCCCTTTACAAGTCCACTGCTGAACATAGGCCTCCCCCAAGGTATGCCACAAAGCACGGTCCTGAGCCACCTGCATCCATCGACTTCCTGCATGTCCTGCATGTCATTACCAGGTCGTCACTCCATCTAGTGGGGGTCGCCCTACACTTCGTCTACCGGTACGAGGCTGCCACTCGAGAACCTTTTTTCCCAAACGGTTGTCGGTTCTTCGAGCTATATGGCCAGCCCATTGCCACTTTAGCTTACTAATCCGTTGGGATATGTTGGTCACTCTGGTTCTACTGCCGATATCCTCATTTTTAAGTTTATCACTTAAAGAAACTCCGAGCATAGCCCTCTCCATAGCTCGCTGAGCGGCTTTGAGCGTCCTCATACGGCCAGCAGTGTAGGACCACGTCTCAGATCCATATGTCATCACTGGCAACACGCACTGGTTGTACAACTTAGTTTTCAGGTTTTGAGGTATACCTGACGAGAAGATGTGTCGTAATTTCCCGAACGCTGCCCAGCCGAGTTGAATCCGTCGATTGACCTCTCGGTCGAAGTTGGACTTACCTAGCCGGACTATTTATCCCAGGTAAACGTACTCGTCAACAACTTCGAGCTTAGTGCTCCCAACAACTACCGGCATAGGTGTGACATGGACATTAAACATGATCTTTGTTTTGTCCATGTTCATCTTAAGACCTATCCATTGAGAGGCACAATTGAGGTCATTGAGCATAGTGCTTAAGTCCTCCAGCGATTCTGCCATAATTTAAGCAATAAATAATAAAATAAGCAATAATAATAGCGGTAATAATGATCAACAAATAATGACAAACGAGCACACAGTCCTAGACAAGTAAAAGACATGGTAAGTGGATGTAGTGACCCATAACTTTATCTTACCCTCATTGAGAATTAAAATGCAGATGAGTTTTCAACCCCGAGGAAGATGGAATCCTTAATATTATCCTTACCAGTAAAAACCCTATCCGTAATAAAAAAAACTGTAGTAGTATAGAGAAAAGGCTATTAAAATATTTCAGCGCCATAAGATGAACTAACATATTGGCTACACGTAGGTGAGAACTACCCTTACAAAAATTAAAAAAGTGTTAGGACTAGACTTTTTTTTTTATATTTGTGAAAAAATGTAACGAAATATTGAAAAAAATAGCCACTAATTCAATGTATTGTTACGAGCTTGGGGTCCGTGAAAATAAAAACTGCCGATTGAATTACCAAAATTGACACTTTAATTACAGAACACTAACTACAAGTGAAAACCATACTATTAACAAAATACAATTGCACTCCTGATCACTTTAGTTCGCAGTTGAATCGCTTCGAAGTATATGCTTGATCGCCAGTTCAATACTGACTCGGTCGCGGTCCTTACCGGCCTTATATAGGGCCTCTTCTACTGAAACATCTAGTATGTTCGAGTAGATACCGGTCCCGACTGACTAGGTGTAGAAAGTTCTAATATGGAATTTCCTCTCTCCTAGTTCTAGACAATCTAGTTCTGCTACTCGATACTAGATTGCCTAGGGGCCATGTACCAGGCATTAATTATGGCGCGCAACAGTATTAAGATAGCAGCCCCTTCAAGTTAAGTTTTCAATTAATATCCCTTTTTATTATATTTGCTTTAAAAAACGTTACCCCCCCCCCCCATACTAAGATTTTCTCCTGTATCAGGGGGACAGTTTAATACATACATATACATAAATTGTACAAGGACAAACATACAGTAACGATTATATGTAGGCCCAACAAATACTTGCTCCGTGCAGAATTTGAATCTATAATATGACGAGCGTGCAAGGTGGCCGGGCGTCCAGCTTGTATAAAAACAAAACGTATACAGGACGCGCAGCTAGGCCGCACGCCGAACGGGCTTTAGGTTAAATTTGAGTACTCACTTTCCATAACTTTACTATCGGCTGCCGACCTTGACTTGTCCCGCAGAAGCGCTGCATACATGTATAGGAGAAACACCATGCTGCCGATGTACAAGTAAAGGTAGAACCCCTGCCAACAAGAGCACAAAATAAGAACAGAAACAAAATAATGTGGAAATTAAAACTAAGAATTTCACTTAAATAATTCGGTCCACTACCTCATACTATCCTGTGACTGTCGTTAGAGATGGCAGAGAAAAATTTAAATAGGAGATGAACATCTTCTTAATAACAACTTACCATATTTAAAAAAAACCCGAGCGTGGTGATCTTGGCAAATGGTTGATGGATTCCTATGAGGCACGAATCCTATGAGGGAGGCCCATTTTCAGCAGTAGGCCAGTGGCCAGGCTATAATGAATGAGTAATGAAATTGGTACAGACATAACACTTCAAACATTTTTAAAAGATTTTAATTTTATGTTTAATTTGCTTTAAAATTATATTCCACAATAGTTTGCTAACAATAATTTCATTTGAATGTAATTTATTTATATGTTTTTTTTTTAGTATTTAATAAAGAAACTACTTCTCTAATACTATCAATTTACTTATTTAAACGAAGCGGGAATCTTACTATCAGTGTCTGTTTCGTTGGCCGAGTCCCGCAGTTTTCCAAGTTTTTAATGTAGTATTTGTCCAATTTATTTTACAAATTTCGTTTGAATGCTGACTAGAAATTATTCCTATAATGGACTTTAAATAGAGACGTGGATCCAATTACACAGTGTCTAAGAAAGATACTCTAATAGAATTGATAAAAAAGTAAGCCCATATTTAAATCGTCAAATGAAACATAAAATACTTTATTACATTGCAAATGAAATATTAAAAGCGACAAATATTGAGCTCGATTTAACTGGGTCTTCTTGAACAATATCTTATGATGGTGTACTTTGTTTTACTTTGTATTATTGGATTTAGAGAATCCCTCTATTTTGAAATAATACTAGTTTTAACGGAATTTATCGCGTATATTTAACTTTTTTACCCGACGTTTCGAGAGCTTTACAGCACCCATGGTCACGGGAAGGACTGAGATGTTCAACGTCCAGCTGTCATAGTTAACCGCGGTTACCATAGATTAAAATTTTAACTTTTGTTCCGAAAAGTTAAATATACGCGATAAATTCCGTTAAAACTAGTATTATTTCAATGTGTAGTGTTCGCGTAAATATAAGAAATCATAATCCCTCTATTTGTTCTGCGGGTGTCATAAAAAACTAAAATGTCAGGAAATTTTAAAGAGATTCAAAATTATATATGAATCATACTATGTTTTACCATCTTCAATGAAAGCAGAGATGCAAATGATTTGTAGTTATTTTTAACATTTTACTGTGCTTTACGTAACGTGCACTGGAATAGCGCGGAAGACCAAGCTCCTTAAGCTTTTCAGAAATTAGTGAGCCTATGCCCGGGAGTAGCAAGTATATAGGCTGTAACTTTTAGGTCACTGTGCACGATTTTATACTCTAATGACTATCAATACTTAATTTTACTTTTCCCATCTACGAGTAAATAAACAAATTAGATTTTTTGTATCTTTTTAAAAAAATACGTTCCCCCACAGTAAGACTTCCCCTATTTCGTAAAGCCAATTCACATAATATATAAACTGTACAAGGACACACATCCAAACCCGAAACAATAATTTGTAGGCAATAAAAACATTTATTTGTGTCGATGGTAACGTATTTAAAAAAAATCAAATATAGATCAAGCATACTACAATACATAAATATGTAAAAGTTAAAAGTTAAAGTTACAGCCAACAACAATAATATAATCCACAACCCACTGCTGGGAATAGGCCCCCTCTTGTTTCTGAGAGGGTTTTATGGCAAGGAAATGTCCCCCGCGTTGTCCCACTGCGTGTTGGCGAACTTCGTATGACCTCGAAATATTTGTTTTCTTATTTCTCAGACATGCGTTTTCTCACGATATTTTCCTTCACCGCCGAGCAGCTGGTAAGTCAACGCTTAAAATTGTAATTAACGTTTTCATTGGTGCTGGCGAGGAGCGTTTAGCCCCTGAGCCGCCACGGCTCCTCAAATATTTAAAGCATTATTTAAATTCTAATTAATACCTCACTTACCTCATAAAAAGAGGGAGGGATGTAAGTTGAAATCACTTCAGCCATGGGAAATGCAACCCCCATAACGACTAAAAGCTTTCCGTATAACGCTGATAGAGTTGTCGCCAGCGCGTCACTCCTAGTAAAAAAAAGAAAAACTACATATAATTTACTGAGAACGACTTGTGTCAAGTCACGACAAATCAGGCAGGCAGAAACTATGAATAAAATAGATCGGAATAATTTTATTCAATATAGACTACCTGTAATTCTTATTAAGTTTTTAGTTCGAAATTCGGTCTGGAGGACATTTTCACTTATTACTCGCAAATTTATGTCTTTATCATGATTAAGCTATTTCTTCCGGGTCTTCAGAGTAAAAGATCCATCTTTTATAGGTTGTAAGCTATTTATATTAGTACCTACTCAAAAATAGCAACGCGTCTATGAACTTCTTTATTACAAATTAGCCACAGGTGTCAAAAAGATTGATGGAGCTATTTACCATTAAAGCTCGCTTATCATATTGTTTAATTTTTTTGATAAAAATTGAGTGTAAATTACAAAAATCACAGACGAGTCCAAACAAAGAAAACTACACATGCGTCGTCACCTCAGAACCAAGATAGCATGTCTCACAGCCTTTAATCGTACTGTCTTCCTATACCCTCCCTCAAGATAAGTAAAATGGTGGGACTTACCAAGGTTTTCTAGACATAAAACTAATCCTGCCACCTACTACGATAATCAATTAATATTTCGAAAATAATATATCTTACGTTGATTTCAACTCATTGTTTGTTTTACTTTATCTTTAAGATTTCAATTATAACATTACTTAAAAATATGTATCACTTGTAGTGCAGTGGCGGTGTAAGGATATCCACTATCCTATATTATCCCGTGGGTGTCCTAAGAGGCGACAGAGGGAAACGAATCGGGAAATGGGCAGCAGCGTCTTCCTAATAGCAATTAAAAATAAACTGCGCTTGCCAACCCGCTTGCCAAACGTGGCAACAATGGCAAATATCCTCCATATGAGGCAATCTATATGGAAGACCTATATCTAGCAGTGGACTTTAATAGGCTGTGACGGTAACGTTTCCTATCACTTGTAGTTAAAAACTTGTATATGAATAACCAACTTATTAATATAAAATCAGAAATTAAGTCTTATTTTTCTTCTCTGTGATCATCAGCCCGCAAAAGTGAACGTGAACCTCTTATGTTGTTGAAGGATAAGCTTAGTCGTACATCACGAGTACTTCAATACCGTAGTGACAATAAGTGCTGCAATAGAATGTTCGAAATTTGGGGAATTAAAAAAGGTAAAATAAAATTCGATTGAAATCCGCATGAAAAATTGAGTTAAAACTTTTTATATTAAATTTATTCAATGTGTAGTATTCGCCTATTTATAGAGGATTATTTTACAATAACCGGTCAAATTTGCAGAGAATGTTTAGTTAGAGTTATTTCACTTAGATTTTCATATATAGTCTTTAGCCCATTTACTATAGTAAATTGTTTTCTTTTTTATGTACAATATCAATAACAAACATTACCATTTGTAGCGGGCCAAAAAATATTTGTCTCCTTTTGCAGAAAATAAGAATAAGTAATATAGGCAAATGACGAAGAAAATTTAGTTAAAAAAAATCTCAAACATTCTGTCCTTTTTAGGGTTCCGTAGTCAACTAGGAACCCTTATAGTTTCGCCATGTCTGTCTGTCGGTCTGTCCCTCCTCGCTTAGTGTCTGTGACCGTTAGCACTAGAAAGCTGAAATTTGGTACCAATATGTGTATCAATCACGCCGACAAAGTGGTAAAATAAAAATTGGAAAAAATGTTTTATTAGGGTAGCCCCCCTATATGTAAAGTGGGAAGTGATTTTTTTAATTTCAACCCTGACGTGTGATATATTGTTGGAAAGATACTTAAAAATGAATATGGGTTTACTAAAATCATTTTTTGATAATGTCAATGATTTCGGAAATAATCGCTCCAAAAGTAAAAACAATGTGTCCCCCCTCCCCCTCTAACTTTTGAACCATAAGTTTAAAAAATATGAAAGAATCTGAAAAGTAGAACTTTATAAGGACTTTCTAGGAAAATCATTTTGAACTTGGATGGAAACAATAGTACCCACTACCGGGAGCAGTTGCAGGAGCGCGGAGCGCTGCTGGAGCGCGAACATAATGGATACCCACCTTTGAACTCTTAAGTGGGAACACTTATTGTGACGGACGGGAAACTACGGAACCCTACACTGAGCGTGGCACGACCCGTGGCTCTTGGCCGATTTTTTTATCTTTTAAATTTAAAAGGCAAAAACGCTGTCGCTCATAAACCACATTAAATTTGGGATAGCTTCAAATAAAAGTAGAAGCCTTATTTACTCGTATTTTTAAAAACTGCAATAAAATATGATTATTTATCTATTTGAACTTAAAATTTGGCTACTCTTTGAAAAATAACCCTATATAATGTAAGTATTTATAACTTTAGATAGAAGAATTATTAACCGTTCAGTTTAAGAAGACGTAAATAATAACCGACTGTGAGATTTTTGTGAGACTGTGAGATTGAGGAGCTGAGTTTTGAACAGCGATGAAAAGTTATTGTTGCGTTACACATAGGAATTGCTGGTACACGCTTTACTTCCTTCGCCCCCTTTTCATCATTGGTTGACAAGATGCACCGAGCTGTTATATTCTTCCCCTGTTTAAGTCACGTGCATCCCGTGCACAAAGCACTTGTTCCTCTTTCTTTAAATGTTTTTTGAGTAATTTTTGTACACATTTTTACTTTTCAGCGTATCATTTTTATAAGAAGAACCAAACGAAAATACAATGAAATATTTTTACTAAACTAACTCTAAAGGATTTTGTTTAATTTTCCTGGCAAATAACAACAGCTCCATTTTTGATGGAGCTTTATTAAAACTTAAATACACATTTTCAAATACAAATTATTGGCGTTATCATGTGAAAGACCACTTCTTTTCTGTTGATCAATTCCGGCCGTTTTTCTCAATTTTCAACTTGAGCCTCATTAGTCGATGGTTTTGCCCGGTGATAAAAGCTTAGAATAAACGATGCTCTTCTAATCCCATTCCCACTACACACACAGCATACACTATAGCACAGCAACCTTATTGCGTGTTAATCCGGATTTCGCTAGTCTGTGGAGCTTGACTACTCATTGACCATGAACATTTTCGCACGTTCTTAGCGTATGTAGCCCACCTTGCATTACCAGTGATCAATTATTTCAAAAATGGTTCAGTTTCACTGCGATTTAATAGAGAATTGCAAATGAATATACGATTCACTAGGTTTCTTTCGGTGAGCTAAAATAGTACCCAAATATCAAGTTTTTTTTGTACAGCTAGACTTTTTCAAATGGGTCAGAACTGTTTGTAGTGAATCCTCAGTTTCTTGGCTATGTCGTAACTACTAATATGCCGATTTTGCTTCAGTTTTTCAAAAATGGCATCGACTTTATCCGTATGCGGGCGACCAGAGCGAGCTCCATATTTGGCATAAAAATTCCCGGATTGAAAACGCTTGAACCAACTTTGTGCTACTCTTACTGACACTGCATTAGGTGCATAAACGTCACAAATTTGTTTTGCGGCTTGATTCGTATTTCTATTATTTGTAATAAAGCTTCAGAATGTATCGAATTTCTTCGCTAGATTCACTCATTTTGGCGAACAGAAAAACAATTTAAAAATGTATTTTGTATTTTTCTTATTGTCCTGTATGTATTGATATTTAAACCAACCTGAACAGCACAACCAAAGAGATTTTTCTTCAACTTTATACAAGCAAAATACTATATATATATATATATATATATATATATATATATATATATATATATATATATATATATATATATATATATATATACGGAAAGACTTCACTGTTGACACCAGCAGGAATTTATTCCATAATTGAAAGGACGTTTGTCCTAAAAGCGACTAGCTGGTTGGTGCAGTTTCAAAAGAAAGAACCATGACTACCGTTTTATCCGCATTATAATAGCAAAATTAGGTACAAAAATTCAGTTTATCTGTGTACCTTAATCACATACTTCGATTTAATTGGGTGTCTATGGGCCACAGCATCCACTTATTATCAGGTGCACTGTATATTTGTTACGCTCAAAGTTGAGTTTGGACGATAAATAATTACTTTCCTACTTTTTAATTAAAATAAAAAAGCAGATTTGTGGATTAACATGAAACACTTAATTGCTAATAAAAAGGGACTCCGTTTCTTGTTGCTCATTGTACGAAATACAGCATTGTGTTGGTATTTTACGCTGGTTTTTGATAATGTACATATGTATTTAAAAACCACTTGCACACACGATCACTTCGTTCCGCCTACCAGGAGACTACCACTCGAGAACCTTCCTTCTCCATAGGTTTCTGATTCTGTTACATAAAGTTACTCAGAAAACAGCCCCTTCTACAGCTTGTAGAACGACTTTAAGCTTTCTTGCGTCCAAAAGTAAAAGACCACGTCTCGGTTCCGTAGGTCATCGCTGGCAACACTCACTTGCTGTACACATGTCTTGAGGTTTATTATCCAAGTTAGTATCCAAAAATAAATTCTGAAAATAGGTAGGTATAAGATACAGTATATCGAAGGGTTACAGCCGACTTGAGAAGATATTATGTGGAAATTACATATAAAAGTCTTCAGTTTTGAAAACGGTTAATACTTTTTATTATGGCTATTATTTTTATACTCTTGCAAGTGATCCAAGGCAATTCACAAGTTCAAGGTAACAAATAGAATGTCGTCTGAATAGTTACACTAAAATCACCATCCCACCCGGCCACGTTGCAGCTATGTTTACTATGGTTGTAGCACGAATGTGCCGGCTCGAACAGGGTAGGACCACGCTCTCACAGAGTACCAGTGTAAAATAGAAACACAGTAGCTTAATGCTAATGTTTCGTATGGTGAGTGTAGAGAACCTGAAAACCTTTTTACTGGACACAAGGCATTTTATCTTAGTTTTATTTTATCTCAGAGGTGACAACGCATCTTTTGACTCTTAATCGAGGATAAATGTGGATCTCTATGGACAACAGCATCCACTTACCATTTTGCAGCTCATAATATTCACCCCACTGCTAGACTGAGGAGAGTCAGCCAAGTTAACAAACTTCATGTAATGATAAGAAAAGTATAATATCCATGTTTTTCTTTCATTTCTATGTTCATTAAATTTGTTTGCTAAGTGTCTGATGACGGTGATATAAATGGGGAGTTTTAAAAATTTTAAGTGTCCTAGTTTTTAAACTAATTATTTAAAAAAAGGAACATAGAGGTGGAGATATATCGCAAAAAATATTTGCTCTAGTGAAACTAGAGGAATATGTTTGTATGCTACATCGCTTAGCTAGGTTAAAACAAGTGAGTGTATGTGTATTAGATTTTCTTGAGCGTTTGATAGCTTTGTTTTATTGTGGCCACTTATCGTGCCGGCCACGAAAATATAAAAATAATATTACACACATTTACAATGCAATAACCGTTACCGTTCTATTTTTTGTTTTGTGCAAGCAGCTATGCAGGTTTAGAAAGACCAGTACCACTGCGACCTGCCTTCAATGTATTATAAGAGTTGCTTAACTGTGAGCAATTTTATTTTTTCTGAGCTAAGTACATAGTTTCCCAGATGAAGGTTACGTTTGCGCATTAAGGGTCTACAATCAGTTAGGATGTGTAGCAGTGTTTTTTCCGTCAAAGAACGGAATCCGCACATCTTTGAGTTGCTTAGTCCCAGGATCAACATGTGTTTTTTAAGACAACAGTGTCCAAAATACGCAGTTTATTTTTGTTACAGTTAATTACAGGGCTTCTGAAGCGAATTTATTATCATAAGCTTGAATAAAGATTTAATAATACTTTAAGCCGATGTATCAGACCAGATCTTAAGTGATTTATTGTGATAAAGAGTTTTAAGTGTTTTTTTATTACATGCGAGCAGCTATGCAGGTCTAGAGAAAGAGACCAGTATCACTGCGACCTATAAGTTCTATTGTGATTGCTGCTATGGCTATAGTTCAGGGCTAAGTCCTATGTCTTCAATGAATAGAAGGAGTTGCTTAGCCGTGAGCAATTTCACTTCTTCTGGGCGGAGTTCATAGTTTCCCAGATGAGTGTTACGTTTGCGCATTAAGGGTCCGCAATCAGTTAGGATGTGTAGAGGCGTTTCTTCCGTTATGGAACAGAACCGACACATCCTTGAGTTGCCTAGTCCCAGGATCGACATGTGCTTTTTAAGACAACAGTGTCCAGTTAGGCTCTTGCCAGAATGCGCAATTTATTTTTACTTAATCCCAGGGCTTCTGAACCAAATTTATGATCAAAAGCCCGGATTAAGGTTTTAAAATGTTTTAAGCCTGGTGTGATAAAGAGTTTCAAGGGTCAATCGGGCTAGGCTTCTTGGGATTCCACAAAATGGATCAGGTCCAAATTGTGTGCACTTTGAGCCCTCCCTTGCAAGTTTATCGGCAAATTCGTTGCCTACAGTACCCTCGTGACCAGAAACCCATCTTAAAACGACCCTGTTGTTACACCTTGGGGCGTTTAGACGGTTCACGCAATCTCCAACTAGCTTCGAGTTCACTGAGGTTGATCTCAGCGCTAGCAATGCTGCTTGGCTGTCAGAGGTTATAAAGATAATATGGTTGATGTAGTGTTTTTGAAGGTTGACTTCCGCACACCGAAGTATGGCGAAAATTTTGCCTGGATGATAAAATTGGATTTATCCAAATTCGTACTAAGCTCAAATTTGGGGCGATCCCCTTAAATTCCAAAGACTACGACAAGGCCCATTTTTGATAGAGGTTAGTTCGACTATGTAGTTTTTATTAAAAGTCTATAGTGGACGAGATATCTGAGATCATGCTTAAGCTTTGGTCTCCTGATCGTAACGCACAACGCTGCGGTAAGCGGCGTGCGGTGCCGGACACATAATCGTATGAAAAACGCGTAGAATGGTTTTTTGTCCCGCCGCAGTATGCGTCAGCGGCGAGGGGCAAGCGCGGTGAAGCGGCGAGCGGGTACTCCGCACTGCGCGGCGTCGTTCTCGCTGCGACGCTGCGCTGTGCGTCACGGGTTGACAGTGGATTAGTTTGAAGATAATTTAATATAATTAATCTGCTATTATCCCTCTTTATATAAAAATAAAGACAAACTGCGTCCTTCCTCCTCCTAACACAAATTTCAAAACTATTGTTTACATTGAAACGCCTGCTTTGGTAGCTGCGGCAAAATCATCTGGCCACTTCTCCGCAATAGCCGCATACCGCAGCGTTGTGCGTTACGATCAAGAGACCAAAGCTTAACGTGTGTATGTCACAGTCAAAGCTCATAACCGGTCAAAACTACTTTGGACTGCGAAAATCGGACGAAAATATTTTTGACCGTGGCTGCTAGTCAAAAACAGTTTTGACTAATGTTTTCGTCAAAAATGGTTTTGCCTGATTAAAACTCAGTGACAGAAGGTTAAGGTGCGGCTGGGGTGGCCCATGGGTTACCCTAAAGCCACGTACATTATAGTGACAATGATATAAAATATTATTTTAGAATTGACTTTTTTAATTTCAAAAAGTATAAGGCAAAAGTAGTTTTGACTAACATTCTTAGTCAGAAGCACTTTTAACCGATAAAATTTGGTCAAAATCACTATTACCCAATATTTTTACAGTTAAAAGTGGTTTTGACCAACGCCCACAGTCAAAAATACTTTGGCCTGATTTTTGCAGTCAAAGTGGTTTTGACCGGTTAAGAGTTTTTACTGTAACATATACATTTTATGTTATTCTTAATTTACATTTTTCGTAATTTTTTCAAAGATTTCAGAAAAATATAACAAATGAAGCGAGTTGTGATTAAATTTCCGCAATAATACGATTAATTGTTATATAATGATATTTGTGTACCAACGCTATGTAGATTATCTACAACCTCTTACCACGATTAATCAACGAAAATTGTATGTTGATTTAGGTAAGCTGTGAGTCGTGACATGTTACCGCGATTATATTGGACTTATCAACGTTCATATTACACTACGAGGGAATCTATCAACTCAAGCATAATCCACTGCTGACAGATCATTATCCATATAGAACGTCATAACGTATTGCCGGGTCTGTCAAGGACAAATACTAAAACGTGACCAAAAATGGTCGAACCCTGAATTGTAGCTAAATCAATTCCGTCCCAACAAAACCGTCCGGGTATCTTCAACGAAAAACGTATCACAATAGTCTGGTTTCTAAAAGCTCTTAGCACTCCCTCAGGGGAAAGACCCCTTCTTGTACTCGCTCAGTTGTCATGGTAACAGCGTGTTATTCGCTCCCCACTGCTATTGTAAAGATACCTCCGTAGTATATCTACTTAAAGTGGAACCGAGGTTTCGACAATGATATCTGTCTGTTTTGTACTTATGCCTAGTTCATTATGACGTCACTTCACGAAAAAGGGAGAATATAATCTTTACATATATTATTCGAAGTTATATCTATAGAAAAATACAAAACTTATTATGTAAAGTAAAAAAATAACATTTTCGTGTTACTTAGTGTTGATTCTATCATTAAAAATGTCATAGAATCAACACTAAGTAATGAATAATGATCAATAAGCCTATGATACAAAATATCTACATCATATTATTCTTCACATCACCTCTAAGTATTTTATTGCATGAGCTACGACGGCTCTCTCCGGTGAGTTAAAATATCTATGCTGACTCCCGACGCCCGTGCACGGACCCTTTCACGACTATTTGTAGTAATTGTTTCGACGACACTAATTGACATATAAAAACAAGTTACTCAACTCCACCGAGTCAGTAATCCATTCTTGGGGCAATGTAGACACTTTCACAACAAAATCCCAATACATATATAAAAAATTTTAACCTGCACAAAGGTCAAAAACTTTATTAAACTAAGCATTGTATAAAAAAGGATTAATATAATAAACGGACCTGACATATGAAATTGGTGTTTTGTACGGGAGGAATATAAAGTCAATTTTTAAAAAAAATATATTTAATAAATCAAAGTATGCACCGTTGTTATCTATGCACTTTTGCCTTCTAGATAGTTCATTGATCCCTTTACTAAAAAAAATCATGGAGGCGGGAATCAATAAACTCTTTGAAGGCGGTTTGGACTGCCCCGTCGGAGTTGAATTTTTTCCTTATAAGAAGTTGTCCAAATTCGGGAAAAAATGGTAATCTGTTGCAGCAAGGTCCGGGGAGTACGGTGGATGTCGCAGACATTTCAATTGTAGCTCATCTAACTTATTGGTTGTTTGTTGTGCAGTATGTGGTCTTGCGTTGTCGTGAAGCAGCAGTGGCCTAGAGCGATTGACCAATCTCGTTTGTTTAGCAGCTGGTTTGCAGTTGCTGACAATGGATATCAGCCGTAATCGTTTGGCCAGATTTTAGAAAGCTGTAGCGAACGACACTGGCGCTAGTCCACCATACTCACAAGTAAATTTTTCTGTGTCAATTTTCGTTTAGGGCGGGATTTGGCTGGGTCTCCAGGGTTGACTCCAGGGTTTCCAGCCGGAAACGCTTGTCGCAATGGCTGCATTGCGACAAGCGTTTCCGACTATCGTACAGTGTCTACTTTTCATCACAAGTAATGATTCCATTTAAAATCCCTTCATTTTTGTATCGGTTGAGCAAAGTAACACAGCAGTCGATACGTGTTTGCAAGTTCGTCTCACTCAATTCATGAGGTACCCATCGTTCAAGTTTTTTTACATTCCCGATTTGCTTCAAGTGGATTAATACAGTTTTATCACTTACCCCAAAGACTGCAGCTGTCTCTGAAGTGCTTTGTAATGGCTCCGCTTCCACAATTGCCTCTAATTCTTCATTTTCCACTTTGGTTTCCGGCCGTTCACTGGGTTGGTTCTGAAGGTTGAAATTTCCAGAACGAAAACGTTGAAACCAAAAATGTACCGTAATTTTTTTTCAACACCAGCGCCATACACATCATTAATCCTTCGAGCTGTTTCTGCAGCACTGGTGCCACGGTAGAACTTGTACCCGTAAATATACCGATATTTCATGTTTTCCATTGTGCGGTAATAAGCGACGCCAAAGAAAAAAATAATGAGGAAAAAGCAAATGAATAACTGTTTTCAAAACTCAAATGTACTAACTAAATGAATTTATAAATTTGAATTTGGAATTGCTAACCAAAGAGGAGATATTTAGATCAAAGTGGTCAGTACGACAAAACGCTAATTTCATATGTAAGGACAATATTAAGGAATTTATGGATGATTTATAACCCCTGGGAAGGGTGATCGCTACCAAGCAATTTCTAATTTGTTTTGTGTTGTTAACTGTATGGGTTTTTTTAAAGTCCCGCTGGGTTTCTTGCTGGTTCTTCCCAGGGCAGAGGTTTTTTTTCCGAACCAGTGATAAGTTAAAACAAGTGACTTTCAATAAGTATTATTTATAATCTATATTGAATAAAAAGTTTCTGTTTCAAGAATTTGAGTAGAGTAAGAGATTCTTTCTATGAGATTATTTTCTGGAATTTTCTGTAGGCTCATACAAGAAGAGTTTTAGGCCAACATGCACCTTAAAAATTTCATAGTGCATTTCATCGCACTTTAATTTTATGTTATGTTAACTCTAATTTTATGACTAGCGAATCGCACCGGCTTCGGTTGTGCTATATTAATGTGGTGTTATTTGGATTTAAGATCATCATCAAATTAAAATGTAACCTAGATTACACCTGTTACTCCTGTTTGTCCTCCTTTTTCTGCCACCAGGGCGGCGCCACTTAAAATGAGGTGTAATATTTGACAGAATTCATATTGGGAAAGTTGATTTGTTCAAAGAATGTAAAGGTTAATGTTTCTTTCTGTATCATTCGTTACATTTTATAATAATTAAATAAAAAATCTAGAAACTGATAAACTTTTATTTAAAACTAAATTATTGTGTACAACAAAAAAAACTTCACCTCGGTGTCCACTAGCGACATCTAGTAGTCTCATAGTAAGATAATTAGTCCTCATTAGTAAAAAATACGGTTATTTATGCAAATAACCCTCTTAGATAAATAAAAAGCAGTTATTTCATTTTTACTGATAGACTCAGCAGTCTTTCACTGCTCATCACAAAGAAACGGATACGTTTGAAAAATAGTAAATAATTCGAGGTGTGATGTATACATTAGGGCACGCATTAGGGCAGCGCGGCGGACTTCGCCCCTTTTTCCGGCCTTGACGCTGATAATAATATACGCAGTTACTTTACATTCGATAAAATTTGTCAATTTTCGAAAGAATTTAAGATAATATAAAATATACATTCATAAACATGGTAGTTCAATCACCGCCGGCACCAAGGAAATTGTTAATTTCAATTTTAAGTGTTGATTTACCACGAACTTGGTGAAGAAGGAAAACATCGTGAGAAAGCTGCCAAAATGGCAGCGCGGCGGACATTTCCTTGACCTAGAACCCTCTCAGAAATGAGAGAAGGCCTGTGCCCAGCAACTGGACGTATATAGGCTGTAACTTTAACTAAAGAATGAGCAAAGTCGGAAAATTCAAATTAATAAGAACAATTTCTTTTTAGCGTCATTTTGGGTTAGTGTGAATAAAAGAACGTTGTATAAAATGATGAAAACATAAAATTTATATATGAAACTCCCCTTATAATTAAACAATCAACGACTGAAACTTAATCTGACTTCAGTAAAGTATAGAAGTCAAAAGCAGACGCAATAATTACTTAACTTTCCTGGAAACACCCGCATCTAAAGTTTACGGTTTCCATTGGGTAAACAATTTGAAGACGTAGATTGAAGTTATATACACATATTTTTTTCATCTTTATTGTCAACGTCATTTTATATTTATAGTCAAATAATTATTTTATTTAATTTCTACTTTTTAAAAATAGCAAGCGGGTAATAACCACCCTCATAGAAGCTAAAATGGAGTCTAAATCCAACCGCTATCGATAACTGCGAGAGTGTAAATCTACTTTTCGAGTCGTGAGGTGTTTCATTATTTTGCAATTACCCGCCAAATTTGCAGAAAAGGTTCATAATAAGTAATATAGGCAAAAAGTCAAGAAAAATTCATTAAAAAAATCTCAAACATTCTGTCTTTTTTATTTTTCAAATTCAAAATATGTGATAATGGATTATTTTACATGATTTTCATTCATGAATATCTAACGCCTACTATTTTACTACGCACGTACGGTTCAATCGGTCGGCAGAAACTTGAATTAACACAGAGGAGCGCGCGTACGCTAAGTTTTTGTCCATGAATCACAATTCGGGGTAATTTCAAATAAAAGTAGAATCCTTATGTACTCGTATTTTCAAAAACTGCAATAAAACTGCAATAATATAAATTATTTATACCTATAAGAGGAGTATATATGCACTTCAGTTTAAAATTTGGTTAATTTTTGAAAAATAACACTGTAAATATGAACCAAATAAAATAGAATAAAAACTTTTGATAAATCCAAATGTAAATTATCTGAAAACGATGAGAAATCAACTTTAATATTACTTTAATTTTTCGATAGTTGTATTCAAGCATTGTCGTAAAAACTAGTCTTTTTACCAGACTCGTTAATAAAAAAAATTCTCTAAAAATTTATTTCATTTTCAAAAAGTTTTTCACCTAGTCATAAACAGTATTTTAATTCAGCATTCACAAAGGTACACCTTGGGGTCACTTCCTTAAAGTCCAAGACGTATATTTATATATATAAATCCTACGTACTTTTACCGAAACAAGATATTGTAATGAAAATCTGCGATTATAAAAATAATATCTTACCTTAATCAAGTATGTATCTAATTTGGTTTTTGGAATATTTTGTATTTCTACAGCGATCGATATTTTTCATCACGAACCGCTGAAAACAAACGACACAGTAACCCACTCACGACGGCGGCCGAGCCCGGAGTGAGTCTGTATTTAGTATAAATTTTTGGTGTTTTAAAAAATTTCGGAATTTTTCGGTCGAAAAAATTTATTATAACTAAATAAATAAAATTAAACTGCCAATTTCATTACATGGCTTCCCATATGATAGATGAAAAGATTAAAAAAGAGATTGAGTCGAACAACTGATATTTTCAAAAGTTGTCGCGTTTACCCCTCCATGCGGAATTGATAAATCTACACCATAAGCCACTAAAACCACTTTATTAAATATAAAATAGCAATAAATCGATTTAAAAAAGACAATAATAAGTTCAAAAATCATTTACCTTTCTAACAATGTGCTTTTTATATCATTAATATTGTGTTCAATATAATTGTTAGATACGATATCACACGACAAAACGTTGTATTCTTTATTTTTAGACGCTAGTAAAACATACCTACGCATTTTGCGTTTACGGTATGCAAAAGGAACATGAGTCCATCAATCACTTCAATTCACAAGTTTGTATTAGTGATCGATGCATGTCACTTAAATATACTAGTTAGTTCTGTTCCATATATTTCCTATTATTTTGGCAGGCTAGTAACATTTTTATAAATAATTGATTAAACAAGCAGAGCAACACTGCCATCTTTAAAACCTCTTGATTAATTTTTTTTATATTTTATACCAATAGCCTACCAGGGATAAAGGAAGCCGCAGAAGCGTCATCACCTCTTAGTAACTGAGAAGTAAAGTGGAACACACCAATACACGCACTGATATTTATTGACGTCACAAATAGATAAGACGGTGACACATACATATTCTGACGGACTACTAGACAGAAAATGTAGGACTCTACCACCAATATTTATATAGTATACAATATGTAACGTAATTAACGAACACCCTTAGACACCCCAATTAGTATATTATGTTATAATCTTAATACATACACTGAATTTTTAGTAAAACATGATTAGCACTGATTATTTATCAAATTAGTTAAATATACTAATTCCGGAGGAATGTTGTGGCCACAGTTCAAATCCACGAACGCAAAGACTTTAACGTGCTTGAAATAAAGTTCATTTTTCTTTATTTTTATTGAATGACAGAATTAGTAATAATACAAATAAAACTGCACTCTTAAAAGTCTTATTGCCTTAAGTTACGGTCCATTTCAGTTCAGTTTGTTTTGACTGTACAGATTTAGTGTGACTGTAATTTACGTAGTTTCAATTATTTTTGGGATAAAAAATTACCTATATCAAAAATGATAGGAATCGATTCAGTAAACGATTCTGAACAAACTACTTTCTCAAAGTGCGTTAATTATGTTACATGTTGTATATAAAAAGTTCTAAAGTTTCAAACGAATACACAGCAGATTCATATTAGCATATCGTGTGTTTAGCAATATGTAAGTTGAAAAACTTTATGTAAAATTTTTTCAGAAAATTATCTTACTCCGAGAATGTTTACGTAGTTAATTTATGTGTTCCATGCTAAATAATACACTACTGTCGCGGTTTTATCTCTAAATATCTCCTTGAGACGACGCTAATACAAAAACTTAGTAGCTACGTCCCAACGTCTTTGTGAAAGTTCCATTCAAGAACTTCCACTCGTAAAGGCGAGCAAACAAAACAATTCATAAACTTCACTCTTTAGTTAAAGTTAACCTTAATAAGAATATTACGCTAGCATCGCAAACAAAATTACTAGCGAGCTTTCAAAAGTGGAGCACTATTTTTATTAGCCTGCTTTGTTGCAATTCTAGTAACAAAACATTCTGTAATAATTAATAACGCACGGAAGGCGGGAGTGGGTGAGTGATGAATCTACTCTTTCTTGCTCGCTTTCTCTGTTTATTTGTTTTTGTTTTTCGCACTTAAATACAGGTAGCGGAAGCCAAAGTGATGTTAGCGCGTAAAGAGCCTGACGCTAGTAGTTTAAGCACTAGAATATTATTATGTCAACACAAAATGCATTGCGAAGCGCATTTAAAAAAAAATGCATTTTCCCTAACAATTGGAAATTGAAAAAAAGGAATTGGATTCCTTTATATATAATAATAATTATAATAATATAATAATAATTTTCGACAAAATACCAACCAACGTCAAAAATTGCTGAAAACAAATACAAATTTCATACGTTGTAGAGCCACGTTGCAGGTATATTATGGTTGTAGCACGAAAGGGTCTGCTCGACCGGGGAAGGGCCACGCTCTCACAGAATGCGTAACATAGCAGCATGATGCTGATGTGTTTCGTATGGTGAGTGTAGACAACTGGAGACCCGTTTTTCTGAGATCGAGGCATTCCATCTTAGGATTTCCTCAGGGGTAACAACGCATATGCATTTTGATTCATAATCGAGGTTAAATGTAGATGTCTATGGGCTACAGTATGCACGTACCATCAGGTGGACTGTGTGCTCGTTTGTCATCCTAATTCTATAAAAAAATGATTCGTGTGAACTTATAATATGGTACCGTAATCAATGTTTTCTTAAAAAGGAACGAACAAAGATACTACAAACTTTGCTGAGGGGACGACCACGCGCAAAGGCTGAATCAAAGCATTTTCTTATAATTTATTACATCGTTGTCCGTTCGTTTATCTGTCCCGTTTTTCACGCTGGCAATTTTATCCACCCAACCAATAATTTGCTTTAATTTTTGGTGAGTGCTCCAATATCGCTGTCCATCGACTTACGGTGCAATGTAATAAATTTTTTAACAAAATTTTCAAACCTTTTATTAACATTTTGTCCGAATTCCGCAAGCTGCGTGTATATATATGTTATTGACAATAGATTAGAAATGTGATTTTTAAGTGATTTTGAGACATTGTGAAGCCATGCTGCCCTGTATAGTTGTAGCACGAAGGTGTCGGCTCAAACGGGTAAGGACTACGCTTACACAAAATACCAGCGTAAAGAAACACTTAATACTACTGTGTTTCGTATGGTGAGTGTACGACGCTTTTTATCGAGGCATTCCATCTTAGTCAGTAGGGTTGTGAACGCATGTGCATTTTAATTCTTAATCGAGTAAGATTATAGACATATATGGGCCACAGCATCCACTCGTCATCAGGTTAACTGTGTACTAATTGGTCACCTTTACTCTAAAAGATATAACATAATTATATTATAGCAAACACTGCGTGATTTATATTTTTAGAAAATATGAAAAGATAAATATGCTCAACCATTACTTAACGTGTTAATAGTGTCCCAACATGCAGTTGCCTATTTTTAAGCCCCAACGAAATCAGAGGGGTGTTATTAGTTTGTAGTGTGTACATCTATGTATCCGTGTGTCTGTTTGTGGCATCATAACTCCCAAAAGGATGAACCCAGTACTGTAGTATTTTATTGATGAACCGATTTATATATTTTTTTGTTTGAAAGGTGACTTGATCGAGTGTGTTTTTAGTACTAATTCAAGAAATCTTTTCAGACGTTTGAAGATCATCAGCTCTTTTTGTTTCGGGGGTTTTTATCTTTTTAACTCGTACCTTAAATAAATAACATAAATTGATTATGTTATTTATTTAAGGTACGAGTTTAATAGAGTTCATAGATTTTTTATATAGGACAGGGTGACAAACGAGCACACAGTCCACATGATGGTAAGTGGTTGCTGCGGCCCATAAACATCTACATCTATCCTCGATTACAAATCAAAATGCAGATGCTTTGTCACCCGTGAGGAATAAGATGGAATGCCTCGATTCCAGTAAAAGAGGTTTACGGTTCTCTACACTCACCATACGAAACACAGCAGCATTATGCTACTGTTTCACGCTGGTATTCCGTGAGAGCGTGGTCCTTCCCCGGTCGAGCCGACCCATTCGTGCTACAACTATACTACTAATATAACTGCAGCATGGCTCTACCACGTAAAAAATCAATCACATCCACGTAAAAGATCATTGCTGAGAACATAATATATTTCATTATTTTTTTTATATATGAATTTGAAATCAAAATCAGCGTGATTAATTTAATCGTTCTAAAATGAACATAACTAAGAGTGAGTGTGGAAACTGATGTATGCTCGCATCAGGGCGTTGCATTTGGCGTGCGAAACGCATGTCAGAGCCTGAGTGGCTACTCGAGTTGTATGCGAAACGCGCTTTGACACTGCATGCCCTACCAAGCGCCCTTCATTCAGACCTTAGGCTAAGAAAGAATCTCAGAAATTATAATATTCAATGTGCTCAAACAATGTTTAGAAAACTCCTTTAAAAACAAGTTAAGAAACATTATCTTTCCCACTAATTTCTCCCTCATCGTTTCATCCCCATCAAGTAAATTACTACATGATTACTAATTTCTTTTTAGATTATTATATTATTTATAGTGCACTTCCTTATCCTCTTAGGTTGTCTGGAAGAAACTTCTATATAGACCGTCTATATATATATATATATATATATATATATATATATATATATATATATATATATATATATATATATATATTGTTAGGCTTCTTTTTCTTCATCTTTAGCAGGTCATAGAAGCCTCCTGCTGGGACATGGGTCTCTTCTGTTGGAAAAATTTCGGAATCGTCACACTTGGCAGGCGGACTGACAATCGTAGTTCTAGACGTTTCGCACGTTTGAAGCTTCCTCCCGTCTCCAGTTTGGGTAAATACGCCTTGCGTTAACGAGATGGTTATTCCTTAATTTACTTGAATTCGTATTTTTTTATTATTTTAAGTAAGTATTCGATATTTTAAGTTTTTAGTATATTCCATAGTCGCCGCTATATGCAGTATCTATAAGGTACTGACCCACGTGAAGAAATGGAGTGATGGGTTTTCTTACGCCACCACCCCATGGTTAAAATTATTGTTTAGGATTAGATTTAAATAAAATTAAGTTGCAGCCTATACGTCCCACTGCTGGGCAAGGGCCTCCTCTCACTTCTGAGAGGGTTTTGGGGCAAGGAAGTGTCCGCCACGCTGTCCCAATGCGTGTTGGCGAACTTCACTTGTCCTTAATTTTTTTTTTCTTATTTCTCAGTTATACAGGTTTTCTCACGATGTTTTCCTTCACCGCCAAGCACGTGGTAAATCAGCACTTAAAATTGCAATCAACAATTTCATTGGTATCGATGGAGATCGAACCCGGGTTGCTCGCGTACTGTGAGATTTACAGCGAGCCCTAACCATCTGAGCTATCACGGCTCTCTGGGATTAGATTACTTTTATATTATTAGATGAGTTTTGAATCACTCCACAATCTCATCATCAACATTATAATGCTCCAGACACTCTTTAAACAATTAATAGAATCAGACGTTACTTTGCGGATATCCATTATAATAAAAATGTTACAAATAGTGACTAAGATCCGCGTAATGAAATTGAGGGCGGGCGGGAGGGGAGGTGTTCCTTAGACTAAATAAGTCACATCATTTTAAGTTATTAAGCGGATCATAGGTAATTAATTTGTTACCATCCTTTATAATTACTATTATACGTGGTGAAGCCATGCTGCAGTTATATTAGTAGTATAGTTGTAGCACGAATGGGTCGGCTCGACCGGGGAAGGACCACGCTCTCACAGAATACCAGCGTGAAATAGTAGCTTAACGCTGCTGTGTTTCGTATGGTGAATGTAGAGACCGGAGACCCTTTTTACTGGAAACCAGGCATTCCATCTTAGTCCTCATGGGTGACAACGCATCTGCATTTTGATTCGTAATCGAGGATAGATGTAGATGTCTATGGGCCGCAGTAACTACTTACCATTAGATGGACTGTGTGCTCGTTTCTCACCCTATCCTATAAAAAAACTCTTATAAAAAATAATTTATAATATTAAATACAATACATTGATAATAAAATATACCATTATTTATTTCTGTAATCATTATTTATGTGTTTATCTACGTGCATCATTGAACAGTTGTAGGGATGCCCGCCAATACGTTAATGGAAATTTTAGTGTGCATAAAATTTTACGGGTGCGGTTTAACTTGTTACTTGTATTTTTTTAATTCTTTTTTAAATTATTCAGAGACATACAAATTTATAAGACACACGGCTGAGTACCCTTTCTCCTATAATAAGTAGATTTTATTCCTTAAGTAGTAAAGTTGATAATATGGAAATTGCTAAGGAAATATAACTCTATATTATATCTTCTTAGTTGGCAGGATTCCAAATGTCGGTGTCTGCGAGAGTGGAGATCCACTCATAGGTCGTTTGCATTAAGTTGTAGGTGAAATATTACTCGGATAATACTCAGAGTTAGGCTAAAGGTTAATTGATAATATAAAAAGTTTATGTTTTATTATATTGAAACTGAACTCCATGCAGAAAATTAAGATTAATTATTACTATAGGAAGATTTAAAAAAGTACTATAATCCACTCATCATTTTCATTAGTATGCAAACAGTCGACTACTAGATGGGCGTTGTACTATTCTAGTATAGTGCCACCAACTTTACTGTTTAGTTGAGAGAGTCACTACTGAAGAGCTTACTAGTGTCACGAAAGAAATTGATCATTTAATTTCATTGAATGTCATTCGTAATTAAACAATGTTACGCTTCCAAGTTTGAGACAATATTTCCCACAATTATTTCTTCTGCGTCAGCAATGCATCGACTACCAGACAGTTATAAACAAAAAATATGAATGAGACACTTTAATGAAAAATACTTACATAATCACACATTAATTAATAGCCTTGCTGTGTTTTGATGTACCAAGTACCAATAAACAATCAATCTAATGTTACACTTACACTAAACTAGGAGATCATAATTATTTAAAAACAACAGGTTTTCAAAAAAGTCTAGACAAGGTTACTCACGCGCTTATAATATGCATGTTCTGTATGGAGGCAGAAGGGCGTGAGGGATGCCTCGTCGGAGGCACAGGCGGCTGCGAAGGGGCTCCACTACCTGAGCCGTAAAGCACCGGCTGCAGAGACAATGAGCCCCCCAACGACATGGACTGCGGGCTCGACAACCTGACAAGTGACAAATTGTTACACGTTTAAACACAAGACCCATTTATATTATTTCCTCTGTACCTTAAAATGCTCACTGGACAAAACCTAAAGGTTATAAATGACCGTCACGAAAAGGTACAATTTTATGGTCAAGGAAAAAGTTCGTAAGAAAGTAATGTTATAGTGATATATTTATGTACTACGTAAAAAAAGTATTCACCTCCTTGTTTCAGATCCTAAATCAATTTAACTATTGGGATATTATTCATTTACGGTCTTACTTAAATCGATCATCATCGTTTGCTTTACTTGGGTACTAATCAACTTTATACCTGTCTTTTTCTATTTTCATTTAGTGAAGCGAGATAGAGTGAGAAAGAGCAACTTTCAGCATTACTGATATTCAATTATTTTTATAAGTAAGGCCTTTATTCTTTTTTGTTAACGTTACAGCACCCATATTGTAATCGGATGAAAAGACAGATGCTGGCAACTTATTCCACTATAGCAAATCGTTTGGTTCAAATGTGTGGTAAGTCAACAACTAAAGGGTGGAGACCGAACGTCTGGTTGCCCGATTGTAGAAAGGAGAGGGAGGAATTAAATTATGCAATTTATGCGCATACTATCCGAAATGCATCCTGTAGAAAACCAAAAGGCGAGCTACATTTTCCCCGTATTCGAGGCTGGAAAAATTAGTTTTTAACAGATTCAGGTCACCAATAAGCCTCTTAGCATTAAGCCTTTCCATTAAGTCGAAAGCTGCTAGGTGGCATTTTGCAGCACCAATCCATAATTGGCAGCAATACTCCATGCTAGACTAGACTTGCGCCTTATACTCGTATTAAGTAAGCAGCTGTCCCGGCGTGAAGTATCACAGAAACTCTGCAAGGACTCCTAGTTTCCCTGCAGCTGCTTTGGTCTTGAATTCAATGAACTGCTTAAAGTTAGTTTTTGAGGATATCTCAAACCCTAACAACTGAAAGCGGTCGGTGTATTACGGAAAGAAGGAGCTAAGATAAGCTGGCTGCTTTTTGCAATGAAGAGACAGGGATCTGTTGTGGAGGCGTTGATTTCACAAGATTGGCATCGCCCCATTCCGAAACTGCCCGTAGTGTGAGATTCCCACGCTTAACCATAGCTTCTATTTCGGACTAGATTTGATCCCGACTGGCCCAAAATAAATGCTGATCAGACTTTCTAATTACAAGGTGTTAATAATGAGAAGAGGGATTTTCCATAATAATACGCCCAAGTGACAGTGAGTAGATAAAAAGAAAAACCCCAAAACAACCCAAAAACCAAGTTATAATAAAAAAATGTGTAATGTTTGGTGTACATGGTTAATGTTTGATCTTCTGCGTAAAATTACGTCATCACGTTGAAAGTTCAATTTAATTATGTTCCGTTTCAGCGTTTAACTGAAAATAATAAAAAGCTTCACAACGTAACTACGTTTATTATTTCCAGGATAATGCTCGAGCATATGTGGCAAACATTTTACACTGAGAATTTAACAGAGATACAACGTTACTTTTCCGAGTTTTTTATCTCTTTTTAGCCACTTAAGAATTATTTTAGTAACAAACGTAAGCATATTGAACGAATATTCTTTCTGTCAAAAAGTAAGGATTTTTACCATAAAACCTTATGATAAATATCATGTTCTGCGTATTCGATGCAGGGATATAACAGTTTAAAAGCTGCTAACGGTAAATTAATCTCAGCGAAAGGAAAGACTCTAGAGTAGTAAGCTGAACATTTTTTTTTCAAATTCAAAATATTAAATTAAATGTTACAAATATTGTAATTTAAAATATTACGTGTCTTACAACTTAACCACCCTTTTCGGGTAGATATAACAATATTTATTATAATGAAAAGGTATGTGCCTAACATTAATTAAATACAAAATAAAGTTGTTAGTTATAAGAAATTAACAATTAATCTGAATTATGAAAATTAAATGTCGTAATAATAATAAAATAAATAACACATTTATGTAATTATGTTTATTGTAGAGTATTTCAATATTGTAGATATTCTTCGAAATTGTAAAAACAGATTTGTATTAAATATTTAAAATTTATTAAATGAAAATTTAAATGTTTATTGAATCCTGATCAACCTCCCGTGCTCTAACTAGATGTATAGCCCACACTGCGTGAAGGTGTTGGCTAACATACGCCAGTAACGGAGTAAACAGATTGTTAGTCTTGACAATATTGCAGGAGAACTCATAAAATATGGCGGGAACAAATTGCTTAAGGTTTTAAAATTTTCGAAGCGGATGTGGGTGGAAAACAAGTACACGTAGCTTTTTTATATATGGAACTATTTATATTATGTCATTTAGACATGAATTTATAAGTTTTTGGTTATCTGTCTATCTTTCTGTCCGACCAGGATAACCTTCAGAATGACTGAACAGATTGTGACGAAACTCCATAAAAAGACAAAGAGCAATGCATTTCAGTGATCTACACTAAATTTTGTTCAAAAAACTTAGAATTTTTGTGAAATTGAAAAATTTATAAGATTAATGGCCTATGTTAAATGTAAATGACGTCACATAATGGATCTAGTCGGGGCAAGTTGCTAGTTATATAATAAAACATATTGTTTATCAACTATCTTCTTCTATTGTCTCTCCGACTAGCAAAGGTTGGTAGTCAGCTTAGGGAACTGCGCTCTATTCTTCGATTTCGATTCGAGCCAGTTCAGCGCGGCGGTACTCGCAATTCCCGTCCTCTACCGGATGTTACATAGCCATGACTGCGATTGACTAACGATTTTCTGTGACTAACGCGTCTTCTACCGGCAACTTTTTCTAAGTTAGTAAGTAGCGCCACGCTGCAGCTATATTATAGTTATAGCACGAATGAGTCGGCTCGACCGGGGCAGGACCACGTTCTCACAGAATACAAGCGTAAAACAGCAGCGTAATGATGCTCTGTTTTGTATGGTCAGTGTAGAGAACCGGAGAACCTTCTTAATGGTAATGAGGCATTCCATCTTCGTCCTCAGAGGTGTCAACGCACATCCTTAATTGCGGATAAATGTGTTTATCAACAGGTCACAGCATCCACTTACCATTAGATTTACTGTGTCCTCGTTTGTCACCCAATGCTATAAAAAGGTGATACTTTTATCAAATATACAAACGAATAATTTTATGACTACCATATTACAATAAATAAATAGTTAAACATTAAGTATGCCCTGAGAAGTATATATAATACAGTTCACAATGATATACAATAAAATATATACACATAATATCGGTAAGAGAGGAAAGAAAAATTCGGATCAATCAAATTTACGTCTGGATCAAGAGCTTTGGTAGCTCAGGGGATAAGCGCACGCATTAAATTTCAAAGTATGTGAGCAGCAAGTACAATCTAGACGTAGAGTAACGTTGCGACCAGTGGGGCGTTACTTTTAATTTAACTTTTTTTTATAGGATAACGATGAGAAACGCGCATACAGTTCACCATATGGTAGGTGGTTGCTGTAGCTATAAACATCCCCACCTGAATGCCTCGTTTCCAGTAAAAAGAGTCTCCGGTTCTCTACACTCACTATTCCAAACACAGCAGCGTCAAGCTGCTGTTTTACGCCGGTATTCTATGAGAGCGTAATACCATTCCCGCTCGAGCTGGTCCATTCGTGCTACAACTGTACCAATAATATAGTTACCACCGCGTTTATTTATGTGTATACAATATAAACGCACTTTAATTTTAAATAAGTAGAAAATAGCATTGGGAAATTCAAAATAATTGACACAACACTTCTGAACGAATCAAATCTGCGAGGATTTCATTTTTAATCCGACATTGATAAAAAGCCGGTACACATTAATCTCACGTGAAAACAATATTCCATTTCGGCTAGCGCTCAAAAAAGAAAAATTATCCCGTGGACGTGTTATATTTTTTAAACTACATTCCATATTTTCCAAACATAATTTAACTTCATTTGATTAATGTGTGCATTTTTATCAATTGGAACACTAAAGATATAATATGCATATAATACCTACAAGAACTTGTATTTGTTAATGAAGTAATAATCAGTTAATCATATAATATATAATACATTCTTTATACCCTTAGCTCTTAGCTATAGTTTTTGACAGTTATATTTTCGTATTGTCATCGACTAAAATTGTATGAAAATATGAACAGCACCTCTGAAGAACTAAATGAAACTACGTGTTTTCATGCCAATTAATTCGATAGCGATGCGAATTCGATACGATAGAAAACTCATGCCCAGGGAGCAGAAAATAAATTGTCCACACAATTGACCACAGTACGGCGTAAGAGAGTCACCCTTACGTTCCACGGGTTTCGTAGGAGGCGACTTTGTGACGAGCCAAAAAGATCTTGTGGCTTCCAATACCATCGAGGTTAAACCAAGTCGTTAACAACAGTCCAAGTAGCGTCATAGCGGCAAATCCTTGCTACAATGGGAGTCCCATGTTCAACGGGGACTTTTACGGGCTGATGAAAATAAAACAGTTTTATGGTATTAAGCTCAAACAATGCTTAACTTAGAAAAAATACTTATAGTCGAATATATAAAAATTTATGTTTGTTTATTCGTATTTTATGCATTGCTATACTGTTCAGATTACGATGAATAAATTGTCAACTCATTGCTTACACTTGCGCAAAGGGCCTATACCCTTTGTACATTACAATTAACTTACAACTCAACAATACAACTCTTCTAAATTAAAAACGATATTTCCACAATTTTTTTCTGCGGTATCAACGCACAGGGTCTGGTAGTTTAAAATATATTATGATATAAGTATATGCTATTACAAATGTTATAATTACAATTTGAAGTTTTCTAAAATGAAATGATTTTCTCAAATTAAAAATTAATACATTAGTAGCTTGTTGGGAAACATTGAGAGAATTTTCGGCTTTAGAGGCTCTGAGTGGTAATGTACAAACCAATGGTAGTAGTACCGCATGGCAATTCAACAGGTTTAATAATCATAGTTATGTTTGAATAAGTGGCATTGCTTTACTCACAAGTAAGATATTTTTTAAATGTAATTATTAAATAATTACTGATATTAAAGCAAATGCGACAGATGGAGATACTAATTTTTCGATTTTTATCGCGTACGTGTTGTTTTTACTCTATAAAAACAAGCCCGGTAATCGCTATTAGCTTACATAAGAAAGCTATGATTATGTACTTGCTTAGAGGCTAATCGTTATTGATTTTATAAACCATTTCCTAAGCAACTAATTTTAATACCAATAATGGTTAATTATATAGATTACAAATTAACAGGAACGCAAAAAAGAGGTTTAATTTCTCCCTTTGTAATTATCGTGCGTACTGGCTTGATTGAACTTGATTTTCAGTTTAAATTTAGGTTTTGTTTAAATTGTTGCCTTGTTTGTAGTGTTAAATATTAATTGTTACTGCAAATAAACTGAGAACAGACCGGACAGTTTACGAGACTCGCAGGACAGGGACGTAAACGAAAAACTATGGTCGGCGATGACCGTTTCAGCTACCAGAATGCTTAGAAACCGAACTATAACTTCTTATGAGAGTAAGCACAAAAACTGTGAGAAAAATATTGAAATTGGCCGGAATAAATTCCCACTCGCCTGCTACTGCCTGCCCCCTTCTTGCCATATACCATCGAGTAACTCAAGTTTATTTTGCTCGCAATCACGGAAATTGGAGTCAAGTTCTATGAGATTGATGATTCACAGATAAGTCCAGATTCTGCCTGAAGCCATATAATGGACGGATTGAAGTATGTAAACGCCCGGTAGAGACGTACACTTAGAACAATATCATAGGAAAAGAGGCATATTGTGGAGAATAAGTTATGGAATGGGGAGATATTTTTATGAGGACACGTACAGAGCTACGCGTCATTGAGAATGAGTCACTACCAGCGGCACGATTTATGTAACTGAGTACTTTGAAGAAAATGTAGTGCTCTTTGCCTCTTTTATAGGAGATAGATTTGTTTTTTTGCATGATAATGCATGACACCATACTGCGGCCATAGTTTTCGAATACTTTAAAATCAATACTATGGGGTGGCTAGCGCGCTCCACCGACTTAAGCCCCACAGAGCATGATGGAATAAGCTTTAAAGACAAATTAAGAAAAACGCATTACGGGAAGAGTGACACAATTTCTCAAGGCTTTATTCATAACTTGATTAGGAGTATGCCATGGAGACTGAGAGTAATTCTAAAAGCTACAGAGGGTAACACAAAGTACTGATTATAGCCCACATTACAGCCTTTTTTAAGCATTTATGGAAAAAATATTAAGTACAAGAATGAATTTTTCCTGTAAAATTTTTCTTTTTATCTTAATTGATTAATTTTGTAATTTGATCGCGTGTTTTTTATGTTTAAAATTTTAAGTTAAAGAATAAAAAGCAAAATTTAAATTAATAATCTTAGCTGTCACAGATATCGATAATATTTTGTTATATGCATAGTTTTTTATTTGTTCCCCGAAATGTGTCCATAAGTTTATTTTTAAAGTTATTACTGTCTGGATAGTCAGGAAATCTGATACCTGCTTGAACTAATCCTCCTATAATATTACAAGACAAACGTTCTGCACCTTATAGTTAGGCATATTAGTTTATTATTATTTTTTATGGAATGTGTGACCAACAGGTAAGTGGATACCGTGGCCCATAGAAAGCTACATCTATCCTCGATTAACAGTTGCATAATTAGCCTCGTTTCCAGTAAAAAGGATCTCCAGTTCCCTACACTCACCATATGAAACATACCCACATTAAGCTACTGTTACACTATTGGTATTCTGTGAGAGCGTGGTCCTTCCCCGATTGAGCTGAGAAAAATCTCACTCGGTGGCAGGCAGATACCGATGTGCTACTATTCGTGTTCCTTATTGTCTGAGATTTAAAATGTAGCACTAGAAGGGTTATTTTACGTGGCAAAGTCACGCTGTAGCTATATTAATGCAGCACGAAATGATCGGCTCGACTGGGGTAAGAACATGAACAGAATACCAGCATGAATTGGTAGAATAAATCCGTGTTGATATAGTGAGTGCAGAAAACCGGATACCCTTTTTACTGGTAACGAATAATTTCAGTCCTCAGGGGTAACAACGCATCTGCATATTGATTCTTAATCGAGAATAAATGTATATGTCTACGGGCCACAGCATTCACTTATCTTTAGCTTGATTGTGGGTTCGCGGCACCTAAAAAAAAAAAAAAAAATGTTTATTTCAATTACATAAAGCTTTAAGAGACAGGGTTTGGAGATCACCTTTTAAGCAAAGAGATGCTTGTGTTAGGTGACTCCGCTCTTCCACTTAACATTATACAGTGTATGTAATTGGTAACAAAATAAAAGAAAAGAAAGTACAAATACAAAATGGATAAAGTGGATAAAAACTGGCACCTGTATTCATCCATTCCTTTAATTACAGCCTGTAAAAATCTACTGCTGAACATAGACCTCCCCATAGAGTGCCTCATAGGGGCGATTTTGCCATTGTTGTTACGCTTGGCATGAAGATTCTGCTGCCCATCTACCCTCTGTTGCCTATTACGTCACCCACGGGACGATATGCTGAGTAAATATTCTTACATCGCCACTACACGGAAAGATACACTTATTCTACAAAATAAAAATACAGTCGTTCATGTGCCATTTACTGTCAAGCAGACTATTAACTCGTTTGATGTTTTTGTAAAAAGTCAATTGGGAGAGGACTTTGTTTATTACCAGTGTAATAATGACGTGCAAATAAGTAAACAAACGAACAACCTTAAGCAAGTAAGTATTGGTACTTGCTTAACAGACCCCGACACGCCAAAGTTTGTCAACGAAACTAAAAGTCTTACTTGTCGACAAACTTTAGGCATCTTAGAAAAATATTTTATTTCTTGAATATATACAGATTTAACCGCAATTATTTTTTTAATATTATCATTACCCAATTTCTACTGCCGGCGTACGTATCGAAATCACGTTGCTTGTGTAATACAATTCAAAAAGCAGCCCGCCCTGCACTTAAAATGTCACGCGGTAATGTGAATTTCGTGTGTTTTAACGTGAATTTTTTCCTTTTGTTTGAGGAACTGACAATATATTTTTTATTACCTCAAGGGTGACTCCATATGCACGTGATGTGAAGAACAAGACGGCGCTGGCTGTTGATGCGAGGGGTGTGCTGGGAGTGGCGGCGGGCTACTATGACGGCTCAGAGTCTCTGGTGACACCAGTGCAGCCCCCGCGGAGGCCGGACTAGGCAACGGTGGGGCGCTGCTACCTGATATTTCAGACTCCGCGCCACCAAACGTTCCTCTTGAGACGTGCGACCCACCGGACATGTTGTTTGCCGGTATGGAGTAACAGCTGAAAAAGAATTAGAGATTGTAATTGTTGAGAATATTTTACAATAACAATATTAACATAATATTCTGCGATAAATATTTGAGAATTATTATTAGAGTTTTACGTAATGTTAAGATATTGATATTTTAACAGACAAGCTTCTGGCTCTAACATCAGATTTTGACAGGATAATTAATTTGTGGAATTCATAAAAACAACTCAAATACGCCTAAAAGTTCATTTATTTATGTTTCAAGTGAATAGTAAAAAGGTGGATAAACTCAATTGACTATTCTTGTTTACACATATAGGTTGTCAGTAAAACCTCTTAATAGAGACAAATAATCTACTAACTTCGTAATGAAAACTTCGGTCAGTACACAGGAAATGAAATGAAATATTTTCGCTCTTTTTATTTATTTCTTAATATTTCCTCATATTTCTCTTTCATATCTTTACACATATCTTTCATACAAAACACAGCAGCAACATGCTACTATTTTATGATAGTATCCTGTGTGAGTGTAGTCCTTCCCCGGTCAAGACGCTTTCATGTTGCAGACATAACAAGTTACGGCGAGGCTCTTCCACTACGTACAATAGGTACGTACGTACGCAAGCGCATTTTGTGTGGCTTTTATAAAAGAAAATTGTGTGCAATATCGGAAAATGCGGATTATGTCATGAAATTAAAAACGAAACCAATAATCAGCACAAATAGTGCTTTAGAAACTTTAAAACGGTTGCAAAACCGCTTTTATATTACATAATCCTCGCGAAATTGTTGTTGTTAAACATAATCCGTCTTATTACAAAACATTGTTTATTTATAGTCTCGAGTTGAAACCATAGTTTGTCCCATAGACATCTTCACCTACCCTAAATTAAAAATCAAAATGCAGATGCGTTGTCGCCCTTGAAGACTAACATGGAATGCTTCGTTTGAAGTAAAAAGGTTTCCGATTCTCAACGATTATCATACGAAACATAGAAGAATCAAGCAGCTATTTTGCGCTAGTATTCTGTGAAAGCGTGATCCTTTCTCGGTTAAGCCGACCCTTTTATGCTACAACCATAATATACCTACAGCGTTGCTGTACTATGTATAAAACCTAACAAATAATAAAATAAAACGCATCCTCTCTACTATAAGACACCTGTCTTATAGTAGACCTGTAAGCATTATTCTAGAACTGAAATCGTCCTAAAAAGCGTAACAATTACTGCACTTTGCCCCCAGCTCTTACAGGCAAGAAGGCATTGCGGTTGCAACAAGAACGGATCGGCTCGACCGAGGATACGTTCTCACAGAATATTAGCGTAAAATAACAGCTTAACGTTATTGTGTTTTGTATGGTGAGTGCAGAGTACCGGAGATCCTTTTTACTGGAAGTGAGGCATTTCATCTTAGCCTCTGGGGTGACAACGCATCTGCGTTTTGATTCTTAATTGAAGATAAATCTAAACATCTATGGGTTACAGCATCTACTTACCATCAGGTGGACTGTGTGCTTGTTTTTCGTCAATATTCTATAAAAAAAATACAAAAAAAATTTAAGTGTGTCCCTCTTTATTAGCCGTGGGTTTTCCTAGTGGAATTTACATTTCTTTTAAAGTGACTATTATTTTAGTATGAATTATCTTTCTTATATACCTAAAACTTAACGGCTCCGTAGAGCAGTGTTTTGGCAATGAATGTCAGCACTTAGGGTCGCGGGTTCGAATCTCGTACGGAAGGATTATGTATGACCAAAAAAATTATACCTCCAATGTTTTTCCTTTTGCAATTTATATACGTAAACCATCTCTACGATATAGGAAAAAGTTCATATATGGGGTATACGTTTATTTAAAAATTATGACGTTTATATTTTTAAAAAATCTTTGTGATGCATCTGCCAAAACATAATACTTAATTTTGAGTTTTCTCGCGCTACTCTTATTAAGGAATAATGATAGTGATCAAAATCGATTGTAATACTATAGTGTAGCCTCTACTGGTCAATGTCCGGCTTTGAGTTCCTTGGTCTCTTTTTATCAACAGTTAATAACGGCTAATTAATACAAATAAATAAAATTGCAGTATCGGTTTGTTACATCAAAATAAGTATTAGCTTTTTACTAAATAATGATTTCTTAAGTGTACGCGAACACTACACATTGAATAAATCTATTATTTACGGATTTTATCGCTTTTAATTCAACTTTAATTTATTTTTATTATCAGTCCCCCTCGTTACCATGGGTGCTGTAAAGCACCCGAAACGTCGGGATAATAAAAATAAATTAAAGTTGAATTAAACGCGATAAAATCCGTAAATAATAGTTTTATTCAATTTTTACTAAATGTAACTTTTTTACTAAATAATTTACGTGGTAGAGTCATGGTGCAGTTATATTAGTAGTATAGTTGTAGCACGAATGGGTCGGCTCGACCGGGGAGGGACTACGCTCTCACAGAATACCAGCGTAAAATAGTAGCTTAATGCTGCTGTATTTCGTATAATGATTGTAGAGAACCAGAGCCCCTTTTTACTGGAAACGAGGCATTCCACCTTAGTCCTCACGGGTGACAACGCATCTGCATTTTGATTCGTAATCGTGGATAGATGTAGATGTCTATGGGCCACAGCAACCACTTACCATCAGGTGGACTGTGTGCTCGTTTGTCATCCTATCCTATAAAAAATGCATATGTAAATTTATACGGTAGGTACTTATAACAAAAAAACAGTTTATAATTTTTTTATCTGCCTGTTGGGCCATTTGTTCCAGCTAAACTCCGAAACGGCTGCACCGATTTTAACAGGACATTCAACGCCAGATAGCTGATTTTATATGGAGTAACTTATACTACTTTTATTCTAGTAAAATAATTAGGGTTCTATGCAAAAAAATTAAAATCCATGAAATCCGTCGTATAAATTCCACGCGAGCGAAGTCGCGGGGAACAGCTAGTTTTAGTAATAAACGAAAGAAGATAAAAAAGGAAAAGAGGATGAGAAACAAATATGTTAATATTTTAATGATATTTCTAGAATAATGATTATTATATGACAGTGGATCATGATTCTCAACATTTATGGTTCAATTAAGCGAAAACGAGGAATTATAAGGCCGAAATAATGTAAAAATATGAATCTCTACAAACTTCTTGAGTTAAGGTTCCCATAACTTACGAAAACTGCAGTCAGAAATTTAAACTTTTGAATTTGCATAATTCATTCATATGAAACATATATTTAGTTTAATTTCTTTAGATAACTAAAATGTTCATACCTTTATTGAGGTTTTAAAATCGATATATTTTTGCTTAGTGCAATAAATCCCTATCGTTTATTTACTAAGATAAGCCATATTTGATAGCAATGACACTTAACTAACATTATTATAATTATGACTAGTGAATAAAATACCAGACAACCGATTATTATATTATGGATTTGAATTCCAACACGAAACAAAAATGTGTAAGTGTAAGTCGAGACCTTGGTTTTAGGAGCAATATTAAATGCGCGCCTCCCTGTTCACTATGTAAGGAATAAAATAACTATATTGAATAAATATAAGGTACTAAACGTAATTTTTGCCTGTCCTTTTTATGGCATTCATCACAGAATAGTAACACGACCAATGATGTCAGATATCAATTAATTTATCAAATTGACGTGAGCTTTTGAGGATGGTAATAAGTAGCCATCTGAAAGCATACGTATTGCACTATTTGTATTTTGTATCCGTTTTGAAGCGAATAAACGGCACCAACTAGTAATATTATTTCGGGATAAGTCTACTCTCTCAGATTCTCTTTTCAAGTTAGAATAAGTAATCTACGTACAAACTTAAGATCAATATATAATAGTACTAACGTAAGCTTGAGGTAGTTACTAGTAATAGGTATATGACCTGCAATATAAGTAACTTGTTCCTGAATCAGAAAATACTTTTTATTTGATTCTTTAATTTAGCTGGCTTGCTACTAAAAGTAAATATAGAAAACAGTAATATCTTAATTATTTTCGAACATTACTAAAATAACTACAAAAAACATTACTAACATAACTAAAATAACAAAACTTAAAATACGTATTTTTATTTAATTTAGCATTTTTATAGACAGTTGAAATCAAATCATTTATCACTAGAAAATAAAATTCTATGCAGACTCGATGAACTTCTTGTGAAGCTTTGGCGTTTGGTAAATCGAATACGCCTTTCAACTCCCTCATCTACATCATTACGCTACGGAAAATTTCAAGAAAGCCCTATAAGTTAAGGTAATCTTGGAAGAAATTGATTGCTAGCTTTCAAAAAATTAAGAAATGAAGATTAATACTCGTTTATAAAGAAAGCTTCGCATCTCCTTATCTTCTTCCTTCGTTATTTTTTACAATATGCATTACTTTGTTATATTTAACATTAAATTATACTATACTAAAATAAAATAAAACTAATAACATAATAATCATACAGCCCTACTCCCCGCGGTACTCTCTACTACTCTCGCTCAAAGAAAGCCTTTGAGCGAGAAAATGACCAGCCCTCTTATCACAAGCAGCTACGACCAGTCGCGGATAGAGTTCTTTTAGGAACTTCACCGCACGTAGACCCCACGTACCAATATTCTCTACAGCAAATGGCACAATTATGTAGTCATCTCTCAAAAGGTCATATTTGCACAACTTACTCAGTTCAGCTGCCTCTGATATCACCCCGGCTCTAAACGAGGTACCCATGAGACAAGAGGCCACTTAAGTCTCTACGCAAGTAGCAACCCACGCTAGTGCTCTCACACCACTCTATTTATTAATTTATTAATATGAATTAAAATAACTTAATTAAATGCGATAAATCCGTATCCAAAGCACGGTGCTGAGCCATCAAAACTTACTACGACTTACTATGTCGTATTCATACTCGTATTATATGTATATGTGCATATGCTTAATTCTTTGCCCCCTAAAAATGTTAATAAATTAAAAGATAGCAGATTAACTCTTCGCAATTGTTTTCATCGTCTCGTTGACGCTTCGTCAACATTCCAGTAGAAAAATTGTGTGCTTTAATTGTGAGAGCAACTATTTGAACAGCCATGAAACTTTTTTTTCTTGTCTTGCTCGTTGCCACTTTTATTGCCGGCCATTAGAAGCGTTTTAAGTGAATGGATTTATAATATTTATATGCATAATTTAAAATTTTGTTTCGAACGAATCAACTGATTTTAATGCGGTTCACGGCAATAGACGTCGATTTTTTGTGTCATTTGCCGTAGGGACTATTGGTCCTTAGAGTCTACGTGCGGAGAATGTCCTAAAGGAACTCTATTCGCGACTGGTCGTAGCTGCTGGTGGTAAGAGGGCTGGTTCTTTTCTCGTTCAAAGGCTAAGCACAGCCATTCAGCGAGGAAACGCAGCCAGCGTTCTTGGTACGATACCGCGGGGAGTAGTACTGTATGATAATTTAGTTATAAGTTTTATTTTATGTTATTATAGTATAAATAAATGTTAAATAGAATAAAATAAAGTAATTCATATTGTAAAAAGTAACAATTGAAGAAGATAAGGAGATGAAAAGGTTTCTTTATAACGAGTAAGAGTACTAACCTTCATTTCTCAATTTTTTGAAAGCTAGCAATCAATTTCCCCCGAGATTGCCTTAACTTATAGGGCTTTCTTGAAAATTTCCGTAGCGTAATGATGTAGATGAGGGATTTGAAAGGCGTATTCGATTTATCCAACGCCAAAGCTTCACAAGAAGTTCATCGAGTCTATGTAGAATTTAATTTTATACTGATAAATGATTTGATTGAAACTGGCTATGAAAATGCTTATTTAAATGAAAATACTTATTTTATAACAGTAATGTTCAAAAATAATTAAGATATTATTATTTTCAGTATTTACTTTTAGTAGCAAGCTAGCTAAATTAAACAATATACCTCACATATAAAAAAAATTTTCTGATTCAAAACAAGTTATTTATATTGCAGGTTATACACCAAGTACTAGTACCTTTCTCAAGCTTACGTTAGTACTATTATATTGTTACGAGCTTGAGGTTCGTGACAATAAAATTGCCGATAGAATTACCTAAATTAACACTTTAATTCTCTTTACACTAATTAAAGTTAAAAATACTAATAATTAATCACACTGATTCACTTTATCCCGCACACACAATTAATCACACTGATTCACTTTATTCCGCTCCGAAGCTTCGCTTAGTCGACAACTCCAATCTTCCCCGATCGCATCTTGCAGCGCCTATTTATATAAATTAGCAGCGAAATATCCAGAATATTCAAGTAAACACGCGCAAGGTACCGAGAGTTCGACTTCAAGAAGTTTAGTTCTTCGGTTCGAGACTAGATGGCGCTAGTGACGTCGACTTGAGCGCGTAACACTACCCCCTCCTAAGACATGCTCGTCCCGAGCATTATCGGCCCCATAATAACGCGCCAGGCGATCCACATGGACGATCTTAGGAGTCCCTCTTGCGCTTTTCTGTATCCGGTAGGTTACATCGTTGATCTTGGTCACAATCCGGTACGGGCCGTCCCATTCAGCTTGAAGCTTAGGAGATTTCCCTTTGCTGCGGACTGGATTGTGTAACCACACAAGTGAACCTTCGTCGAACCCTTTGTTTTTCGTCTTGCGGTCGTACCGGGTTTTCATCTTCTCAGACATTTGCTGGCCCGATTGTCTGACGTGCTCATAAACGTCATTCATTTTGTTCCGCAAGTCATTTGCATAATCGGTTATACTGCGTGGAGCATCAGGTGGTATCCCGGTGATCAGGTCCGCAGGCAGCCGTAATTCTCTCCCAAAGTTTGCGAAAGCTGGTGTCACTGATGTACTTTCGTGAACAGCGCTTCAATATGACAACAAAAACGGTTGTATGTGCTTGTCCCAATCTCGTTGCCGATTGTCTACAACTTTTGCTAGGTACCTCTCCAATGTCTGATTAAATCGTTCTACTATTCCATCAGATTGCGGGTGATAAGAAGTCGTTCTTGTTTTATGAGTACCCATAACTCGGCAAGTTTCCTGGAATATTTGAGACTCAAAATTCCTTCCTTGATCGCTGTGAATCTCTAAAGGTACTCCAAAACGACAGAAGACTTCATGAACTAGTTTATCTGCAACTGTTGAAGCTTCTTGATTTGGAATAGCGAAGACTTCTGGCCACTTAGTGAAGTAATCCATCACAACCATGAAATACTTGTTACCGCTTTCACTCTCCGGAAACGGCCCCGCCACGTCAATGGCTATTCTCTCCCATGGTGCACCAACATTGTACAACTTCAATGCACCTCTACTACGAGTCTGAGGTCCCTTTACAGCCGCACAACTTGTACATTTGCGACACCAATCCTCGATATCGTTTCGACAGTGGACCCAGTAAAACCGTTCTCGGATCTTCAGTAGAGTTCGTTTAACTCCCAGATGGCCTCCTGAATAATCATTATGGTACATCTGTAGAACATCCGGTACTTTAGCTTTAGGGACAACCATTTGCAAATGACAGCTGTCTCCCCGAACACTTTCCCATTTACGGCACAGAACTCCATCCTGAATCAGCAAGCTGTCCCACTGGGCCCAATAGCTTTTAGTGGTCGAACTCATCGCTGAGACGTCGCTCCACTTGGGCTTGGGAGCACTGGCCTTCATCCATTTCAGAATCGGCTTGATGTCCGGATCTTCCTGCTGTGCACGTTGTAAGCTGTCCTTCCACTCGTTGCTGAGGTGGTCTGCCCTGATCATTCTCATGGATACCAGTTCCTTACTCTCTTGCCTAGTACAATGTTTGCAATCTTCAGGACAAGGTCTTCTTGACAATGCATCTGCGTTGATATGAGATTTCCCGCTCCGATGTTCGATCTCAAAGTCATATTCCTGCAGTAGTTCAATCCACCTCGCAACTTGTCCTTCTGGATTTTTAAACTGCAATAGCCATTTTAGTGCAGCATGGTCAGTTCGTAAGTGAAATTTCCGCCCCAGAAGATATTTGCTAAAATGCTGCAATGACTTTACTACTGCTAGCAATTCGCGTCTTGTGACACAATAGTTCCTTTCCGGTTTTGACAATGACTTGCTGAAGTACGCTATCACGACCTCTTGATCACCATTCCGTTGAGACAACACACCGCCAGGTCCTATATCACTTGCGTCTGTGTCAACTATAAATTCTTTGCTTGCATCAGGGTATCCCAAAATAGGTGTTTTGCACAGACGGTCCTTGAGCTCCTGGAATGCGATATTGCAATTTTTATCCCAGCAGAAATGTCGCTTCTCCTCGGTTATCTTGTACAGAGGTTTGGCTATATCTGCAAAGTTCTTCACAAATCGCCGGTAATAGGAGCACAAACCCAAAAATGCTCTAACCTGTGTCTTGTCTTTTGGAACCGGCCAATCTTTGACAGCGGCGATTTTCTCCGAATCCGTACGGATACCTTCTTCCGACACTACATACCCCAAAAAGTTGACTTGCCGTTAGAATAGTGAACATTTCTTCAGACTCAACTTGAGGTTGGCACTCTGAATCTTCATGAGCACGCGTTCCAGGTTTTGAAGGTGTTCCTCAAACGTACGGCCCACGATGATGATGTCATCCAAGTAGACCAGACAGGCATCGCCAATTAGCCCAGTAAGTACAAGCTCCATCAGCCTTTCAAACGTTGTTGGAGCATTGCACAACCCAAACGGCATTACTTTGAATTGCCACAGACCCTTTCCCGTTGAGAACGCAGTTTTCTCCTTGTCCTTAGGGTCAATTTCAACTTGCCAGTAGCCACTTTTTAGATCCAGCGTGCTAAATCATTTTACTCCTGTAAGCATGTCCAGCGTGTCATCAATTCTTGGCAAGGGATAGCTGTCCTTCTTTGTAACGTCGTTCAGACGGCGGTAGTCAACACAAAACCGCATGCTGCCATCCTTCTTCTTTACCAGTACCACGGGTGAACACCATGGACTAGATGAAGGTTCAATAACACCATCCTTCACCATTCCCTCAATCATGGTTTCCACTTCCTTTTCACGTGCTATCGGCAATTTTCTTGGCCGCTGACGAATAGGCAATTCTTCACCTGTGTTTATTTTGTGTTGAACTAAGCCAGTCTTTCCTATGTCAGCATCGTTTGATGAGAATACATCGGCATACTTGAGTAACAACTTCTTCGTTTTGACCATTTCATTCGGGGAGAGAACGCTGCGACAGTCTTCTAAAAGTGTGCTCACTCTCGTTTGTGCATCCTTGCTGGGGGTCCCAGTCGATAGATATTGGCACCGACGTAACCAATCCACTTCCTCACAAGTAGCAACCAGTGTGCCTTTTTCTATAATCTATTCCTGGCCACAAAGGTTCAGCACATGTACTCCTGAGATGTTAGTGGTTCTGACCAAGGTTCGAGCCACTTTCCATGGAAGGTCATTTTCTAACCTTTCCACGAGTACACAACGATGAGGTTGCCCAGGATTCCGAGGAAGACTAACCGGAACAATAGTTTTCGATCTCGGCGAAAGAACAATCTTCTTAATGCTGTACATGTTCCCTGGTAACGCACCTTCCATAAAAAGTTCCTCCTGTCCACATTTCAAAACACCTTGCTTAACGTCGATCTCACAACAATTATTCCTCATAAAGTCTAGGCCTAGGATGCAGTCGTCCATTATATCAGCCACGATGACATTATGCAGGTAGATCACGTTGCCAAGCTTCAACTCCATCTCCTTCTCTCCACGGACGGATATACGCTGACCGGTGGCTGTTACCAAATTAATGCGTTCTCGGTTGTATGCGGAGTCCCCAAGGAACTGACTTATAAGTTGGGAAATAACAACCGTACGAGAGGCTCCAGTGTCTATGGTCAGTTTACACGGCATTCCGTTGACCTCGCCCTTGATGATTAGACTGTTTCCATCATGGGTTTGTGAGATCGAGATCCTTGGGGCTCTTTTAACATCAGCCAGCACCCGCCCCGCAGTTCTAGCTTTTACTCTTTTCCCTGCTGCTGCTGGGCGGTGCTGTTGGCCGCACTACCCTCCTGAGATCGTTCACCTTCCCTTTCTAGGGTTCGCTTAGGGCAGCTGGATCGAAGATGGCCCTTTTCCCCACAGCCATAGCACCTAGGGCTGTATCCTTTGTTGCGGTCGCGAACTGTAGCTGCTGCAACCTCCCTGACACGATGGGAACGATGATCCTGCCGCACGGCTTCCACCTCCAGTGCATGGGCCAAGGCGTCTCTTGTTCTCGTGGTGCCCGAGCCTCACAGCAGCTCTGACTTCCAGGTCACGGATGCCGTCGATGAATGTCTGCACCAGGTTCCCTTCAATGAGCGCAGGTACAGACCGGTATGCTTTTTGCACCAGCTTCTCCACCTCTAGAGCCCACTGCTGCAGGTTTTCGTTGATGCGCTGCACGCGATCTTTAAGCTGCGCACGAAAGACGTGTTCCAGGTGAGCGTCGCCATATCTCGCCTCCAATGCCTCAGGGAGTTGCTCATAAGTCACTTCCTCACCGAGAGCTTCCAGAACTGTTAAGGCCTGGTCACGCAGGCCTAGTGTGAGAGCAGTCATGGCCTGACTTTATTCCAGCCGTTCGCCTTCATAACAGCCTCGAGCTGGATTTTGTAGGCTGACCAGGAAGAGGTACCGTCGAGCGGTGGCACCTTGAACCCACGTAGCGAAGGTGTAGCAGCTACTGCGGGGGCTGCAATTCCATCTCCAAGTTTGAGGTCGTTCAGCGTTTTCTTCACGTCAGCCATCACGTTGTCAACCCGATTGTTCACATGGTTGATTCGGGTTTCATGTTCTTCGATTCGGGTTTCAGCTTCCGACAGGCGGTTGTCATGTTGAGCAATCCTATCATTCACCTCCCTTATCTCTTTCGCAAATGTAGCGTCAAGGTCCTTCATGAGGAGCATCTGTTCCTCCTGTCGGCGGGCCTGTTCTTCTTGTCCGCTCTGCAGCTGCTCTTTCAACTGACGGACCTGTTCCTCCTGTCGGCGGACCTGTTCATCCTGTCCACCCCGCAGCTGCTCTTCCAACCGAAGGACCTGTTCCTCCTGTCGGCGAGCCTGCTCCTGCAGCATCACCATCAGAGCACCTAAGTCAGGTGCTGCAGATGTAGGAGCTACCGACGGGCCTGCAGCCGGTGGCTGTCCCTCCGACATCTGCGGCGTTGCACCACCAAATCTTCGTTGGTCCGTCTCCTGCTGGCGTTGACTTCGGGTACGGATACCCTCCTTAGGTAAAATCGGCATGATTTTATCCCACTTCTGACACCAATTGTTACGCGCTTGAGGTTCGTGACAATAAAAATTGCCGATAGAATTACCTAAATTAACACTTTAATTCACTTTACACTAATTAAAGTTAAAAACACTAATAATTCATCACACTGATTCACTTTATTCCGCTCCGAAGCTTCGCTTGTGTCGTCAACTCCAATCTTCCCCGATCGCATCTTGCAGCGCCTATTTATATAAATTAGCAGCGAAATATCCAGAATATTCAAGTAAACGCGCGCAAGGTACCGAGAGTTCGTGTTTCGACTTCAAGGAGTTTAGTTCTTTGGTTCGAGACTAGATGGCGCTAGTGCCGTCGACTTGAGCGCGTAGCAATATATTAATCTTAAGTATGTACGTATAACTCGTACGAATTAACTTGAGACCTGGGCCGATGACGTAATTGTCAATGTACGGTGTGCAAAATAATGCGTCGTAATATTTTTTTATTTGAAATTTTAGAGATTTGCATGAGATTATTAATAAAAACAAACTAAAATAACAAAACTTAAAATATGTATTTTTATTTAATTTAGCATTTTATAGACAGTTGAAATCAAATCATTTATCAGTAGGAAATAAAATTCTATGCAGACTCGATGAACTTCTTGTAAAGCTTTGGCGTTTGGTAAATCGAAAACGCCTTTCAACTCCCCCATCTACATCATTACGCTACGGAAAATTTCAAGAAAGCCCTATAAGTTAAGGTAATCTTGGAAGAAATTGATTGCTAGCTTTCAAAAAATTGAGAAATGAAGATTAATACTCGTTATAAAGACAGCTTCGCATCTCCTTATCTTCTTCCTTTGTTATTTTTTACAATATGCATTACTTTGTTATATTTAACATTGAATTATACTATACTAAAATAAAATAAAACTAATAACATAATAATCATACAGCCCTACTCCCCGCGGTACTCTCTACTACTCAGCTCAAAGGCTTTCTTTGAGCGAGAAAATGACCAGCCCTCTTATCACAAGCAGCTACGACCAGTCGCGGATAGAGTTCCTTTAGAAACTTCACCGCACGTAGACCCCACGTACCAATATTCTCTACAGCAAATGGCACAATTATGTAGTCATCTCTCAAAAGGTCATATTTGCACACCTTACTCAGTTCAGCTGCCTCTGATATCACCCCGGCTTTAAACGAGGTACCCATGAGACAAGAGGCCACTTAAGTCTCTACGCAAGTAGCAACCCACGCTAGTGCTCTCACACCACTCTATTTATTAATTTATTAATAGGAATTAAAAATAACTTAATTAAATGCGATAAATCCGTATCCAAAGCACGGTGCTGAGCCACCAAAACTTACTACGACTTACTATGTCGTATTCATATTATATGTATATGTGCATATGTTTAATTCTTTGCCCCCTAAAAATGTTAATATATTAAAAGATAGTAGATTAAATCTTCGCAATTGTTTTCATCGTCTCGTTGACGCTTCGTCAACATTCCAGTAGAAAAATTGTGTGCTTTAATTGTGAGAGCAACTATTTGAACAGCCATGAAACTTTTTTTTCTTGTCCTGCTCGTTGCCACTTTTATTGCCGGCCATTAGAAGCGTTTTAAGTGAATGGATTTATAATAGTTATATGCATAATTTAAAATTTTGTTTTATTGGGAAAGTTGGAAAAATTATTCAAGATTGTGAAGAAGATTTATATACATAATATATTAGGAAATCTGCAGTTTTTCTTCGACACCCAGTAACAATCTACTTTATAAAGGTTTTTCTCTCTTTGTAAGAAATATTCCCAATACTTTTTGACGCCCGTGATTTGTTGGGGTATTCTACATCTAGCATACAGTATCTTAAATAGTTATCTATCCTAGGCCTGAGGTTGTATTGATATTTCATAGAAGTGTCCTCCTAATATAGATAAAAAAATACGGTTGACCCTACAGGCCATCCCTGCAACTTCCCGCTAATTTCAAATGCAAAGGACTTCAAATTTCCTCTGTTAGGACATGTTTGAGGTCTTCATGCTTTTTTTGATTTTCATGCGGATTCAGTTTTTTGAACTTAACAAAAAAATTTATAAAAAATTTCGTTATTTTAAAAAAACCGTTTTTCGAGATTACTTTCGTCAACGATATCCCTCGAACGAATCAACTGATTTTAATGCGGTTCACGGCAGAAGACGTCGATTTTTTGTGGCATTTGCCGTAGGGACTATTGGTCCGTAGGGTCTGCGTGCGGAGAAGGTCCTAAAGGAACTCTATTTGCGACTGGTCGTAGCTGCTGGTGGTAAGAGGGCTGGTTCTTTTCTCGTTCAAAGGCTCAGCACAGCCATTCAGCGAGGAAACGCAGCCAGCGTTCTTGGTACGATACCGCGGGGAGTAGTACTGTATAATAATTAAGTTATGGGTTTTATTTTATGTTATTATAGTATAATTAAATGTTAAATAGAATAAAATAAAGTAATTCATATTGTAAAAAGTAATAATGGAAGAAGATAAGGAGATGAAAAGGTTTCTTTATAACGAGTAAGAGTATTAATCTTCATTTCTCAATTTTTTGAAAGCTAGCAATCAATTTCTCCCGAGATTGCCTTAAGACGAGCTCTTAGCACGATTTCAAATTCGTTTTTCACCCGCGCGTCCCGCAGTGGGCGGAGCGCAAACGGCAGTCGGAGAGCGCAGTGTGAGACACAGTATGCGCCATAGATATACCTAAGCTATTTTTAATATTTCTATGGTATGCGCAAAGCAAGCAGATAATTCACCTCCAAACCAAAACTTTTTCGTGAGGTCTCCTGTTCGCAACACTACTAGGTATTATAGTAATAATATTTTGAGTACCTACTCACTAATACCAAAACTGTTTATGAGGTCTGGAGTCTGGACATCACACTATATTTTAATTATCAATATTTTTTAAAGTCAGTTTTATGATATGAGCAGGTACTTAGTCAACTATTTACATACATATATATACATTTAAAACGCCAAGTCACAAATTCTAAAAAAACCCAAGTTTCGTTAGCAAAATAGCTAAAATAGCAGAAAAGAATAGTTTCAAATAAAACCACTTGAAAATTCGAATTTATTTTACTATTTTGTATTACCTTACCTCCGGACTTGATGGAGTGACCTGAAAGTGTACTTTTGTAATTGCTATTGGAACTGGTCACCTAGTACTACTAGGTGTTCCGAGTTTAGGCTCGTTTTGTTAGGTATGATGAGTCCTTACCTCCGGACTTGATGGAGTGACCTGAAGGCTGAAGGTGTACTTTAGGAATGGCTATTGCAACTGGTCGCCGAGTACTACTAGATGTGCCGAGTTTGGGCTCGTTTTGTTTGGTATGATGAGTCCTTACTTCCGGACATGACGGAGTGACCTGAAGGTGTACTTTGGTAATCGGTATTGGAACTGGTCCCCGAGTACTACCAGGTGTGCCGAGTTTGGGCTCGTTTTGTTAGATATGATGAGTTCTTACCTCCGGACATGACGGAGTGACCTGAAGATGTACTTTGGTAATCGCTATTGAAACTAGTCGCCGAATACTACTAGATGTGCCGTGTTTGGGCTCGTTTTGTTAGGCATGATGAGTCTTTACCTCCGGACTTGACGGAGTGACCTGAAGGTGTACTTTGGTAATCGCTAATGGAACTGGTCGCCGAGTACTACTAGATGTGCCGTGTTTGGGCTCGTTTTGTTAGGTATGATGAGTCCTTATCTCCGGACTTGACGAAGTGACCTGAAGGTGTACTTTAGTAATCGCTAATGGAACTAGTCGCCGAATACTACTAGGTGTGCCGAGTTTGGGCTCGTTTTGTTAGGTATGATGATTCCTTACTTCCGGACTTGACGGAGTGACCTGAAGGTGTACTTTAGTAATCGCTAATGGAGCTGGTCGCCGAGTACTACAAGATGTGCCCGTGTTTGGGCTCGTTTTGTTAGGTATGATGAGTCCAAAGTACACCTTCAGATCACTCCGTCAAGTCCGGAGGTAAGGACTCATCATACCTAAAAAAACGAGCCCAAACTCGGCACACCTAGTAGTACTCGGCGACCAGTTCCATTAGCGATTACTGAAGTACACCCTCAGGTCACTCCGTCAAGTCCGGAGGTAAGGACTCATCATACCTAACAAAACTAGCCTAAACTAGGCACACCTAGTAGTACCCAGCGACCAGTTCCAATAGCGATTACCAAAGTGCACCTTCAGGTCACTCCGTCAAGTCCGAAGGTAAAGACTCGTCATACCCAACAAAACGAGCCCAAACACGTCACATCTAGTAGTACTCGGCGACCAGTTCCATTAGCAATTACCAAAGTACACCTTCAGGTCACTCCGTCAAGTCCGGAGGTAAGGATTCATCATACCTAACAAAACGAGCCCAAACACGGCACATCCAGTAGTACTCGCCGATCAGTTCCATTAGCGATTACCAAAGTACATCTTCAGGCCACTCCGTCAAGTCCGGAGGTAAGAACTCATCATACCTAACAAAACGAGCCCAAACTCGGCACACCTGGTAGTACTCGGGGACCAGTTCCAATACCAATTACCAAAGTACACCTTCAGGTCACTCCGTGAAGTCCGGAGGTAAGAACTCATCATACCTAACAAAACGAGCCCAAACTCGGCACACCTGGTAGTACTCGGGGACCAGTTCCAATACCGATTACCAAAGTACACCTTCAGGTCACTCCGTCAAGTCCGGAGGTAAGAACTCATCATAGCTAATAAAACGAGCCCAAACTCGGCACACCTGGTAGTACTCGGGGACCAGTTCCAATACCGATTACCAAAGTACACCTTCAGGTCACTCCGTCAAGTCCGGAGGTAAGAACTCATCATACCTAACAAAACGAGCCCAAACTCGGCACACCTGGTAGTACTCGGGGACCAGTTCCAATACCGATTACCAAAGTACACCTTCAGGTCACTCCGTCAAGTCCGGAGGTAAGAACTCATCATACCTAACAAAACGAGCCCAAACTCGGCACACCTGGTAGTACTCGGGGACCAGTTCCAATACCGATTACCAAAGTACACCTTCAGGTCACTCCGTCAAGTCCGGAGGTAAGAACTCATCATAGCTAATAAAACGAGCCCAAACTCGGCACACCTGGTAGTACTCGGGGACCAGTTCCAATACCGATTACCAAAGTACACCTTCAGGTCACTCCGTTAAGTCCGGAGGTAAATACTCATCATAGCTAACAAAACGAGTCCAAACTCGGCACACTTAGCTCTACTAGTCCAGGTGTTCCAGTATTAGTTATTGAAGTTCACCTACAGGTCACTCCATCAAGTCCGGAGGTAAGGTCTTATCATAACTGACAAAACCAGCCTGAAGTCCACAGCTAACAACTCGCTGCCAGTAGAGCCAAGCAGTCTTTAGAGTAGGTATTCGTATTTCGTATCTAAATCTAACTACTCTATGTATCTAAGTAGATTTTTGAGGTGTAAGAAATCAAAAACAAATTCGATCTTTCAAATTATCAAAATAATTTTATTTGACTACGATTCCCGCCATTGATTTATTGTATAACTCAATGATTCCCGCAGCCAGCCGTGCGTACACTTGTGTGCGTGTTACCGTGTCAATGTAATAGTTCGATTCTATACCTATATCAATTTTGTAAACGCGTCCTAAAAAATCTTAACGTAAATATTGCGGCAAAAAGAGCCACACGTCTCTACAGCACCAGGCCTCGGCCGGCAGTGACTGCACAGGCGTTTAACGCAAACATCCGTGCGTATTATTTCAGTAATAAGAATATGCGATTTAAAAAAAAACTATTAGTTGGACTAAAAAATTAAAACACTATTACGTTAATATATTGAATGTATAAAAATCTGACAAAAAATCAGAATGATTGCATTTATACTAGTATAGTTTTTACTCGTTAAAAGAAATTTTTAGAGGTATGTTTGTGATTTTTTTCTATCGTATTAAATTAGTGGTATCATGTTTTCAACACACTATCTAACTAGCATATATCCTGGACAATATCATATATTTTTCTGGGTTTGTTTACTGCAGTGGATCATATACTTTGAGGCATTATAAAACTTGCATTTAGCATCATGCCTCGTCTTAACTTATAGGGCTTTCTTGAAAATTTCCGTAGCGTAATGATGTAGATGATAAAAGGATTTGAAAGGCGTATTCGATTTATCCAACGCCAAAGCTTCACAAGAAGTTCATCGAGTCTATGTAGAATTTAATTTTATACTGATATATGATTTGATTGAAACTGGCTATGAAAATGCTTATTTAAATGAAAATACTTATTTTATAACAGTAATGTTCAGAAATAATTAAGATATTATTATTTTCAGTATTTACCTTTAGTAGCAAGCTAGCTAAATTAAACAATTTACCTCACATATAAAAAAAGTATTTTCTGATTCAAAACAAGTTACTTATATTGCAGGTCATACACCAAGTACTAGTACCTTTCTCAAGCTTACGTCAGTACTATTATATATTAATCCTAAGTATGTACGCAGATTACTTATTCTAACTTAAAAAGAGAATCTGAGGCACAATAGAGTAACCACGAAATAAAACTACTTATACATTGATTAAAACTACTTTTACGAATTTTATCGCGTTTTATATATTTTATTTTTAATACCCGACGTTTCGGGTGCTCTCCAGCACCCATGGTCACGGGGGACTGAGGTGATCAGTTACCTCAGTCCCCCGAAACGTCGGGCATTAAAAATAAAATAAATAAAACGCGATAAAATCCGTAAAAGTAGTTTTAATCAATGTACAGTGTTCGCGTAAATATAAGAAATCATTACTTATAAATTTTTGTTTCTTGTTGGAATTCAAATCCATAACAGTGTAGTCGGTTGTCTGGTATTTCATTCACTAATCCGGGTATTTGTGTGTCATTGCTATCTAATATGGCTACCTTAGTAAAGAAACGATAAGGATTTATTGTACTAAACAGAATTATATTGATTTTAAAACCTCAACAAAAGTATGAAAATTTTAGTTACCTAAAGAAATTATTGTTAATTGAACCTTACGTTTCATTTAAGTTAAGTTACAGCCTATATACGTACCACTGCTGGGCACAGGCCTCCCCTCATTTCTCAGAGGGTTTAGGGCAAGGTAGTGTCCGCCGCGCTGCCCCAATGCGTGTTGGCGAACTTCACATGCCTTCGAAAATATTTTTTTTCTTATTCCTCAGACATGCAGATTTCCTCACGATGTTTTCCTTCGCCGCAGAGCACGTGGTAAATCAGCATTTAAAATTGCAATTAACAATTTCATTGGTGCCGGCGGGGATCGAACCCGGGTTACTCGCGTTCTGTTATATTTACAGCGAGCGTTAACCATCTGAGCTACTACGTTTCATATAATTATTAAATTCACATATTGAATTATGCAAATTTATAAGTTTAAATTTCTGGCTTTTAAATGAAATTACCTTATACCAGACTGCAGTTTTCGTAATTTATGGGAGCTTCAACTCAAGAAATTTGTACCTTATAGTTTGTACCTTATAATTTTTCGTTTTAGCTTATCGTTTAGATCCATTGTAAAATTATTATTTTTAGTTGTAACAGACCGATAAATGTTTTTAAAGTTTTATAATACTTATAGAGGATCATTATTGTACAAATATCATTAAAATATTAATTCTTTTGTTTCTCATCTACTTTTCCTTTTTTATCTTCTTTCGTTTATTACTAAAATTAGCTGTTCCCCGCGAATTCGCTCGCGTGAAATACATACGATGGATTTCATGGATTTCATTTATTTTGCATGGAACTCTAATTATTTTACTAGAATAAAAGTAGCATAAGTTACTCCATATATCAGCTATCTGGTATTGAATGTCCTGCCAAAACCGGTTCAGCCGTTTCGGAGTTTAGCTGGAACAAACAGACAGACAAACAGAGATAAAAATTATAAATTAAACAAAATCCGTATGAATAGTTTCATTCAATGTGTAGTGTTCGCGTAAATATAAGAAATAATTAATTATCATTTTAATTTCCCATTCAATAGTTCTGTATGTTATGTACATACAGATTTAGACTTAACAATCACCTCACTAATCTGATATATGTACATAATCATGTTCTTCTTTATTAATCAGTAAAAATTTGCATGGTCCTATCTCGTTGTAGGGAGTTTTGTAAAATATCTCGTACCTTCGTCGCTTCTCCCCGCCTTTTATCGTATTATACCGCAGTCTATCAAAAGCTATGGATTCTTCTATAATAGCATTTCTATCGTCGTATCTTATGCTTTTTCTATCTTTTTTTTTGACCGAAAATTGGAGTTCCATTTTAGGGTAATGTAATATTCTTTCTTATTCTTTAAAGGTGACGACACATTTGCATTTTGATTTTTAACTAACGATAAACCTTGTCAATGGTTCAAAGTATTACTTACCGTCAAGTAATGTGTTTATAAATAATCCTTACTTTAATTAAAATAAAACCCATAATACAATAAAGAGTTCTCTAACGCCGCCAACATTCATGCGCGGTTCATGAATATGAAACTGAACAATAACTTCTATATAAATTACTATACACAGTTTTAAAATATCAGTAAATAAATTAATCGTTTACATAATGACTTTTTGTAGTTACTCGAAAAGTACAGATTTCATTACGTCAATTTTAAGCTGACTTCAAAATAGCCGACTTTAAAAAAGGAGGTATACAATTCGACTGTATGTTTTTTGTATGTATGTTTCGCGATATCTTCATTAATTTCAAACAGGTTTTGGTGGTTTTTTTGGTGATAAAACAGATTATACTTCAGAGGTACATATAAATACGCAGTAAAATCTATTACTAAGGGTGAAAAAAGGGGATAAATTTTTTAACCTAAATATTAAGACAGCAATGATATCGTGATATTTGGCTGTGAGTGTACAAAAAAAGGGTAAAAAATAAATATTAATATAAAATTAAATCCGGGAGACATTTTATATAAGAATTAAATCTCGACTTTATACTATGAAATTATTTTGATCTTTTAGTTATTTGAAGTCGGTTTTAACTTTTTATTAAAGTTAATTTTTAACTTATTTTAAACACTCGACATTTTGAGGGCTTTGCAGCATCAATCGTCATGGAGGATGTTTGACGCTTTCATTTCGTAGTTAAACCGGGCTAACTTCAACTTATAATCATAAATTATTTTTGTCCGATCTAAACAGTGCCCGTGCAGTCGCGGTATATCAGATGATTAGCGCTCGATGTAAATTTCATAGTACGCGAGCAACTCGAGTTCGATCTCCGCTCGGCGGTGAAGGAAAGCAGCGTGAGAAAACCTTCATGTCTGAGAAATAATAAAAAAACATTTAGAAGGCATGTAAAGTTCGCAAACACGCATTGGGATTTGCGGCAGCGCGGCGGACATTTTCTTGCCCTAAAACTCTCTAAGAAGTAAGGGGAGGCCTGTGCCCAGCAGTGGGACATAAATATAGACAGAATGTGCTTACTGTATCTTGTTATGCTAGGGTTTTGATTTAATTGTAACAATTACAGGATCTTAAGCATATATTAACAACCAGCTACCATTTATTTTGAATCAGGATGTTTTTTGAAATCAATAGCCCGATGAATAGATTTATTTTCAATTGTGAGGAATTGTTGTCTACTAAATCTAATGTAGTAGCGGGTGCGTTTCTCAATATGGTCACTGTGTGCAGGCTTACATTATGTAAATTGTTTTCACGTTTTACTCTGTTACGTCATCATCATTACTGCCCTTAACAATTCCACTGCTGAATAAAGCCTCGCCCAAGGAATGCCATAAAGCACATTCCTAAACCACCTGTATCCATCGAATTCCTGCATCTCTCACAAGGTCGTAATCCACCTAGTAGGGGCCTTCCTACACTTTGCTTTTGTCACCCACTCGATAACTTTTCTACCTCTTCTGTTGTCGATTCTTGGACTGAAATGGCCGGCCCACAGCTACTTCAGCTTACTTTTCATTCCATATGACCCACTCTATCTTAAGGATACTTACAATTTACAGGTAATACATGCTTACACATGTTTTACTGCATTAACATAGGGGCAGAATGTTATCATTTAAAACAAACTAAATACATTTGTAAAATGTAAATACTCTCTGACGAAATTTTAAAAATAAAGCGCAAGAAGGAAATATAACTAATATATAACGCCTTTTTTAAGTAATACGTTATTGGAATCCATGTATTGGCGTATTCGAAGATCGAAGCAAATTCTATGCATGAGGGTGAATTTGTTTCAAATAGGCGTTACAATAATGGCCCTGATTCAAGAATTCGTAACTACCTACTAACGCCGCAGGAAACGTGATCGAACTTTTGATGTTTCCCCACCTGTAATGGTTCACAATATAGTTACTGAATATTTTTGTACAGAAATAATTATATTGTAAGAGCACACAGTTCATTTGCAAAAAAAAATATATTTATTTTATTTTAACCGAGTTGAAAAAACAAGAGGGTTCTATATTCAACGCGTGAAATTTTTCATATTATGTTCACATATTTCTTGGAAACGGCTGAACAGATATGTTTCTCCTCTTCATCCTAGCTTGTGAAGTTGGAGCTTTACTTTTAGTTGTTGATGTCCATTTTACTCTTAAGTAAAAGTTAAATTATGTTAGCGATCAGCTATCAGCATTGGATTTACGACGATCACTTAACAATATGAAACTTAGTCGTCCGTATGTAGTTAATATATTTCGTTTGTATAGGAATGGATGAGCTCGACGAAATACAGAACCCTTTTTTGTAGTAACGAGGTAGTACATATATATATATATATATATATATATATATATATATATACACACAACATGTAACGTAATTAACGAACATCCCGGAAGTAGTTTGTTCAGAATCGTTTACTGAATTGATTCCTATCATTTTAATATAGGTAATTTATTATCCCAAAAATAATTAAAACTACGTAAATTACAGTCACACTAAATCTGTACAGTCAAAACAAACTAAAATGGACCGTAACTTAATGCAATAAGACTTTTAAGAGTGCAGTTTTATTTGTATTATTACTAATTCTGTCATTCAATAAAAATAAAGAAAAATGAACTTTATTTCAAGCACGTTAAAGTCTTTGCATTGGTGGATTTGTAATGTGACCACAACATTCTTCCGGAATTAGTATAACTAATCAGTGCATAAAAATCTTTAACTAAAAATTCAGTGTATGTATTATGATTATAACATAATATAGGTACTAATTGGGGTGTCTGAGGCTGTGCGTTAATTACGTTACATATTGTATATAATATATTGAACTTGAGCGTGATGGTCACGCGAGTTCAATGCTTTTTCTCCATATTATGTCAATAAGCTACAATATCCATTTACCATCAGGTGAACAGTATGCTAATGTCATGTTACTTCTATAAAAAGACCTTAAAACTACTTCAAGGAACTTGTTGCTGTTTTACCAAAATTCAAAGAATCTCTTAAGGAACGATTTCATGCACATATACATGTATATATTTTATATGACAACAGAGAATTTGTAGCGTTCTGTGATCAAGTCGGCGTTTTGTGTAATATACTGCATGATACAGCAGCCTTGTGATTCTACAACGCTAAATGTAAAAATATTTATTGCTTCATTTTAGTACTTTAGCTAAAAATTAAACAAATCATAAAAGCTTTATTTTTTATAAGAGCGACCAAATCAAATAATAGGTACGTACAGTCGTCGAGCGCGCAATTTCCGTATCCAATATGGCAGCGTTTGATTTCCGCTCTCGTTTCCCGCGTAAACGGTTTACGTCGGATTACATGCAACGTTTATTTTAATCAACCTAGTGCTCGGTTCCGGCTACGTAGTTAGGTATTACGTATAATCCTACCTGGAGTGTAATTTTCACTATTTTGAGCAGGTAATATTGATTGTTTGAACAAAATTATGCATTTGTGATTCTGTCGCAAATCAAAAATATTTTTACATCTACCGTAAATTGTTATATGTATATTGTTAGTGATTCAGATTTTTAGATGACTTACATCTGCTATTTTACATATACATTAAAAAAAATCATAATAAAATTAAAATGTTTCAAGAGGGTTTTAACATTACGTACAGAATAATTAAAATTCTGGTTATTAATATCTTATCACCAAAAACGTTACCAATAGCTTTGATTAAAAATGACGACGAAAGAGATAAGAAATAAAAACAAAAAAGGTTCATAGCTGATTAAATAGTTACTCTCACAATTAAAGCACAGAATTTTAGCTCTGTATCGCCAGCATCGCAGAGTCAGGAATTTGTATTTAGAAAAAGGCTTTTTTTAATTATATTTATCGTATATCCTTTATCGTCGCTGCGTTGCTAGCGATACGTTTTGCTAATAACGCAAATTTCAACAATTCGTTGCGGTGAAATGTTAGAGCACCTAATTTTTAAAATTGGCACCTAATTATCACCTGAAAGCCTTAGGGGCTTTTTTGGTTTTCCTCTATATGCAAATTCCCGACTTTGCGTTGCTGGCGAAAAACAACTCAGAATTGTAATGTAATGTTAACGAAGCGACAACGCAACGACGAAAACAATTGCGAAAAGTTAACTAGTATCTTTTGTTTATCGGTGTTTAGGGGGTAAAATAAAAAAATATGCATAAAGGAAAAAATGTATAATTTTAATATCAATAATTTTTTAATTTGTGCAATGAAATCTATAAATGTACGGTATTTTTGAAGTGTAGGGTTGACTGGTTAAGGATGTTACAAAGCGCCGACGTTTGTTACCCTTTATATAAGCTGATTACAACAAAAATATGAAAAAAGTATGTTATATCTACAAAATAAACTATCTTGCTGGGTGACCCTGCCTAATTCATAGTAAAAATCACTGCGAGACTCTCTTAGCCGATAATAATTTTTCCTTTTTCTAACTTATATTCAAATGGAGACAATATTCACTATTGTCTTTTTATTCTGTTGCAAAACACGTGTCGTAATATCGACGGTGGTGTGTCTTTCCTAGTATGATCTAGTTGGGAGTAGTGGTGACGGGGATAGTGCACGCAATCGATGGAGGGCGGGAGGTGCTCTCTCATCACGCGGATATTAGCTAATTTATTTTAACATCTTTAAAAATAATGCATTTTCAAAAAGTAACGATTCTATTAAGTACTCTAACAGTTAAGAGTTAGAAAGTCGTGGGTTTGAAACCGCCATTCGACTCCTGTCGTGAACCACCACTAAAACGGAACGGAAGTCATGAAAAAATAGTAGTAACATTTTATTTAATATTAGAGTGTTTATACGGTTAAGTCAAACTTACTGTAGTTAAGAACATTCAAAACATTAATTTAAAAACTTTAAAAGCTTTGTGTGACGAGAAAAACAAATGTTCTAATGAATATTAATAAAAGCAAAAACAAAAGTCTCTGCCAACATTACACTCTGTGAGCGTCGTAGTTATAAATAACATTAGATAATGTTAGATACGCTACGCTCTCCGTGTACAAGTAGCTGACTGTAGAAAACGAGAATTACTGCCATAATTGATTCTATAAGTATACTCCCTAATGTCCCAGTCATTTAGGTCGAATTTCGCTTAACTCAGACAAACTTGTTACACCTTTGCGAATTGGGCTATCGTACTACGTACAATTCGCTTTCGTTGGCACCCTGTTGGGCGCCGCCCGCCCGGTGATCAATGAAACTCTGTACTACAGACTTTCTTTTACGCTGAACGTACTTTTTTATTTCAGCAATTTTCAGCGAAAAAGAGCTTGAAGTGTAGCGCTCGACTGTGATTCCTTTCTTTGTTTGACGTTCTGCAATTTAAGTATGAAAGTGAAAGTGAGTGGCAATAAGAGGGAATGATTTCAACTTTTATTTTTTAGCACAATATTATTTTCGCCGAGTTACGAGTAGCTTTTGTTTACTATTGGAAGCCAGTACTTGACTACTATCCCACCTGATAGTAAGTAGTGATGCAGCCAAAAATGATGAAGCGCACTGGCTTAACAAAAACCTATTCACTCTCGTCTTGAAGACATTGTAATCGGATGGAAAGACAGATGCTGGTAACGAATAAGCAAACCGCTTGGAATGAGTGGTAAGTCAACTACGAAAGGGTGGAGACTGGCCGAGATTCTAGCTCTCTGATGGTGGAAGAGAGAGAAGGAATTAAGTTATACAACTGCTGTGCACACTCTCCGAAATGCATTCTGTAGAATGCCGAAAGGTTGGCATGATAAATGCAAAGATATAAAACTTTTGGAACACATTTTTACGGTTCACACTTTGTGGTTTTTAACACAAAATAACTATAGGAATAAGGACGTTTAAGCCATGGTTTAAGGGAATTCACCAACCACATTTCATCCTTCAACTTATTTTATATACCAGACGTTTCGGGCACTCTACAGCACCCATGATCACAGGGGGACTCTCTGGTATATAGTGTATTATCTATGGAGGGTGGGGGGCTGAGGTGTTTTACATATCAACGTCATAGTTAACAACGGCTACCTCCAGATCAAAATTACAATTCTTTATCCGATCTACACAGTGTGAACTTATAGTATCTTAAAGTCATGCAGTTGTATGCTTGGGTCGGGATTTAATTTTATTAATTGTAGAAGTCTGCAGTCTGTAAGCAGGTACAAGATCACCCCCGTCACTAAATCAGATTGGATAGACCACAAATCCTTGCTAAGGAACACTGATTCCTTCCAAGGATGATTCGTGAGGCTAAAATCCGTAAAAAAAATAGTTTTATTGAAATGTGTAGTACTCGCGTAAACATAAGAAATCATCGTATTTCAAGAAATACAAGAATAATGTTGTGGCTTTTTTATAAAAGTCACCTTTACAAATAAGGGCACCGTACATCTGGTATGTGAATGATGACATCTACATCTAACCTCAAATAAAAATCAAAATGCTGAGATTTTTAATATAGAATAAGGGTGACAAACGAGCACACAGTCCACCCGACGGTAAGTGGATGCTGTGGCCCATAGACCTCTATGTTTAACCTCGATTAAGAATCAACATGCAGATGCGTTGTCACCCCTGAGGACTAAGATGGAATGCCTCGTTTTCGGTAAAAGGGGTCTCCGGATCTCTACACTCACCATACGAAACACAGCAGTATTAGGCTGATATTTTACGCTGGTATTCTGTGAAAGCGTGGTCCTTCCCCGGTCGAGCCGACCCATTCGTGCTACAACCATAATATAGCTGCAGCGTGACTCTACCACGTATGAGTCATTTCGCGCGTGAAGGCTAACAGCCTGGCCACGGGACATTCGCCGTAGCGAAAATTCGCGCGACGCGAACGGCAAGGCGTCTAGCGACTAAAACAAATGTATAGAAATGTATGGAGCAAGCCACGCGTAACTGCGAGTGGCGACGCGACCGGCGAAATTTACCGGGCGAATCGCGCGGGCGACTGGCGGCGCGGCGGGCGATTGAAACAAATGTATGAATCAGTACGGTGCAAGCCACGGAGTCAGGCGGCAATCGCGGCGGCAGACGTGGCGAATAGTATAGGAAACAAAATATTTTAGTTGTTTTCGCCACGAAAAATGCCGGGCCGACAAAAACAACTTAAAATTCTATCCGCATTGACTTTTATCTCCAATTCTGATTGAATATTAACAAGAATATAATCGCAAGTTTCAACACTCATTCTGGTATTTACGCGAATTTTTTTTCTGGATGCATTCTATTTGTTGTGGAATTCTCCATCTATAACCCGATTCCTATTCAAATCTAGTACTTCGCAATCTCATCCAAATATTATGTCTTGAATCAAAAAGTAATTACTTTCTAAGCAATATCGAAATAACTTTGATAAAGACATTTCACTCCCGGCCTATCTGGTCGCGGCGGCAAACGTGACTTCCCGTGGCCCTCATATCGCGCCGCGCGAATTTTCGTCGCTTCGCCGTTCGCACCACCGATCCCCGTGGCCAGGCCGTAAGATGGAATATCTAGTTACCAGTAAAAGAGGGTCTCCTTTTGTCCTCACTCACCATGCTGTTTCACAACAGCGTTATTCTGTACGAGCGCGATCCTTCTCCTGGTGAGATGACATCTCCGTGCTGCAGCTATATTGCGTTACAGCCAGGCTCTACCACGTATGAAACTTACGTAGGTCGATGGCAATATAACCATGTATTTTACGACATTCGTACCAGACTCTGCGTGTTTATTGGTATTGGGTAGGAGACATCTGATAATGTGATCGCCAATCGTTCTCCTTCTTCAGCCTCCTCTCCACATCAAGTGGGATCAATGTCTAGCACTGGACTATCATCGGCTGATGAATGAGAAGAACAAGTCATACGTGCAAAATAATTTAAGCCACGTAAAAAGCAGCTCCCTACGAGTAACAAAAACTAACAAATTTTATGTAAAATGTAATTTAAATTACCAGATCTACAATAATAGTAAATCCAAATGTAATCATTGAAGGTCGAACCTATGCAAACCAAAAAAAAATTGTTTTATATGTTGAATAATTATTTGCAAATCGGTAAAGAAAATCAACAACTAAATTATTAGGGTAATGATATTATATTAATTTTATTAACAACTAGCAACCCGCTTCGGCTTCGAATTATCGATAAAATATAACCTAAATCACTTCCGGCATTGTTCTCTTTCGGTTTCGAGAAGTTTTGTTACAATCGGTGCAGTCGTTCCAAAGATAAACCCGGATAAACAGACATACAAAATTTTTTAAAATGGCTATTCATGGCGTACAAATAACGCCCTGAGCTCAACATTAGGCAGTTACGAGTATTACAATATTATTGACAAACATTACTATTTTATTTATGCGTATGTATATATAATGACGTTTCTAAGGCGCAAATTATACAAAAGCGGATAAAGCGCAGGCACGGCACAGACGCGGCGCAGGCATGGTGCCGCTTCAAAAAAAAATTTATATAAAATATATAAATGCGGGGTGTCGTGAATTATATTCAAGCGGCGTGGCACACACTTTCCACTCTTGCGCCGCGTCAGTTCCGTGCCTTCGCCTTATGCCGCTTCTGCATAATTTGCGCCCTAAAGAACTGTATCCGCGACTGGTCTTCGCCGCAGAAGACAAGAAGGCTGATTCTATTCTCGCCCAAAGACTCAATATGGGCTCTTAGACGGGAAACGTAGCCAGCATTCTTGAGACACTGCCGCGGGGAACGGGACTATAATATTATGTTTTTAATTTATTTATTGAAATAAATATTATTTACTACACAGGCTGCACTAAAAGTATCGGGAATTGAATATTTCCACTGTTCCTGTCATATTAAAATCTCTTTAATTGAAAACTCCTTGGTTTTAAAAATCGAATACCATTTATTTATTTTAAAAAAAAGATTCTCGGTCTTGTCACAAGGTTTTGTCAAACTTGTTTAGTCGTTGAGAAAATGGAATTGACTCGAGAAAATTCAAGAGCGATGATTTATTATGACTTTCGAAGTGGTCAAACACAAAAACAGTGTGTTGACCGGATGATTTCTGCATTTGGTGATGAAGCCCCATCCAAAGCCAAAATTTATCGCTGGTTTGCTGAATTTCAACGTGGACGTGTCAAGCTAGTGATGATCCCCGTCAAGGTCGTCCAAAAACTGCAGTCACCCAAGAAAACGTTGATGCTATGCGTAAGCTGATTGAGGAAGATCGACATGTGACATAGCGCGAAATTCAAGCAACTTTGGACATTGGCATGAGTCAAACACAAATAATCTTGCATGAACAATTAGGTGTAAAAGAGTTGTTTTCCCGATGGATACCGCATTCGCTCTGTGAAGAGCAAAAAGCGGCTCGCGTTACTTGGTGCGTCAGAACTCTCGAAAGATTCCACGCAGGATCTTCAAATGCTGTATACAACATCGTATCAGGTGACGAATCCTGGATACACGCGTACGAACCCGAAACAAAAAATCAGTCACGAATTTGGGTGTTCGAAAATGAGCTAAAGCCAACAAAAATTGTTTGTTCACGGAGTGTTGCAAAAAAAAATGGTGGCCACGTCTGTCTCCAAAGCCGGCCATGTTACGACTATTCCTCTTGACGTACAAAGAACGGTAAATGCAGAATGGTATGCTAGCATTTGTTTGCCACAGGTCGTTTCTGAACTCCGTAAAGAGAACTGCAACCGCCGCATCATCCTACATCACGACAACGCGAGTTCTCACACCGCACACAGAACAAAAGAGTTTTTAGAGCAAGAAAACATAGAATTATTAGACCATCCGCCGTACAGCCCCGACCTAAGCCCTAATGATTTCTATACTTTCCCTAAAATAAAGAATAAATTGCGTGGACAGAGATTTTCATCACCTGAAGAAGCTGTGGACGCCTACAAAACGGCCATTTTGGAGACCCCAACTTGCTTCAATGATTGGATCCATCGTATGGAAAATGTGTCAAATTTCGCGGAGAATACTTGGAAAAGCAACAAATACATTTTTAAATAGTAATGTTGTGTCACTTCCTTGATTCCCGAAATTTTCAGTGCCGCCTTCGTATTATATCCAAAGAAATTATTGAATGGTATATATTTTATTCAATAATTAATAATTAAATAAAATATGAATTATAAATTCTTGATTATGATACAAAATATCAGTCCGCCCAGTTACTGGAGAAGTTATTGAAGAAATAAAAGATATTATGTTCTTATTACTGTTGCTAAAAACAAAAGAATTTTTTTTAAATAGGGCAAAGAAAAAGGTGCCTCGTTTTCACACATCGCGGGAATATTCAGAGCATGCCAGCCTCATTTGGAACTTTTGTGCTCCTTATTCCTTAAGACTTTATCTTAGAGCATCACAATACAAAGTGTCTGTTGTCGCCATAAAAAAACCATGCCCTCTTTATGCTAAACAAAGAACTAACGTTATTTTTGAATGAGATTTGGGAATTCTCAAACTTAGAGTACTCGTAGTTGACTTTTAGGAGTTAATGATGCTAAGAGGAATAATTGGCAGAATTAAAAATTAGGATTTAGATAAAATAATTAATTTTCCGTTACTTCATAACCTTTGATTTGTCATAATCGTCACGCTAGAAAATACTTCGATCTGCCGAGAATTGACTTTATATTTTATAATTCACTGCAATTATTTCCGAAACAATAGAAAATAATATCATTTAATACTAAGCTGTTTATCAAGTCTATTTAAAAACTGTATCAAGTAGCAACCTATGTAATGTCAAATGGAGTACTAATTGTAGAATTATTGAAGACTAGTATAAAATTATAGATTGAATATCCGCCTGTAAAGTTTTTACTAAACAAATGTCGCAGACGTCTGCGTATCTGCGTATCTTCATTTAGTTGTATTCAGCCGAAGACTTTCTGGACAATGTTTCTGTTAGAAGAGTTACGTATGTTATTCACATTTTGTTGCATTTAAAAATTAATCACTATCCACCCCTGTCAATGGGTGACTTTCTCGAGCGTTGAGCGGTCGACGACCCCGTTATATTTGGGACGACCCAATGTTTATAACACCGACGCAGCGAACACAACAGGAAGTAGGGCGAGGGGCACGGTGTCGAAGCGCGAATGGTCTTGCCTTAATTCCGTTTCACACCTCATCGTTTTGTTATTTGCAACAATCAACATGGAAAGACGCAATCAAAACAATCATAATCCTCGTGTATCCTGTCGCTAATTTAATCAAATACGGATTTAATCAAACATCAAGCAACAGATTGCTTAGTTTAATGTTATTTTAATTGTAAATGAGACGTAGTACAATCCTAATATCTTAATAATTTCAAATGTGACAAACTTTTAAAATTCAACTTCTGGTCCGTTTTTGTTTACAAGTAAAACTTGCTTTTTCCTACCTTTCTACCGAAGTTGGTGCATTGCCGTTCACTAAAGTCTCTGTTATCTTCATTGCTCCACAATAACCTCATTAAGTTACTTTCCGTAACAAACTCTCTCGTAACTATTACCACTGTTAACTGGTAAAATTGTTTTTGCTGATATTAAACAGTGGAGTATCGACGCGGACGCGCCAGCGATACTGAATTAGCAGTCGTTCTGCCACGGGATTTCTGTGTCTAATTCAATGACATACGTCTGGATTGCAGCAATTTTGTACCACTAATATTGCAAGCACGAGGGTGGGACAGGACGTAGACTCTCGAATCGAAATTGATAGATTAATGGGTCCAAAATAAGCTCAATGCTTTGCATATTTTGATACAGCTCCACGAATCAAATCGATATATTTCAAGGAACTTGTGACCTCATATATACATATATTATACTTGTATAGTATTGTATATGGAGAGGACTTTTAAAGGGCGGATGAATGAATATAATCACTCAGTATGCAGCTATAAACAGAACAATTCCGCACAGGAATATCTTGATGCATAGGGGGTCGGTTTGTAGTCACAAGTATAGGAAATTGTCAATTTAGCTGTGACAAATATGGTAAACGTTGCATTCAATAACTAATAGTATATTTGTAAGACGGCCAATTTTGGGAAGTTTTTAATGGGCAGTAGTTCAAATAATTAAAAAAAATTCAATAAAAAAATCACTAAAAAAAACACAAAAACACAACGTTGTGATTTTTACAGGTTGGTTTATTAATTATTATAATTATACTCAGACTATATAATATCACACTTCTGAGCGTTTTGTACGCGTCACATTTTTCTATTAAGCAATTGCATCGTGCTTTTTGGTGGAAATAGTAATCAAAAGGAAAACGGCCAAGTGCGTGTCGGGCCACGCACAATGTAGGTTTCCGTACGTTGAACTTAAAAAGGGTCGTCTTGATACTATGAGCATAGTGAGTTCGTGGTTTTTATAATAAAAACTTTGAAAACACACATCTCTAAAATATTTGACATATTACATATTATTACATTATTATTATTTTATAATATATATATTTATATTATATTGTATTTATATTATATTTATAATGTAATAATAATATATTAATATATATTATTATTACATTATATACAATTTGACATATTACATATTTTACAATATACTGGTGATAGTCTCCAAATTCCATACAAAAATGAAACATATCCTTTTTTCTGAATGAAAAGTTGAATCTGCGAGGCTAGGTGCATGATCTAAACGATGGTCCTCGGCCGGTACAACACCGTAACTGAATGTAGTTTTAATGCGTCACTGTAATGTTGGTATATATAAAGACTTAAAATCGAGCTTTAGGCAAGAGATTCATCATCGTCTTCAACCTGCGGCAGTCCACAGCTGGACATAGGCCTCTCCCAAGGCGCGCCACTTAGCCCGATCTTCGGATACACGCATCTGCCAGCTGCCTTGTGCAGATCGTCGCTCCATCTACGTTTACCTAAAAGCCGCCTCCACACTATGACATGCCTACTCCAACGGTTAAAGCTTCTGCGTTGGATGAGACCAACCCATTGCCACTTCAGCCTACAAATACGGAAGGCTACGTCGGCGACCTTGATTGCTTAGCGGATTTCTTCATTACGGATCTTATCCACCAGATAAACTCCGTGTTTTACTATTTCTTTCGCCCACTGAGTGGCTTTGAGTTTGTGGAGTAGTCGTACCGTTAGTATACGTAAACTATTGGTATACGCCTAGAAGGGATTATAATATATAAAATATAACGAAATTTAAAGATTACATAAAACATGTCTCTTTTTCGGAAATATACGATACAGATGATCCAAACGCAGCATATAATAAATTTATCGATACGTTTAGACTTATTTACGATTTATGTTTTCCGATTAAATTGATTAAAGTAGACATAATAAAAAAAACCAAAGTGGTTGTCTAAAGGAATTAAATTATGCGGTCGAAAGAAAAGAAAACTTCTGTGGCAGCTAAGATTATATCCTAACAGTAAGAACAAAATTTTATATTCAAATTATTCGCAGTTATATAAAAAAATTATTAGATTGACACAAAAGGCACAAAATAATCAAAAAATAAAAGCATCTAAAAATAAGTCTAAAACAACTTGGCAAATTATTAAACGAACAAAATACAACTTACCTACACGCAGTATTAATAAAATTAAGGTAAATGATCAAACTCTATTAAATCCTCAGTGCATCGCTGAAGCATTTAACAACTATTTTATCGATATTATTCAGTCAAACATAGATGTCACTAACAAACATAAATCTTATAAAATAAACACCAACAGTAAATCTCTGTTCATGCCGCCTAGTGTTCCATTAGATATTCAAAAAATAATAATGTCGTTAAATAATACAAGTAGCGTGGGATACGATGGCATTGCTACAAAAATATTAAAACACATATCAATGGAAATATGCGGACATCTAAGTCATCTAATCAACCTAAGTATTAGCGCAGGTATTTACCCAGATGCCTTAAAAAACATCAATTATAAAACCGCTGTTTAAGAAGGAAAATAGAGAACTAATGGAATATTATCGGCCCATCTCACTTATTCCCGTAATTTCAAAAATATTTGAGAAATATATATATAAGGAAATATATAAATTTATTGAAAAATATAACATTTTATGTGAGGAACAAAAAGGATTTAGACCACATAGGACAATCAATATGGCCATATATGACTTTATATACAATATTATTAACAATATCAATAAACGCAGACATGTCTGTGGCATATTTTGCGTCATGACAAAGGCATTTGATTATGTAAACTACGCTACTCTTTTAGAAAAACTTGAAGCCTATGGCATTAGAGGCAATGTTCTTAATCTAATTGAATCTTACTTAAAGAATAGAATACAAATAACTGAAATTAATCAAATTAATATAGCAAATAAGAAGGAAGAGATATTTCGATCGTCAAAGCGCGAAGTTAAATTTGGAGTACCACAGGGGAGTGTGCTGGGTCCTTTTATATTTATATTGTACATCAATAACTTACCTAAATGCATTGAGCAACCAGTAACACTGTTTGCGGATGATACCACAGTGACAATACCATGTAAAAGTGTAGAGAACTATGAAAATGACATTAATAACTCCTTAAAATTAGTTGTAAACTGGTCGGACGAAAACAATTTAAAAATAAACTTAAATAAAACAAAAATTATCCATTTCAGTCAACGGATTCCCAGCATGAGCCTAAATGTACACTACAATAATGATGTTGTAAAAGAAGTTGAAACTGCAAAGTTCCTGGGTCTCGAAATAGATAAACATCTTAACTGGAAAGCACACATTAATACTTTATGTAAAAAATTAGTAAATCGCATATGCTTTACATAATTTGTCTACAATAGTATACACGGATGCACTCCTCACTGCTTACTACGGCTTAGCAGAATCCCACCTCCGATATGGAATAATATTTTGGGGTAACTCAACCGAAAAAGAATCAGCGTTTAAGGCTCAAAAAAGATGCATAAGGGCGATGTTTAAGCTCAAAACTACCGATAGTTGCTTGCCATATTTTAAACAGTATAAAATACTGACATTACCTTGCTTATACATACTAGAAGTAGCAGTGTTTGTTAAATTGCATCCGAAACGTTTTAAACGCCTTGACCAAGTAGTTCCACGTAATAGACGCGACAATACCCTTTTATGTCATCAATCTGCTAAGACAGCACTAATGTGCAAAAGTATATACTGCATGGCTCCAGTCATATATGATAAAATACCAAAAAGTTGGAAATAATTGCCGCTATCGATATTTAAAAAAAGGCTTCGTAGCTTCTTGACAGTCAAAGCATACTATAGCGTAACAGAATTCTTGACTGAAAAAAAAATTTTCATTTTGAGATTAAGACTGTATAATGTTAAAAAATTGAATTATGTTTGTTTTTGTGTTATTATTTTATTTTGTTATAGCTGTTTAGGTGATTAGTTTATATTTCTGTATATTTTGCATGCCTACTGGTAAAATATGGCTGAACTCACTACTTACATTTCCATGTACCCATATTTGTACCCATATTTGCAAAATAAAATATCTTTATCTTATCTTTATCTTTAGTACGTTTCGGCACCATATGTGAGTATAGATACAACGAATACAGGTAAAAGGTTAAGGACGTAAAATCTAATAACCTAAGATCTACGTGAAAATAAGATGATGTGTCTTTATTTGCTTCAAGAGCACCTCCCACACTATCTCAATTGCGTACACTATCACTCTGACGACTAACCCAACACTATTCTCTTACCTACCTACTAATACTAATACTTACTGTCATATGGTAGGACCATTTAATAGCTATATAGTTGTAGCACGGATGGGTCAGCTCGACTGAGGAAGGTTCACGCTCTCCCACAATACCGGCGTAAATAGCAGTAATGCTGCTGTTTTCGTATGATGCGTATAGAGATCCAGAGACTCTTTATACTAGCAACGAAATATTACATCTTAGTCCTCGGGGGTGACAACGCCTTTGCATTTTGATTCTTTATCAAGGATAGATGTAGAAGTCTATTAGTCTCGACATCCACTCACCATCAGATGTGCTGTGTCCTCCCTGTGTGAAACCGAAAATAATTATAAGCTAGCACTTTGTCTTGCTTAAGAGGATATAGTAAGTCAGCTCAAATTCTAATTTCGCCCCCACTTCCCCGCGCTTCGTATGCTATGTACCGACTTGTTTGTAATCATAGGTCGTTAGATACTTATTTCATTAGGTTTATCATATTTATGCATGTTTCTTAACGCCAACCTAGTCGCTTCTTATTTTTATTACGTTATTTCCCATTTTAATTTTACGTCGTCCTGTTGCGTAATGTGTATTCTGATTGTAAGCGACACAACCTCCCCCTTCAAAGGCCGAAGCGAAACTGACTGGGCGGCAGGAATCAAGCTTCAAGAAGCCGATAGTTTAGGTAATTTCTTTTTACAATGAAAATGAGAACGTCTTTATCCGTCAACATTAAGGCGGTGCTAGTGCTACTTCTTTCAGCGGTGGCAAACCTTCAGTACATTGAAATACTGCAGTGTCTATATAGTAGGGTTACGATGGCTATCTGAGTACGGAACAGCTTTTTATCCCCACCCACTCTTTACCACTTGTTTCACATTACCTACTTGTTTTAGCACTAAAGTCGATAGCATAGCTATTTCGAAGTTGCTTTTTGTGTAGATTGACTTATTTACTTGATACAAGAAGCCAAATATCTTTTTCATTCTTTCAACAGCCGCCGGTCTCGATACTCATATTGACAGGATGACAAAATTTTGCAAATTATTTTTGTTTCTGCCCGAAAAAATATTTGATAGTACGAAATTAAAAGAAACTTATTTTTTAACAAGACTTAGTAGTTTTGTGTGATGACTTTTACAAAGACGCATCCGTTCCCAGAAAATGGGAAGATGTCCATTTACAGAAAAAGCCACCCGTCACCGTCACCCATCAAAACCTGACGGACTGAGTTCAGTACATCAAACACTCAAAAATATTTAGTGACACTGAACAAGTACCACTACGAGATGAGACTGTTCCCTCATCTGATGGAAATGTAAGGACCCTTCCAAAATTAAAACACACCAATAGCAAAATATAGTTATTTTTGTGGAGGACATGAAACAATCAGTTTGCGATGTTTTATGCTCGCAGGACTAAAGTGATTAACAGCTTTTTTTTCAGGCGTGAGTAAGACACAAGCATAAAACGATTGGGCTATGTATCTCCTCATGTATGCTTTTGTCATACTCAGGTGGACTCGGACTAAACTTACCGCCCTAGATAGAAAGTCTGAACAACCATGATGTCTCATAGGATGCACCAACCGAGATCATCGATAATGAGGCTGTACTTGCCGCGGAAGCATGTTGGCATAGCTTTTTAAGTGCGCTCACCAAGCATAACCGCAAAGTATGCAGAATCCGTAATTAATTCCTGGCGAGATCTGGACGACCCATTTCTATGACGACGTAATTTTGTTTGACTACATAGTTTTGTTATAAAGGGCTTACCCCTCTATCCTTAACCAACAAGCAACGACAAGATCTGGTAGTATAGAGCATTTCCTGGCTGGTGACTGAGAGGTGACTGACACGTGGGGTGATCTGCCGACCGAAATTATTCCTGTAGTCGTTTCTGCGAACGGGCTAGTTCCGATCATCCTCTCAGGTCATCTGAGGTGATTGGGACTCTGTGAGGTACCGCTCCGTGCTCAAATGCAGAAGGCGGTGCTCCTTGGTACCGCTCGCATCGTCCGCGGTTTTCTTTCCCTTTCTCCCTAATCCTCGACCGCTTGGTCACCCCCGCAGAGGGCTTCCATTGGTTGGGCATTTATTTATTTATGTATTATCTATTTATTTACATTAGTATAATAAATATACATTTATGTTTAATTATCATTCCCTTTTATATATTTATTCAGCCCAACCAGATGAGAATATTCTATAAATACCCCAATAATAATAATAATAATAATAATAGTAAGCCCCCTAAACAACCACACGTCCTGATTGACCATCTAATCACGTAGGGGGCGGACACACGAATGAGAAATTACTGGCGTGGCTAACGTGGCTCTGGAAACCCATAAATAAAATGGAGACTCGTTCTAAAAGTAAACGTATAGGGCCGCTGCCCGGGGGCAATCGCCGGGGTGTACCTGGAGCTGACGCTGGGTGTCACAGCATGCGATCCGTCAGCGGTGAGGAGTTGAACAGGCGGGCTCCCATCCACAAAGATACTACAGCCGAACTCATTGACGATGGTGACAGACTGACGGACAGGACAGACATCCCTGTAGATCCATATAGTCCAAGCACGGTATCATACACACTCTCGAGGCCAAAATCACCATCCATACCATCGTCACCAACACCTCCATCACCCCCTATTACTAGTTTAAATACATTTCCACCTACTCCGACCTTGAGTGCTGCGCGGGAGGTATCTACTTTCTTACCTGCGTCCACCAAAGCTGGAAAAGCAAGAGTTCGAATGAAATGGAGTAAAGAAGTAAATCTATTTATCATGAGAACTTATCTATACATTACTAAATTAGAGACCGATAAGACCACGTACAGACAACAATTACACGCACATTTCACTCGACAATATCCAGAAATTACTGTTTCAGAACAAAGAATCTCAGACCAAAGAAGAACCATAGTTAGGAATAAACTTCTATCCCAAGAAGTTATAGATCAATTAAAAGAAGAAGTACGAACACAATTAATTCAAGAAGAAGCGACTAACAGCTATGTAGAAAGTAATATCACACAAAATACAAGTGAAAATGATCGCCAAGTACAACCACAATTGCTTAGTCAATCACAACTCATTTATACACAATCTCAGCCATGCGACCATTCACAAATCTGCACACAAATATCACACACATCCACACAAACCGAAACCGTAATCCTAACACTAGAAAATGACATTGAGACCATAGTTGTCCCAGATCAACACTTATCAACAGATACATATATTCAAGAAATCAATGAGAAATTTAGAACAACAATAACGTTATACTCTGGGATGGATCCCGCAGCGCGACCAAGATTACCCAAACTTAAGTACACACCTAACCTGTTTCGACTGGTTAATTTATTTAATGAAACTATACTCACACAATATATATCTGATGACACACAACTTATAGACATACATTTACTTATATACTGCACAGCGATAGTAATATCCGAAGAATTGAACTTTAAAATCACAGACAATGCAAGAACTACAAGAACAAGACAAAATACAGAACCAGCATGGCAACAGAGACTAGAAAAAGACATTGAAAAATTAAGAGCAAACATAGGTAGACTCACTCAGTATATTAACGGTTGTAGATCTAATAAACTAGTCAAAAAAGTAGAGGTCATATTTAGGAATAATGCTACGCATACCAGATATGAAAAGAGTAACACAAGACCTGAAGAATTTTTAGACACGTTAAAACAAAAGTTAGCACTTAAAGTTCATAGGCTCAAAAGGTATAAAAAAGCACAACAGCGCAAAAAAGATAACGTCACATTTGCCACAAACGAAAAATTGTTTTATAGAAACTTACACAAACCACAAACAGACACAATCGATAAACGTAACACACATACACCTAACCTACCTACAAAAGAACAACTAGAAGCATATTGGGCGAGTATTTGGGAAGAGAAAAAACAACATAACGACAAAGCATCTTGGATAATTGAAGAGGAAGCAAAGTGGAGAGATATTGACGAAATGGAATTCGAAGAGGTAACAGAGTTAGACATAACACTCACTACAGCTAGGTTACATAATTGGAAATCCCCTGGTATAGACAAAATTCATAATTTTTGGTAAAAAAAATTAACATCTCTACACAAACCTTTAGCAAGAAGTTTAACAGATATAATAACAGGACAACAGAACACTCCCGAATTTATTGCAACAGGAATTACTTATATGCTACCTAAAACAAAAAATTCACCTCAGCCTTCCCAATACAGACCAATTACATGCCTACCCACAATTTACAAAATACTGACATCTGCAATCACAAAAAAAATTCAGTCGCACATTGAACACCACAATATAATAGCAGAAGAACAGAAGGGATGTAGACAGGGCCACATGGGATGTAAGGAACAGCTGATAATTGATTCCACTATTCATAAACACGCCACCTCTAAAAATAGAAATTTACATTGCACCTATATTGATTATAAAAAAGCGTTTGACAGTGTTCCTCATTCATGGTTATTAAAAATATTAGAAATTTATAGAATAAACCCGAAAATAATCGATTTCTTAAGCCGAATAATGTTACAATGGAAAACAACACTACAAATAAATTGTAACCAAAATACTGTCACCACGCGACAAATCTCAATCACAAAAGGCATCTACCAAGGTGACTCCCTCAGCCCACTGTGGTTCTGTCTCGCCCTAAACCCTCTGTCTCATTTGCTGCAGAGCTGCGGGGCCGGATATTGCCTCAAACTTAATACAGACGAAACCAACAATATCGCATCTTATATACATGGACGACATCAAATTATATGCAAAAACAGACAAGGATATGAAGAAATTAATAGATATAACAACAGAATTCAGTAGCGATATTAATATGCATTTTGGTTTAGATAAATGTAAAACACTTCACATTAGGAGTACCCTTAACCGACGAGCATGTATGCGTAGGTGTATGGATGTGAAGGAGGCGAGAGAGGTGTGTCAGGACCGTGCCAAATGGAAGTCTGTAGTCTCTGCCTACCCCTCTGGGTGACAGGCGTGAGTGTTTATGTTATGTTATATTACATTACCCTTACAGGGTCACTACCTGCACTGGTACTGCTGCTCCCGATTACCAATCGGTAAAATTTGGAAACAATGGTTTTGTATGGTTTTCTGACATAAGTTAATTGCAAGAGCTACACCTATGTTTTAACATAGTGAAACGCCTGTAGGTATGATTAGCCTTTAGAAAAAAGGTGTTAAGTTTTTCCTTACACCATACAGCATATTTGCTATTTTATATACATTAATTTCAAAACACATACTGGAAATGCAATGTCCTCCCTAGGGAGACTAGTGATAGTTAGTGTGGGCACCTACCTACACGGGGGGCCATTAATGTCAATTTATATTTACGACCCGACTCGCACCCCGCACCATCAGCCGCTCACGTGGCCGGCAGTGATTTGCGACAATTACCTATACTGCACCAATCATTCTGTGGTATATTATCTAATAATATAGGAATTACTCAAATATAACAAACATTTATCCGCCGAAGGACTAATTTATAAATCATTCATACAAAATAAATATATACATAAATAAAGCTTGTTCAAAAATTAATGGAGTCTTGTTTTATGTAGAATTTATTACCTTTAAATTATTGAGCGTTTTCTAGTTGATTAATTTAAAATAAACTAAAAACTATCAGAGCTCGTTATCTATGATCTATCTCACCTATCTTATAAAAAATTATGTTTGACGAAAGAATGCAGATGGTCCTAAAGCAAGAAGTAACAAATAATTATACAAATTCGGATCAACCATCTCATGTTTAACTCCTATACGCTTTTCAAACTTTTTTATTACTCGTGTATTTATTTTATCTATTTATATATATATATATATATATATATATATATATATTATATATATATATATATATATATATATATATATATATTATATATATATATATATATATATGTGTGTGTGTGTATGTATGTATATATCAAGTTGGGTTTGAACACACGTTATCAGATCTAATTCCAAACAACATTACATCGCATACGAAAAGGATTCCAATGTTTGAGCAGTCACCAATGCTTAAAGACTTCCAGTATTATGGGAATAATCCCCAATATCAACGAGTATGGACTATAAATTAGTTTTACAGAAAAGACAAGCAAACATTGGAAAGAATAATTTAATGATTTGGGATACTAAAGCAGTTTATTTTTTAAGGATTTTATGCAAGTTTTTTCAATTTTATTTGTTGACTTGAGACTGGTAAATTAAAAAAAGCTATGCAGAATTTTAGTCACGGCTGTAACAGTGATTCATTGCTCACAGAATATAGTGTGTTTGTGGACTTAATCTTAATTTTAATTTCTCTTGCTAAAAGATCTTTATAGTTTCCTATAATAGTTTCTTATGCAACCAACCGGGCACAACGGGGTGGTCTATTCTCTCTAACCATCGCTCTAGTTGGGGTAAGTCGAGTTTATTCTTATTGTAAGAAACGTTACATCCATAAAGTTTAGTTCATTTCGTTTTACATATGTATTAATTGTGAATGGAGAAACATATAAAGTAAAAATTTATAATATAAATAGATGTCCCGAGCGAGTGTGCTTATATGAACGTGTGTACTTTTATTATAGCCTATACATTTAGTAACTCTCAATAATGTTTGGAATTATATTATTATCCAAATATTGGTTAAATTGTTGGATATAATTTTGTTTATTCTTCGCTTAACATGGATTGCAATTTTATTGTCAAGTTTTATATCTAGCTTCTCACATTCGCCATTCGACTCTCGACGTAATCTACTCCTACTACAAAAATATTAAGCTTATTGGATTAAAAGTTAAAGTTATGGTTTTAGAGCAAGGAAAAGTCCGCCCGGCTGCCCTAATGCTTGTTGGTAAACTTCACATGTTTTCAAAATATTTTAAGCTATTGCATAGCTTTTATCGCGGGCTTTGAGCGCGGCGACCAAATCAAGAAATTCCGTAAGGAAAAAAACCTAATACCCCAAAACCTAACATCGTCTAACGTCGTTTCAGTTCGGCAAACTTCGGCACGGTGTTTTTGTACGTGTAGACTGTAACTGTATGTATTGTAAGATAATAAAAATATTTTAAACAATATTTTATTTCTATTTCTCAGACATGCAGGTTTTTTTACGATGTTTTCTTCGCCGTCGAGTACGTGGTAAATCAGCACTTAAATTGCAATTAACAATTTCATTGTTGCCGGCGGGGATTGAACCCGGGTTGCTCGCGTACTGTGAAATTTACAGCGAGCGCTTAGCCCTGAGCTACCACGGCTCTTATAATATGGAGTGGTTGAGGGGAATATTAAAAGAAAAATTAGTTAAATCGGAAGTTGTCCCGCTACAGTGTACAGGTCTCCTCTCATTTCTAAGACGGTTATAAAGCGATTCATATCGTGATGCTCTGAAACGTACTGGCTGACTTCGCATTACTTTTTTTATAAGATAAAAGTGACAAACGAGCACATAGTCTACCTGATGGTAAGTGGTTGCTATGGTCCATAAAAATCTACATCTATCCTCGATTACGAATCAAAATGCAGATGCGTTGTCAACCGTAAGGACTAAGATGGCATGCCTCGTTTCCAGTAAAAATGGCATCCGGTTCTCTACACTCACCATACGAAACACAACAGCATTAAGATGCTATTTTACGCTGGTATTTGATACGTTCGTGCTACAACTATACCCACCCAGGACAAATGTTTGTGTGAGACAGGCCTGTTGGTCTAGTGGTTAGTGACCCTGACTGCTATGCTGGAGGTCGTGGGTTCGATTCCCACCCAGGACAAATGTTTGTGTGATGAGCATGATCATTTGTTCTGTGTCTGGGTGTAATTTATATATAATGTTTATGTATTTAGAAATGTATAAGTATGTTTATCAGTTGTCTAGTACCCATAACACAAGCTCTGCTTAGTTTGGGACTAGATGGCGTTGTGTAATAGTTGTGGAATATTATTATTATTATTATTATTACTAATATAGCTATAACATGGCTCTGCCACGTACAAAATCGGACGTGACTATAAAATACTTTTTTTATTATTATATATGACTAAGATGGAATGCCTCGTTTCCAGTGAAAAGGATCTCCGGATCTCTACACTCACCATACGAAACACAACGGTATTAAGCTGCTACTTTACGATAGTATTCTTTGAGAGCGTGGTTCGTCTCCGGTCGAGCCGACCCATTCGCATTGCAACCATAATATAGCTGCAGCGTGACTCTACCACGTATATTCCTTAGATGTGCAGGTTTTCTCTAGATATTTAACTTCACGGCCGGTAAATCACTTAAAATAGCTACATATACCGTATTTCTAAATACATATACGCAATTAACAATTTCAATGGGCGATGAGCAAAAAGAATAGATATTAATTATTACTTCTATGTGAGAAAAACTTAATAATGTTTTTTTTATTCACTTGTTTATTCTTCTCCTCTATTATTCTTAACACTAACACATGTTTTAATGATTATAAATATTACGTATAAAATAAATGAAAAGTAAATGTGAAATGTTACAATTATTAAATACTTAATATTTATTCTGTGTGATAATGATACGTTCCGCGCACTTCACTCATGTACAAAACCCTTTCAAAGACTATAAGCTGCGTAGGTGACACACATGAAGAGGCGACGGAGACATCTCTAGACCTCTCTTCGCACAATAGCACTACACAGGAAGGTCTGCGTTACGAGGGCTCTCTTCTTTACTATCCATTACAAGAAAGCACCTAATTATAATACAACCGGAGAGAAAACTTATTATAAATAACTTGTTAGTATCTATTATAAATGTTAGATGAAATAAAAAAAATCCTTGATTCGTATATTTACTAGATGATAAATTCCGAAATAAATATACTCAAGTATGTATTATTCGTTAAAGATCATAATATAGTTTTATGTCAGCAACACGGGAAATTTCATTACTTATAAACATGTCTTAAAATACTTTTGTGTCACTGTTTATTTGTTAACTTATTTTCTTTGAATTTGTAGTAAATAAACATTTTTAAAAACAAGCTTTTATTTTAATGCTGAAAAGAAGAAAATAATGTTTAAATTAAATGCAACCCTTTTAATTTAAAGTTTATTTTCTTCCCTTTAGAGCATTTAAATTAATAAAAGCTTGTTCGTAAAAAGTTTTTTTTTTACATTAAATCTATTTTTCACTTTATAGTTATCGTTGGACATGTTTCTTAGTCTGATCAGTTCATTTAATGCGTCATTGTTGATTTTTGGTCGCCATCTTAGATCCGCCATCTTAATTTTTTATCGCCAGCAGTTGACCTTTGTCGGTCCCTACATTTGCTCGAGTGTCACCGAAGCATCCTAAACCTTTGTCATGTTTTCCACCATTTGAACTTTTCGTATCACCGCTAGTATTTTCCCAGGTTGCGATATTAGTTACGATACGACCCCATCTGTCTTACAGTTTATAGTCGGGAGTAGTACACCATCTCCTCGAAGAGCTAACCACGGACGTCGTTTTATTCTTATTCTTCTCAGCGAACCCTTTTATTTGATATCCATATCATGGGTGTGAATAAAAAAACATAGTTTGCCATCTTTGGGAGTCCACCATATTAGATTAGATTAGATTTAGAGTGACGTCATTCTTTTGTATTATTCCCAGCAAATTCTTTCATTTAATGTTATCATGGGAGTATATAAAAAGTAGTCTACCTTCTTCGACGGTCCGCCATGTTGGATTTAGAATGACGTCACTTAGTTAACCATGCATTATCTTCCGAACTAAACAAGTATGCAAAATTTCATCTTAAACGGTTGAGAATAACTGCTTTAAGATTCAGGTGCAAGATATGACACTAACAAACCAATAAAGTTAAATAAAAGTTTTTAAAATTCAAATACAGGACATTTCAGTTACCTAAAATATATTAATTAAAAATTAAAATAAAAGCCTACACTATAAACTTTATAAGATTGGATTAGTGATCGAATTCAAGACGGACTTTCGTCTTTCATATTCCGCTGCTTCTCTCCGTCAGTCTAAAAATTTTACGTCTGATATCCTATACCTTTCAACGAGCAATTCTTGTATATATATATATATATATATATATATATATATATATATATATATATATATATATATATATATATATATATATATATATAATCGGGATCTCGGAAACGGCTCCAACGATTTTCATGAAATTTAGTGTCCAGGGAGTTTCAGGGTTAATAAATCGATCTAGCTAGGATTTATTTTTATAAAATGTCTTTTTGTCCGTGTTTTTAGGCAATGAAAAAATGCTATAATATCGTTAGAATAAGAAGGTAAATTTTGACAGGTTGTTAATGATTATAAATAGCCTAATTGTTATAATGGGCGGTCACAGAAGCGTAAACCCCGGTTCGAGCCCAGATCGACCGACCGACATTTTAAATTTTTTTTTCAAGTTCCTTTCTTTTTTGAGAAAATCTATTTTTTTGAGCCCTTTTTTTAGTATTTTTTAAAAACACGAAAATTTAAATTAAAATAATTGCACTCATGAATTTTTATTCAAATAACCAGTTGCGTTTTTTCTGTTATGTCGCTAAGATCAAAAAATATTATTTATATTTCATCAGTATGTAATTTGTATCTAAATATAATTTCCAAAACACACGAATTAAAAAAAATCGAGCGAAAAATAAGAGCGGTCAACCGGGTACTTATACTTGCGCGATACATTCTTGAGGAATTTTCATAATAATTTAATTGATTTAAAATTTTACTGCACTTCTCATAAGAAAGGATACAAATAACGGACGTTATGTCTATAGGGAATTTTAAAACATGTCAACCCACGTAGTGGTGAGAGGAATTCTTACCACTCCATGGTCTCAAAACGCAGTTTGTTTCGTGCCGTATCGTTAGGTTATCGTTTAGTAAGCCTAGTTAAGAGCCCAGCCCCAGTCTTTCAGAGCAAAACAGAAAAATTGCGTTCTGGTGACACATCTACACCCTCCCTGCCCCGCCACTTCATGTACCGCCACCGCAGTTATCTTTCTGGCCGTAGCGTGGAAAGTTGCTCTACTAAGATTTTCCAGTATCAATTTATCTAATATACAGGATTATTGATAATTAGCTAACAAATTTTCACATACAGATTTTCTACCTCGTATCTATTTTTGTTCCATGCTTTTATTACAAAATTCGTTACACAAAAAAAATATATTTTAAGTTTGTATAATTTTTGTTGTTTTGTTGAAAAGGTTTCTAAAAGATAATCATCTAGAACCTGTATAACATGTACTCGTATTATTGATTATTCAAATGAATCTGGCAAGTGCTAGAATGAGTCGTGCACTGAGGGTTTCGTAATAAGTCGATGACACTATCGAAAATCCGTCAAGTACGTCAAGTAGTTCTAAATACTAAAATAGATTTAAAAAAAAACTCAAAATAATTTCTATATAAGTACAAACAGTCCACTATCACACATATTTATAGTTTCTCATTAAAGTATGATGTAACTTTGTATAGCATTTACCTATATGCATGAATTACTATTCTTGTACAGCAGCATCGACGGACGACTTAGCGCTTTTTTTTAATTTATTCGCAATGGCTTGAATGATGTATGGAGGGTATTTGATTGGCATCGAGCGTTCCATGCGAGAATCAATTAGCTCAGGAAGCTAAAGAGGAAGAAAAATGACGTCCAATTTTTTTTAGATTTTGACGTTTCTGTGATCAGCATGACAATTTGCGAACATTGCGCTAAGTCTCCTATTTGACGTCCGTATATTGGACGTCGTAAGCAGTTTGACGCCACATTATATCCAAAATTGGCCATAGTGGGCGTACAATAAATTACGGGATGCTGAGGATATTACTTAATAGTTTACTTGTAGTCTACGTGTATTACTGAATAGTTTTCGTATCTAAAAATGTCATTAACTCGACATCAGCAGCTACCGGTAACAAGGAAATCTCTAGTTGAAAATCAAAAAGACGAAATTTTCCTTATGACACTTAAAAATTAAATTAAAAAAGTATTTCTATAAAAACATAATGTACTTTTTTTTTAAAAAAAGGACATTAACCACTCGTGGTAAGCTTAAATTGCTTGTGTTACGAGTGGTTCACGCCAGTAGTCGAATGGTGGATTCGAACCCACGACCTTTTTGAGTTCGCGGTCCGCTCCCTGCCATTAGGCTACTGTCGCTTGTAAACAAAACATCATGTGCAATCCAAAAATGTATAATACTTCAATATTTCCTTGAAGAACTTACATAATATGTAGGTTAGGTACCTAATTATAAACCTAATATTTAACCAAGTGCTCACACATATGCACGTTGTTAACTATTTTACTATGAAACACAAAAAAACTTACCTTTGAATTCTATTTCTGTTCATTGCTTCAACGTTTGATTTCAATTTTCGTTTTCTGGTACAAGCATATTTTTTACGTTTATGGTCCATATCGAAATTAAAAGTTATAAAACAAATACAAAATGATTTATAAACCCTTAAAGAATTATATGCAAAAAATAATAAAGTAGAGAAACTTTCAATTCGTAACAATGCGCAACCAAGATTAGGGAAAGAGAGAGAAAGAGGAATGTTAGAGCGAGAGGAAGTGCAAAAATTTGGCACAGACAAGACGTCTGAACGCTACAGCCGCTCAGCGGCTACTAAGGAATATTGCCCGCAATTATTGTTTATAAAGTCAATATTTTATAGGTCGATTGAAATAATTATTAATTTTGAAATAAAGTGGTTTAAATTATTATTTTTTAATATTTGTCTAATTAAACACCTGCCCTTGAGAAAAAATAATTATAGCATAAATATTTTCAGCTATTGCTATGAAACAAATAGTTTTTTATGAGGCGAAAACAGCGAAATTTAACGAAATTGAGACCTCTTATTTAAGACAATGAAAGATATTTAGAAAAAAAGAAACAGCGCATTTTGGAGATGAAGATGTTTAGCTATTAACGCGCTGAATAGATTTCGCCTTTTTATTATCGATTGCCTTATAATGGTACACGAACAAAGCTCGAAATTGCGTTGGGTGCGAGAGAGCTCTATTTACCGTTTGATTTATCTAACATAGACCACATAGATGAACCAAAAAAAAAATTTTGCCATTACTTATAATCTGGGTATTTATGTGTTATCAAAATATTTTACTCTGAAACAATAATTTGCTGTAAAAAAAGAAATCAAAGTGGCGCTAATGATTCGATGTGAGTCAACTTTAAAAGACTGTAGCCTTAATACCGAAAAAATTAATTTCTGTTTTCAAATAACGGAGTATGAGAAGCAAGACCGCAACCTGCATGTTCCGCTAATCGAATAATAGATACCCGTATTTAATTTCATATATAATTATCTTCAATGGGGTGAGTGTGACAGGGAGTGTAGCATGGCGCCGTGATAAACGTACGTAGTAGGTAGTATTGCGTATCCCTATTCTCTGTGATGGTAGTGTTGTTATCTATTTGGCATTTCACAGCTCTACCTGACTCAGTGAGCTGCCGTGCCCTGAGTTGCGGCGCTCTAATTATATGTGGATTGAGCTATATATAATATGCTCAGTTCTTAAACTTAGCCAGGTATTAAGAGACAATCTCAAGTTTGAACTCAAACTCCACAATGTCAAAATTACAGTTTACTCATACCTTCCACGTGAGGTGAGTAAAGAATGTTTAGCGGGGGGTATGGCGTTAGTGCAAATATGCATACATTTCGTGTAGCAACCATTTATGGCACTATAACACATGTGTGCACGTGCTTGTCATGCATGCCAAACACCCCACCCCTTTGCACGCTGTTAACCCTGTTTTTCTCTCTGGTAACTCTATCTAAGATTTTGATGACAAGGTATAATAAGTTAGGCTGCCATAGTATAACTGCTATACGGATAGAGTGATTTTAATTTCTTTTAAACTGATCGTAATCATGTTATATTGTAGAAATGCCTGTACAGATTTTTGTCCTTTCAAAATAATCTGGTGACCATCGACTTTATAACATTGTTTAAAAATGTAAGAATTTTTCATAAAAAGATTTCATTTCGATTACATAAATGATTACGCTACGTAAGTGATCCCTTCAGTCGCGGTCTTTTAGAAGCATCAACATCCTAAGAATGTTTAAAAATTATGAAGCTGATACAACAAGATATCCAAAGGGCTGGTTTATTCTAGTGAAGTATTTTAATGTGCCTAAGGAAACAACATCCCGAAATAGTTTCAAAAGCTTTCTATCTTTGTTTACATTTCATGTTATCTCCCTCGCACAAAGCTCTTTACCCTATTTTCTCACGTAATTACGATGACTTTAACATCTGTGGTTAATTAATCAAACACATCGAGTAGTTGGATTTGTGAGATTATCAAATCGTCCATATGGCCAAGTTAATATCGTTTCCTAACAGCGCCTAATTCAAGTGAAGATTTCTATTGAAGGTAAATAGGGGGTTCATTGGATATTTAAATATCCAATGAACTCCTTCTTTACCTTCAGATTCATTAGAAGCGTGTCTGTCATTCTAGTGTTATAAATATATAGTCAAAAGAATTATTATATATTAAAATAGAGAAAAGTCAAAACAAGACTGAAGAAGCAACAACAAGTTGATTTATTTTCTCCCTAATCCCTTACGGTTGTCAGTTAGAATTTCGCAAGATTATGTTGACTTATCAAAAGTCTTTCTCAAACCACAAAAACACCTTCCCTGCCTTTCCGTTAACGACGTGATATAATGCGATAACATCGGAGGAAGACATGAAAGCTAATAATTTGAGTACATGAAAAATATTGACTTTATCTGTGATTCAATCCCTTGCAAACACATTGAACAGTTATTTTATTTGTCATGAAATCGGTAACACTTTTAGATATATTTCTTTAATGTTGAATTTTTGATAAACAATAACATTTATTAACATACCATAATAATATAAAATATTTATTGTAATAAATTAACATCAGAACTGAAATTATTAAACAATCCAAATCCCCGCAGTACATATAATGCCAAAAACATGAAAATGAATGGCTACACTTAGCCTATGGCCGAGAAAAAAAACTAGCTCTTTTATCTTCAGTGACGACGACTATTCACAAATACAGTTCCTTTACCATTCCTATACTTAACCACGCGTGAACCCCACGGACCTATAGGCATTATAGCAAGTGGCACAAAATAGAGAGTCTTTACTCAATTCCGCTGCCTCGGATGCCACTTCAACTCAATACGAAGTACACCTGAGATGAGAAGTCGTCAAAGTGTCTATGCACATAGCATCCATTCACACTGGGGCTTTGTCTCTATGCTAGACTATACTAGAAAATAGACTAAAGGAGTCTTCTGCCATCGCATCTAAATATTCCACCAGGCTCTTAAACTATGGGAACATTTACATAAATACTCGAGCTTAAGAATACTCGAGATAAGCTTCCAGTACAACACTCGCTCAGATAGAATAACCATATCTGCTTTGCCTCCATAGATTTATTTTTATATAAACCACTGACACTGTAAACGGAAAAAGAAGATTTCTTACATCTTTCCATACCATTCCTGCAAATCTAATAGGTAAAGTAGTTTGAATTCAGACTGTTGAAAGAAATAACTATGTTAGTCTAGCTACAAGACAAACAATATTTTTAAATATTTAAAGCAATATGTGGGGACAAGATATATAATTTAGTAAAATTAGATTAATAAACCGATCATATTTAGTTTCTAGCGAAAACGGGGCACCTATAAGGTAGCAATTCTTCATTGACAATTTAAATTCCTTGGGAAATATTAATTATACTAGCTTGCCAGACAGACGTTGTTCTGCCCTTTTCAACGTCCCTTCGTCATGTCTTATAAAAAATTCTTAAATGCGCAAAAAAAATTGTGAATCACACATGGGCAAAAAACTATCCTATCTCTCAAGTTGGATCAAACCGCACATGGAGTGCAAATTTGATTAAAATCGGATAAGTAGTTTGGGAGTCCATCGCGGACAAACAACGTGACACGTAATTTGTATATATTAAGATTTTGAAGCAGCGATCCGTCCCAAAAAATAAACTCCAAGTTTTTCGGATGAAATATAGCTTAAAGCACCCCCTGACGTTGCTCCATATCTGTTCGTAATATTTTTTTCCACAATCGGTTCAGACATTTCGAAGATTATCGATTACAGACCAATTTATATTATATTAAGAATGAAGATTAACAGCCGGTCCATGCGGTACCTTGAAGAGCACCAGGTGAATAGTAAGGTTTCCGTCATTATCGCTCATCCGGTGATCTTGTTTATCTAACACACCGATGGGCGCAGGCGACTTGATCTAGGGAGGCTTTGGCAGTTAGTTTGGACAAAGCGAAGGCCTTCGATAAGGTTTGGCACAAATATATGGGCTTCCTGAGAAATTTTGCAGTTGGATCACCAGTTTTCTGTCTGATCGGAGCATCAAGGTCGGTGCATGCTCCGATTGTAAGCCTATTAACGCTGCGCTGGTGTTACACAAGGCTGCGTGCCATCACCAATGCTGTTTCTTCTGCATATCAGTGATATGTTGTAAGCTGGTAACATTCATTGCAATACGGACGACAGCACTGGTGACACACGACACTTGTTCTATACAGACGACAGCACACAGGCCGTGCCAATATTTCTCGGGTCGCCGCCGTAAAACGTCGCCGAGTATCGGAACAAACTTGTGTATGAAGTCGAGACATTGTTGAACAAAGTCTCGGATTTAGGGCGTCTAAATATAGTCCAATTCAATCCCCAGAAAATACAAGTTTGCGCATTTACCGCTAAAAGGAACCCCTTTGTCGTATCTCCTCAGTTTCAAAGCACTTTGTTTGTTGCCTCAGCCAGTATCCAGACCAAGAAACTGCACAGAAGTATGTGCAGTTTCGTGGTCACCTGGAAGAGTAGACCAAAAATGCCTCTAAAAAGCTTGGCGTGCTCAGTAGAGCGGGACAGTATTTCATGCTGGTACACCACCTACAACTTTACAAGGCTCTGGTTCAGCCTCACTTATACATCTCTGGACCGGGGCTATCCAGTGCCAGCTCCTACCATTTCACCACATCCAGCGCAGAGCAGCTCTAATCGTCGACCGAGTCCTCTCCGATCAACTTGATACACTGGCGCTGCGAGGAGAAGTTGCATCTCTTTGCATTTTCTATCGTATCTACCACGGGGAGTGCTCCGAGTAATTATTCGGATTAATTCCAGCCGCCAAATTTCACGAACGCACATCGCGACAAAATTCACGATACCATGCACACCATCTGAATGCGCGGCGGTACACCACTGTACTTTTTCCTTCCTCGTACGACCCTCAATGGAAATGTTTACCAACGGCAATATTTCCGGACCGATACGGCTTAGGGAAACCTTCAAGAAAAGATCTTAAGCCTTTGTAAAAGGCCGGCAATGCACCTGCGCATAGACGGGGTAGTCACTTTCCATCAGGTGAGCCGCATACTCGTTTGCCCCCTCTTTTTTTTAAATGCCTGTTGTCTTACTCCTTAGGGATGACAACACATCTGCCTTTTGATTCTGCAGTTAAATATTCATATCTATGGGCCACAGCATCTACTGACCATCTGGTGGACTGTGTGCTCGTTTGTCACACTTATTTAATAAAAAAAAACCTACCTAGGCAAAAAATAAGTCCTACCACCTCGTAAATATGAAACTTTGATTCTGCAGTTAAATATTCATATCTATGGGCCACAGCATCTACTGATCATCTGGTGGACTGTGTGCTCGTTTGTCACACTTATTTAATAAAAAAAAACCTACCTAGGCAAAAAATAAGTCCTACCACCTCGTAAATATGAAACTTCATGATGCACACTACACCAAAAGACCAAAGGAGCTTGATGACAAAGTTCTAAGGACTTTAAGGGATAATCAATAGAGATTATTGACTACAAGGTAAGTCGGAGATAAGTTATGCGTTAGACAGGTAACAATTGAAAATAATTAACAATTTAGCTTTGCCTAGCACTGCCAGACCTTAAGGACGAAGCAGGAGCTTTAGGCTATTGATTAGGAAGTTTTATCACATCCACCATACTCACCTGACCTAACACCCTATGACTATATATACTATATCACTGATTCCTCTGGGTACAAAATATTCTTAAAGGAAAAATAATCAAAATTTTCAAGATGTACAGAGGGCAGTGGAAGATAATCAAATGATAGGATCTTTCATAAATCCAGCGTAAATTGCTTGACGGCTCCGTGACGCAGTAGCCCTAGCATTGAGTTGCAGTGCTGAGGGCGCTGGTCGGTATATGCACATACATAATAATTAAATATAATATACCGAGTTGCTCCTGTTATCTGTACTGAAAATTCAAATTAAATTAATAAACTTAATTAAACACAACAAGAGAAACTAATTAATGTTCGACCGATTTGAATAGCGAACAGGAATTTTGATAGTGGCGACAATTTGATATCTTCAACGCGCGTTCACGTTTTAATTAAATTCTTTACGTTATTGTTTAAGTTTTAATTACGCTATTTTAATTCTTATTATGTTTTAAGACATTTATTAAATAAATAAAATTATCAGCCATTAAAAAAACACAATGTATTGGCGTCGTAAGAGAATCCGCCACCCCACATCACCCCAGGAGGCAACAGAGGAAAGATGTAACCGAAGATGGGCAGTAGCATCTTCCTAATAACAACTCAATATAATACAAGTGGTAAAATTTAACATTTTGTACAACCGACTTGAATATAAATAAGATGAGAACATCATCAATGTAGTCGAAATCAATTAAATACGCATTATTAAGGATAACTCAAAAACTACTGGTCAGATCTTGGTCAAATTTATATGGGACCACATGAGAAGCACAAGCTTTCAAATAAAAAAAATTATCAAAATCGGTTTACCTAAAAAAATGTTCTGAGTTCACATAAAAAATACAGTCAAATTCAGAACCTCCTCTTTTTTTGAAGTCGGTTGAAAAAACTGCGGTTGGGTTACCCCCTCACCAAGCGTGACAACTACAGCAAATTTGATCTTTGAAGCAATCTATGGAGGAGGTCTATGACCAGAAGGGGAATTTTGGTAGGCTGGAATGAATGGATGAATGACTGAATGGATAATCAAGAGGTTTTATTTCATCATATTTTTATTATATGCTAGTTATAAACAGTTTTAAAATTAAAAATATAATGGTGTTGATCTAAATTTCAATCCAAGTCGTCGCAAAAATAAACAAAATGAAAAAATATATTCAATATTAAGAGAAACACGTAAATTTCTTTTTATTTTAACAAAAGTAAAAAGTAAAGTAACGTTACAGCCTATATACGTCCCACAGCTGGGCACAGGCCTCCCCTCATTTCTGAGAAGGTTTTAGGGCAAGGAAGTGTCCGCCGCGCTGCCCCAATGCGTGTTGGCGAACTTCACATGTCTTTGAAATAAATTTTTTTCTTATTCCTCAGACATGCAGGTTTCCTCACGATGTTTTCCTTCACCGCCGACCACGTGGTAAATCAGCACTTAAAATTGCAATTAACAATTTCTTAGGTGCCAGCGGGGATCGAACCCGGGTTACTCGCGTTCAGTTATATTTACAGCGAGCGTTAACCATCTGAAGTACCACGGTTCATTTTACCAAGGCTTCTAACAAATATTTTTTTTTTTTTTTTTTTATAGAATAGGCTGACAAACGAGCACACAGTCCACCTGATGGTAAGTGGTTGCTGCGGCCCATAGACATCTACATCTATCTTCCATTACAAATCAAAATGCAGATGCGTTGTCACCCGTGAGGACTGAGATGGAATGCCTCATTTCCAGTAAAAAGGGTCTCCGGTTCTCTACACTCACCATACGAAATACAGCAGCATTAAGCTACTATTTCACGCTGGTATTCTGTGAGAGCGTGGTCCTTCCCCGGTCGAGCCGACCCATTCGTGCTACAACTATACTACTAATATAACTGCAGCATGGCTCTACCACGTAAAGAATGGCTCTACCACGTAAAATATATCCAGATGTATACGTTACTACACTTATACTCATCATAATCCCCTAAGATGTTTTTAAACTTATTCCTACAACTTCTTTTTTATACGTCTTTGGCAATCCCGGCACATTTTGACAACAGGGTTGAGAAAGAAGTGTTATTCATATTATATTAGCTGTATACTAAGTGACAGAGTTGTCAATAGCTTACTGCTATTGACAACTCTATTTATATTATTATTTCTCTTTATTACGGTGTAGTGGGTAACTTCATAATATTTAAATAAAATTATTTTGACGGATTTTATCGGTGCTGTAAAGTGCTCGAAACGTCTGAACGGAAACGGAATATAAATAAGTTAATATTCGCGATAAATCCATTAAAACTAGTTTTATTTAAATGTGTAGGGTTCGCGTAAACGTAAGAACTCATTAACTTCATAATATTATGAAGTAGTAGAAATTAGAATATATTTTTCATGTTAAAAATCATATTTCGTAATAAAATATATGAAATAAAGCTTCATGAAAAACCTTTGATTAATCACGAAAGTTCAACAAAAGGAGACATTCCGAGACTAATATATCATTCTTTCAAGCAGTTTACGGAGTACAAAGAGGCCCCATTTTATCGTCAAATTGTTTGACGCAAAACAATAAAGCCAGGAGTGCTCACACTAACGGCAAAGGTTAAATTGATTTATACCATCCAGGTGGAAAACTCCGATAACGACGAACCGAGACTGTTTCAACTAAATCATTTTATGTTGGATGCATTGAAGGAAACTGCTTAAAAATAGAAGCTACTATCAATAAATTACAATATGAATTGAAAAGTCGCTTATAAAAAGATATTGATCTTATATTCAAATAATCAATTTATTTAATTTTTGGGAATGTAAATGATCTCTCACTCATACTTACGCGAAAAATACCTACTCATTAAATAGAACCACTTTTATAGATTTTGTCAATGATATTATAAATAAAAAGAGGGATTTTGTTAATTTAATTTTGCTTGTTTTTAACACCTGGGGTATATCTATATCAAGGGAATCATTAAAAAGTATTATACACGAAATATCCATGACTATTTTTTTCATTTATCATCTAACCCTCCTAAATCTTACTTTGCTTAGTTTCTTCTACTATTAAAAACTAAATAAACTAAATGTAATATTTGCAAAAAATAAAACGAAAGAAAACCGAAAAAGTGCGAGTAGGACTTGCGCGCTCAGGTTTCCGTAGAAAATATTAAATATTAGGAATGTAAAGAGTTCGCCCATTCTAAATGGTAGGACGTTTTTGTGGCTAGGATTCAGTCCAAATAGGCACAAACCTATTAACTATTTTGCCGCCAAAGTGTATGCACTGCTGTTTTCCTATTTGACGGGTATAGTTCCCAGCATTACTTCGGGCATTCCATGTTACCTAAGAGGGAACAACGCATCTTCAGCCTTCTTTATTTCAATAAGTCGAAGTGAAAGACAAGCTTAACTTTGCAATGGAACAATGGTCTTTCATACACGTTCGATGCTTCTAGTGCAAATGTAAGTTTATAAGCCTAAAATGGTATTTTTGTGATATTTAAATAAATTTACGATTTTCGGATTTTCCCTTAGCAGGCCTACGGAAAGTACCATCAAGTACGTACAAAACTGGCTGTATATTTTAAATACGTGACGTTGAAGCTAGAGTATTTTACATTCAGTGACTGTTAACCTTAGTATTTTACATTATTGCCTTGACACAACCTTGAACAAACGGACGGACAACAAACGGATCCTATAAGGGTGACGTATTTTCCTTTTGAGTTACGGAACCCTAAAAATGTATCATAGGACATGATTAATAAGCTTGTATATAGGTATTTAAGGCTTTTTAGAGCAACAGAAATTAAATGACAGTTAAAATAGAACTCCTCAATGGCAGCGACAGGAATCCATTGCCACCTCAACGTTTGTTCGAGTAGAACAGTAAAGTAACCAGTTTAAATATTTAACTTAAATTGTCGAAAACAGTGTCGCACCTCCTTAAACTGTTGTCACACTGTATTTATTAAAGATCTTTCTATACAGATATTTATTTTACTCAATGAAAATTGTTTTTTAATTCTATCAACGTGTTGGATATTGATTAAAATCTGAACAATAAATGACTCCGTTAAAGCAATCCGAAAATAGAACGGAAAGTCGTGAAAGTATTTTTGTAGCAAAACAATGCATCGGGGACTCTCCAAAACTGTTTCCGGTACATAAAATGCGCAAAGGATGCCTATCAGCGGGTTTCGTTGCATGTACTACCAAAATCAATCAGTGAGTAAGATCGATTTGATTGGAATGGAATAAAATATTTTTCTTGAAAATTGATTACAAGAATATTTATTGAAAATCATTAAGTAACCCTTACTAGAAAAACAAGAACAACGAGACTTTTTAAATTATAATATTTTGTACAATCAAATTTTAAGTTCTCATTCCCAGTATACCTTACGTAATCATGTACCCATAAAAATATAATAAACCTTATTAAAAAAAAAATTCTTGATAAACATTTTAAACTTTTTAATCGATTGGTCATGCATATTTTCTAGAACTTTATGTAAATTTTTGATACAATTTCCAATGTATTTTTTCTATTTTCAGAAACGTTAAGATTACCATTAGGATCCTGTAGAGAGATTTCATACACAAATTGCAGAAGATCAAGCATCTATACACGAAACAGTCTTAAATTAATTGACTACATATTTGGTAGTCAATTAATTTAAGCCACTGCGCCAAGGAACCCTTGATAATAGTGCTTTTCAATTAAGGCAAACAATTTATTAATCATCATCATAAAAATTTTTATTTAAAAATGTTCTTGAACCTGAAGTTTAATAGTACAGGTAACTCGTATGAGTATTTACTTTTGATATACATTACTTTGTCAATTTAGGGTAAGCAGACTCGTTAAAAACTGCAAGCGTAGTTAACGTTCAGTCCAACAACTATCAGGTATAAATTAGATGCAGAGCCACGCTATATTGTGTTTGTAGCACTAACGGAATATCAGCACAAAATAACAGGCTAATACCGCTGTGTTTCTAATCCTTAGTGTAAAGAATCATTTTAACCGACTTCAAAAAGGAGGAGGTTCTCAATTCGAGTGTATGTTCTTTTTTGTATGTTACGCGATATATTCGCAGATTGTGAACCGATTTTAATAATTCCATTTAATTTACCTCAAATGTCGTCCCATTAAATTTTGAAGAAAAAATTCCACTCCTAAGGGTGGAAAAAGTTTCATGTTGGACTATTGTTTAAGGAATTTCGTATGATATCTTCGTAGATACAAAACTGATGTTAATGATTATTTTTTTATTATTAAATAGGTTATATACTTCAAGAGTGGTTCCATATGAATTTGTAGAAAGAATTTCACCCCTAAGGGTTGCAAATAAATAACTTTTTTTAGCAATCGTACGGGTATACTTTCTTATATTTACGTGAACACTACACATTTAAATAAAGCTAGTTTTTACGGATTTTATCGCATATGTTATTTTTTTATATTCCCGACTTTACAGCACCCAACATGGTCATGGAGGAGAAGGGGAGGGCGTTCTGATGCGTTCGACGTCCCACAGATTAAAATAATATATATACTGTGTAGATCGGAACAAAAATTTATAATTTTAATCTGTAGGTAACTCCGGTTAACTATTACATCGGGACGTCGAACACCTCAATCCTCTCATGACCATGGGTGCTGTAAAGTGATCGAAACGTCGGAAATTTAAAAAATTTCCTATACGCGATAAAATCCAAAGCTTGTTTTATTTAAATTTGAAATCAGTTTTTACTTTTTGTTAAAAGTTATAATTTACTAAAAGCATTAAGATAAAGTAACATTCTAGTATATAAGTCCTCAGCGGCTACAAGACAAAACCAAGCAAACCGCATCAAACACACATAGTTTGGCTATATCTCTAAGTTGAGTAGTAAATGTTCTGCTAAGAACAAAGATAATATAAGACCGCTTAGCTCCTAAAGCGAGTTGGAAGCGAGAACTACGAATATATTAGCATAGAACAAACTTCGCCTGTCTTACATTACTCGTAAATATTAATAAGCAGTACAGAGTGGGGTCCACAGCTTTGTGCGCTAGACGCCTTCCTTATCTTGAGTTACTTAAGACGGTTCCCCTAGCGAGAGACCTTGAGCGTTCGGTCCCATACAATCCACGCGCTCTCGCTTACAATATATCACGGAAAAATACGCCCGAATATTTGGAATTATTTCAATTAAAAGAGATAAGCGAACTTAAGAAATTAAATAAAGCGTGTAGAATATAGATTTTTAAATTATCTATCCATTAGTGTAATTCTCAAATGATTAGAGCATTTCCTTTAGCAACAGATGCATGTAATCAATAATTTTAGTCATTTTTTAAAAGTAGATTTTAAATGTATTCATAAAACATAAAAACAAATTAGAACGTGGAATGTGATGATAGGATATCGAACATTAATAATGTGCTTTTAGATGTAGCCTATTTCTCATAACTAATGAGATAATAGTCTCTGAAAAACGCACTTTTGCCAGGTTTTGGTCAGGGTACCGCCTCTTAGAATTTTAAATTGATGGATTAGTATTTCGTTTGCGTTTTGCAAACTTTTCGATTTTTCAATAGATTTAATGTTTTTAAAGTGGACAATATTAAATACCATCTTAAGTGTATATGTAGCATACTAAATAACATGACACATAAAATAGTAAAGTGAATTTGCAATATTTAAAAAAATATTGTTAGTACAGTAGACGAAGGAACCCGTTTTCATTCAACATATTAATTGAACAAAATTACTTTGTAAGATAACATAATCGAAACTCTATTCACTTTCTATATAGTGCTTTTACAGCTTTAGATGACGTCGTAAAATAATTCACTCAGCGATTCTGTTGAATTCAAATCTCTTTATAGTATTTTACAATCTCAATAGAACTGATCACGTATTATAAAATGAAGGTATAATTCAAATAAGAAATTAAGCCGAAACTAAATCAGTATGATTATATTAAATCATTCTAAATCACATAATGAAATGTATGTAATGGCTTGATTATTTCTTTGTTATTTTTCGTTCGTCCGATATTTTAAAGAATTCGCTAACCGTCGCAATAACTCTACCCAGCTGAATTCACACTAGCAATGCTACTCACGATTTACTTGAATATAGGTAATATAGTATAGGTAATATAGTTATAGTACCTGGAAGCAATTGACACCTACCTTCTTTTTGACGAACGAAATTTAAGATTTATTTTTAAATATCCTTAAGTTTACAAATATTAAGTTAACCTACTTCGAAAAAGATGCAATACTCTAGTCCGTTCGACACGTTTTTGTTAGAAGTGCCCAATTCTGTTTAGATAATACGTTTATACTTTCTTACTCTTAACAAATGCAGCAGCTAGAAAAATCCACCTAAAGCGACCGAAACGGCAAAAAAGTCTAATGGGGGAAGTTCTGCCGAATCACGCGGTATAAATAGACGACTTCCCTACTTCACGAAACGAACGGCGTAAAGTTTGATTTATGACGCGTGATAGCACGTTAAGTAATATATAGCTTTTCGGACAGTGTCACACCAAGAGGATTTATAAATCTCACTCGTCTTAAAGTGATTCACTTTATGTATAACGGTAATGTTTTTAACTAATATATTTCATGGAGACATGGTAATGGCGGGACAGAGGTAGTAAGAATCTCCGGTGGAAGTTTGTGCCACCTTAGACGACTCGACCAAACAACATTTAATGAAGTTGCACAATAATGAAGCAGCAGCCTTCAGCAGATCTGACAGCATACAGACAGCTGAACTGACAGATCTTCAAATGTATGCGGCGGGACTTACGCAACTTCAATACAGCTCGTATTGAAGACGCGATCGAGCAAAACCAGGGCTCCTAAGTCTTCTTTAGAGATATATCTGCCAGAAAGAGCCAACTGTCGAAGCAGAAGACCAGTGAGTGTGGCAGCATGATTTTTTTTCGAACACACAACACACAGTCCACCTGACGGTAAGTGGTTACTGTGGCCCATAGTCATATACATCTATCCTCGATTACGAATCAAAATGCAAATGCATTGTCACCCGTGAGGACTAAAATGGAATGCCTCGTTTCCAGTAAAAAGGGTCTCCGGTTCTCTACACTCTCCATACGAAATGCAGCAGCATTAAGCAACTGTGTTTCTGTTTTACTCTGGTATTCCGTGAGAGCGTGGTCCTACCCCGGTCGAGTCGACCCATTCGTGCTACAACTATACTACATTCGTGCTACAACTATATTATATAACTGCAGCATGGCTCTACCACGTGTAACGTTTTCGGGATACCTGAGATTTTGAGTGTGATTGAGAGGTTCTATGGGCAGCTGTACACGCCATCTTTGGATCCACACGCAAGTTTGGGTAGCGATCCGCGATAGCGAAGTCTTATCCGACGCTATTCCGATAATATTCTGCGGACGTCAGTCTGAGAAACCCTTTGATTCCGTCAAAATTTGGGCGGTGCTACAGTCCCTTCAGCCATGCCAAGGTGACTGTCGGTATATCTAATAACGTTATATCCCTGAAACCTTCACCGCTGCATTGGAAGACGTTTTCAAACTACTGGACTGGAAAGGATACGGTAGAAACATCAATAGCGAGTACATCCTTCAAATTGCCTACGATATAGTCCTTATGGTAGAACCGCTGGAGGACCTAAGCACTATGCTCAATAACCTCAATATAGTGCCTCGCAATGGATAAGTCTTAAGATGAACATGGACAAAACAATAGTCATGTGTATCCATCCATGTGCGCGATTGACAATAGGTTTATCTGAAACAAATAGTCCGACTAGATAATTCCAACTTCGACCGAGAGGCAATTCGACGGATTCAACTCGACTGGAAAGCGTACAGAAAATTAAGACACATCAAAACTTAAAAACGATATCGTGCAACCAGTGTGTGTTGCCAGTGATGACTTATGGATCTGAAACGTGGTCCTTTACTGCTATTTGTTTGAAGAAGCTAAAGGTCGCTCAGCGAGCTATTGAGAGGGCTATGCTCGGGGTTTCTCTGCGTTAAAATTTAGAAATAAGCATATCTGCAGTAGAACCAGAGTGACCGACAAAGCCCAAGGGATTATTTATTTTTTTTTATTTAAAAAACTTTATTGCACTTAAAATGTACAATTGGCGGACTTAATGCCTTTAGGCATTCTCTACCAGTCAACCATGAGCTAAGCAGAGAACTTTAGCAGGTGCCATAAAATATGTGGATAATTTATACGTAAATGTAAATATATAAATAGACATACCATAAGTGTAAATACAAAAATATATACACAACTACAATTAACCTAAGTAATATATGATACATTTCATACATAATGTTTAAATAGTACATAATACATACATTTTAAGTATACTTACATACGAACATAACTAAAACAAATTAAATAATTTAAAATGTCAAGTCACATATAAGCAGAAACAATTTAATATGAAAGTTACTTGCTGCAAGAAGAAAGGTAGTGATCAGTCACCATACTCTTAAATGTGGCAACAGAAGTCGGTTTTCTGATATGAGGGGGTAATTTATTCCATAGCCTTATGGCCTCAGCGGCGAAAGACTGAGACATAAATTTGGTACGGCGAGGAAGAACACATAATGTAGTTCCCTCGGAGGATTGCAGGTTACGATCGTGAGAAGAACCCAAATACTGAAACTTGCATTTCAGGTATTGGGGAGTGCATGGATCATATAGGATTGAAAAAAGCGTGCGAAGAATGTTGATACATCTACGCTATGTATGCATGATTAGTGAACTGAAGTGACGTTGCGCCGGCTATATTACTCGAAGAGCCAACAACTGATGGGGAAAAATGGTTCCCGAGTGGCAGCTTCGTACCAGTAGGCAAAGTGTAGGGTGACCCCCCCCCACACTAGATGGAGTGACCACCTGGTAAGACACGCAGGATGTCGATGGATGCAGGTGGCTCAAGACCATGCTTAGGCATTCCTTGGGGGAGGCATATGTTCAGCAATGGACTTTTAAGGGGCTGTAAAGATGATGATGTTCTTTCACACAGTTGGTGGCGGTGTAAGAAAACGACACTCTATTTCTACTAATGGGTGTACTAAGAGGTGACTATGAAAAAAGCAACAAAGACCTCTTGGCCTACCCTACCTAACAAGTACTCCAACAGGGATCTACAGGTTGAAAAAAAAATCAAAACAAAATCAGCCAAGCCGCATTTAGCAAAATAGCGGATTCATCTCCGTTCGTAAGTAAGAACGTGACACATTTTGCAGTGAGTTAGCAATTTTAGTACCAAGTGGTACCTTTATTTATATTTATGTAACAATACTGCTAACACTGCTTAACAAAGACCTCATCCCAATTTGCTCATAAATCCCCTTATATTGCCTGCCATGCCATGGCGGATTAGCAACCGATTTTTACGCAGGCCTGCTCGCACACAAACTTATCATAAAAACGATCAATTTGAAAGGACGACAACTAAGTATTGAAACATATTTTTAACTTTTTCTTTATTTATTACCTTGCAATAAAAATCTGCCACTGAAATGCTATATGTATCCTTCCATCAACCAAGCACTTCTGATTCTGTTTCACTTTCTTCTCAATTTGATCAGGGAAGGTTTAAATAGTGTGATTTTAAAAATTAAGTTAGTCGAAATCATAATGAATCATCAAGAATAAAGAAATCAATACCCAAAATATACAAATATTTACGAGGAAAACAGTTCGTCTTAACATTTTACAGTATGCGAGCAATACGATTATCACTGACAACAATGAATTTCACAATTCATCATCATCACCATTATATCCCTTGACAATTCCAGTGCAGAATATAGGCCTTTCCCTGCCTGATATACCTGCAACCTGCATCCATCGGCATTGCATCTGTTGTTCAATGGGGAGATGTTTGAATGCTGGAACATCTTGGCAGGATTAATAACGGCAATTATTTTTATTATTAAGTTGTTATTTGGAGGATGCTACTGCTCATCTCTTGACACAGTCTCCCTCCGTCACCTTTAACGACACCCACGAAATGATATAGAGTAAAGGATTCTCTTTCTTTTTAAATTGCGATTTTAAGTACGAATTTACCACATACTCGACGATGAAAGAAAATAGTGAGGAACCTTGAGTGATATAAATCGTATTTTTAAGTATATGTGAAACTCACCTACGTGTTAATGTATTTTCATTTTTCATTTTCATTTCGAATGGAGGCTTGGGTCCAGCTATGGGACGTATGAAGCTTATTTTATATTATAGAAAAGACTAAAAAACACCTTCAAATGAACGCTGATAGTTACATACATTATACAAAATTTGAGTAACAAATATTTAAATTTTTTCTCATGAAAGTTATAACGTTTTAGCTAAATTCGGGAAAAACGGAAAACGATCTTTGCTTTTATAACTCCATTTACGTGTACCCATACGAGTCGCGGTCATAAAATGAAACACGAAACAGGAAGGTTGATGTCCCCTTTCCAAGGGTTTTGACGTGCTGTAATATATTTCACTATTACCCTTTCTGACATCAGAGCATCTGTTACGGCCGTATGGTGCACGAATAAACTTGCTTGCAAGTAAAACTGTTGAGAAGAGGGCTGCGCGCCCTCTTTAAATTCAATACAACACGAGTAATTTGAATTTGGTTCTCGTTTGGAGTCACAAGAGTTGTTAATTGTAAACTTAAACGTAAGAAGTTTACCACATGCTTGTATTATGCATTACTTTAATATAAAAATTATAGAATTTTTTTCGAAGAACTTCACTGGACTGTTTTTATTAGCTGACCTCATAAAAAGGGATAGGACTTACATTTGAACTGTATTTTTTGTATCTCACGCAATATCTTGTCAATTGTGAACAGATTTTTTTTATTAGTTTTCTTACATACTTCATAGTTAAGGAAAACATGTTAAGAAAATGTAAATTGTCGAATGAGAACATCCTAAGCGATGGGGACAGACTGAAATATAAACAACTTTACAGTAAAAAGTAACAACCCATGGCCTATACATAAACTTATACATACTCGCCCTATTGCTATACTCAGACCTGCTCTCATTTTCAACCGACTTCAAAAAGGGAGGAGATTCTCAAATCGACAAATTTTTTGCGTGTTACCTCAGAACTTTTTTCTAGAATCTAGATAAACTGATTTTGATAATTCTTTTTTCTTGATAACTAGTGCTTTTCATGTGTTCAGTGTTATCCTTAATAATGCGTATTTAATTGCCTTCGACTACATTAATGCTGTTCTCATTTTGTTTATATTGAAGTCGGTTGTACAAAATTTTTAATTTTACCACTTCTTGAGAGGTTTTTCGGTAGTCTTTGGTTACGGTAAAGTCCGCCGCGCTGCCTCAGTGTTGGCCTAGTAGCGCTAGGTTGCGTATGTTGTGTACCTGTTACTTTAAAAGTCCCAATTTTGGTAAATCATAGGTTTGACTTTTAAATTTTAGGAATTACCAACATGAGCTGATAAGTGTAAGGTTTGGTTAGAAGACGATTTTTCGGGATTTTACCATTTAGAGTTTAGGTTGATAAGTTTAACCAATTACTATTATTAAATGTTGTTTTTGAGAACAATAATACTTTTTTCGCCACTTATAAATTATAAAGTTTTACTACGTAAATGCTAGTAAAAGTCCGAAATTGCTGGTAAAACCCAAGTTTTACTACGTAAATGCTAGTAGAAGTCTGAAATTAACAATTCTTACGGAATAGTTCTGACTTTTACCATCGATACTTGAAAAATCTTAAGGTTTTACTGAAAAATCTTAGGTTTACCATAGTTCGAGCTTTTACAGTAACATAGCCCTGTATACAGTAACATAGCTGTGTATAATACTTAGTTCCTTTTGCATTTAAAATCATTCTCATAAAGAAAGGATGTTATAAATTAGATAATTATTTCAAAAAATTACGTTGTAGAGTACACATACTGCAGCTATGTTATTGCTATAGCACGATTGAATCGGCTCAACCGGGACAGAACCACATTCTCACAGAATATCAATTTAAAATAGCAGCTTAATACTGCTGTGTTTCGTATGGTGAGTGTAGACAACCGGATACCATTTTTACTGGTAACGAGGCATTCCATCTGTCCTCAGGGGTGACAACGCATCTGCATTATGATTCTTAATTGAGGATAAATGTAGATGTGTTTGCGCCACAGAATCCACTTACCACCAGGTGGACTGTGTGCTCGTTTGTCAACCTTATTGCATTTAAAAAAAATTACACATCCACATTAATAGATCCTATTCAGACAGAGCCGGGGCGGTTTACTAGTCAACCATAAAATAGGAACGTACGCCGATAGGAGAGTTTATAAGGATTCCTACAAAGTATCAAACGACGCACAGCGATAAAGCGACTATAATACTCATGTTTATTTTTTATAGTTAACTTCATACTTGCCTTACGATTCAAACATTAGTATACGTAAGAAATAAAAATTAACATCCTTCTTCCACACGACTCTTTATTTGAACAGAATATAATTTTTCTTTTTTAACCGACTTCAAAAAAGGAGGAGGTTAACTATTTAACTGTTCTATAGTTTAAGTATGTTCTATATTGTATGTTACGCGATTTCTTCGTAAATTTTTTACCGGTTTTTAAGATTCTCTCTTATTAAATAGGTTATACTTCAGGGTTGGCCACATATAAATATGAAGAAACAATCCACCCCTAGGAGTGACAGAATAGCGAATGAAATTTTAATGTTACTATTTAGTTGACATTGGGATTGTGACATTCCTTATAAGATCCGCAGAAAAAGCTAAAAAATATATTTTAATAAAAAGTATAAACTAAATCCGCAGGGCGCGGACCGCGAACTCAAAAAGGTCGTGGGTTCGAATCCGCCATTCGACTACTGGCGTGAACCGCTCGTAACACAAGCAATTTAAGCTTACCACGAGTGGTTAAGGGGAATATTAGTAATGTTTATAGCATTGTTAATATTCTTTTAAAAAAATCATACAAATAAAAAGAATATAAAATATTTTCACATTATTATATCGAGGCTTTAACTCTTCTTTTTAAAATGATAAATATGTAATAATGTCTTAACACCGACTTTAAAATGTGAAATTATTTTACATTCGGTTTTGTTGTTCGAAATAGGTTTTTGTTTTCATTATAAAAGTTAATTTTTTCTCGTAGGTATACGAGTATAATCTCATACTTGCAAAACTGACTGACTGATCCTGTTCACAGAAAAGATTCGACCGAGCATAGGCATTACTCTCCGGCAGGCAGCAACAATTCGTACCTTTCAGAAGATGATGTCCTTCTGTCCGGCTGATTGTGTATTTTAGATATTTTTCGTGGTAGAGCCACGCTGCAGCTCTATTATAGTTGTAACACGAATGGGTCAGCCGGCCCAGGACCACGCTCTCACAGAATACCAGCGAAAAATAACAGCATAATGCTCCTGTTTCGTGTGGTGAGTGTAGAGAACCGGAGACTCTTTTTATTGGAATCTAAGCATTCCATCTTAGTCCACAGGGGTGACAACGCATTCTCATTTTGATTCTTAATTGATGATAAATGTGTTTATGAGCCACAGCATCAACTTACCATCAGGTTGACTGTGTGCTCGTTTGTCATCCAATGCTATAAAAAAGATTACACTGTAGCCTCTAGAGAAGGAATTTGTAAAAAAAATTTTGGTTTGTATATGTTGTAAAAATAAACTAAAACATATACATTTTTAAATTTCTTAAACGTTTAGTAAGCATATTTCTATTTCTTTTTTATTATTTATAAGCCCGTAAACAATCCACTGTTTTTTGTTATTGTAATCAACTACTATCTAGTATCTAGTACTCAATAGTATAATAGTAATCAAATACTAGGTAACACTAATTCCGACTAGCTTCCGTGATCGGACTTCGGTATAAAGGATTATATGATAGGTTTGGTAAGCCGAATTACCAACGTGCAGGCGGCAGACAGATCAGATAAGGGGGGAGATAGAGAGAGAGAGAGAGAGAGAGAGAGAAGGAGGAAAAGGGAGAGAGAGAGGAGCAGATTGCAGTACCAAATGTTATACATGCTAGGCGCTGCTCGCTAGCAAATGAAAATTTTTAGTTTCTCATTTTACTTCTCTATTTGAATTTTCGTCTATGTTTATGAAGCTAACTGTGTGCTCGGACTATGCGAAACTTAAATAATATACCTTGTATAAAAGTATCTAAGAAAACTGTTTAAAACAGTTTATTGATGTTGGTACTCGGTAAACCGAAGTCCACGCGAGCAACGCTGCTGAAAAATAATATCACCCTTACTGGATATAAGCGCGGGTTTAGTCTATACAATAGTACTCCTCTTTTTCTCCTTGGAAATTAGAGTAAATATTATTTTTGGTATTGATTTTATCCATAAATGAATTATTTAAAAAACTAAGAACCCTAAATCTCTATATGGATGATAATAATCCCTAGGAAGGGTGATCGCTACCAAGCTATTTCTAATTTGTTTTGTGTTGTTAATTGTAACATACATGATTGTAAGCTGTTATTAAAAAAAATCCCGCTGAGTTTCTAGCTGATTCTTCACGGACAGAGGATTTTTTCCGAACCAGTGGTAAATTAAAAAAGTTACTTGTAATTAGTATTATTTATAATCTATATCGAATATGTGGCCGCAGAAGGAAAAGGGGAGATCTCCCGCCGGGCAAGGTGTTATGCCCGGGGAGCGGCCAACGCTCCGTGCGGAGATGTTCTATATATACTGTTTATGATTCGGAATTTTGATAGCGTGATTTAGGCTTCGGTGTGTTTCGCTTGCGACGCGACCATAGCGCCGCCATAAATAAAAAAGTTTCTGTACCTGTTTTTGTTTCTAAAATAACTTAGTTATATCGCCGTTAGAAGATAGGATAAGAGGAAAACATGGGGATATGAGATGATGATTTCGACAATTTTCATAGGTATAATCCCTCGCTATTTATAATTTATATCGCGTTGTCAAAGTTTGAGGGACAGCGCCAGAGGTAAAGATCTGTTAAAACCCTATTCTTCAAATAACTTGCAATCTGGATTTCCTCTTAAACGTGCAAAGCAACTCGCATGCATTGACATCTATAATTCATCACAGCCTATAAAAGTCCACTGCTAACAAAGGCCTCTCCCATAGATTGCCTCATAGGTGGTATTTCCACAGTTGACACGCTTGGCGAGCGGATTGTCAATCGCAGTTTTATATTATTTTGCTTCTTATCAAGAAGATGCTGCTGCCCATCACCTGTTTCGATTTCCTCTGTCGCCTCTTACGACACCTACGGCACGATATGGGGTAGTGGATATTCTTACACCGCCATTACACGCCTCATACTTGAATAATGGCGATTGTTAATTTTTTCCACTAATTTCATTCTACCCTCATTGACTTATTCTCTAAAAATATAAGGGGATTTATGACAGCTCCGCTCAATACAGATACACGTGGTGGATCCATGCTGCATATTATGGTTGTAGCACGAATAAATCGGCTCGACCGAGAAAGCACCTCGCAGAATACCAGCGTAAAACAGCATCTCAATGCTTCTGTGTTTCATATGGGAGAGCGTATAGAATCGGAGACACTTTTCAACTGACTTCAAAAAAGGATGTGGTTATATATATATATATATATATATATATATCGATTTTGATGAATTTTTATTCGAAAGCTGGTGCTTTACATGTGGTCCCATAAAATTTGATCAAGAACTGACCAGTACCTAGTTTTTGAGTTATCTTAAAATAATGCGTATTTAATTGACTTCGACCACGGTTAAACAATTTTTTTTTTATTTTACCAGTTGGTACTGAAAAAAATGCATTCCACTTTGATTCTTAATTGTGGGTAGATGTAGATGTCTATTTGTCACAGCATGCCTTTACCATCAATTGGACTGTGCTCGTTTGTCACCCTTATTCTATAAATATGCTAGTTTAGATATAGTTATGTTAGCGAATCGTTCTGTCAATGTTTCGTGATAGTATAATATATTACAATATTTCGCTCAATTTTCACTTGTTGCTTATTTTAGCTATCAGCTGATATCCTAACTAAATCTATAAAAGGATAAAGTTTGAATGAGATAATATAACCCATAAAAAAATTGATGAAAATTCAAAAGTTAAAATATATCAAAGTTGCCATGGGATTTAACTTCTTTTAATTAAATTAATATGTCCACCGCTCGTCAAACGCGCTAGTCCCTTCCTAGTGGCGTAATTAAGAGATCGCTCTTACCGACGCAGACTGGCGTGAAATTAGCGTGGCGTGCCGCGTCAAGTGTTGGCTTGAACTTGCACTTACCAGCTTTCCCCTACCTCCAACACTGTTGTTTAATGGTAGGTAATAATTACATTTAGCTTTTAGAAAAATTACTGTATTTCATTCAATATACCCGGAGATTATTGTTCGTGTATGCATAAAACAGGAGGTGGGCAGTTCATCTTCCTGATCCCAACTAAAAATTATAAAACTGTAGTTGTTAACCCGCTTACCAAGCATGGCAACTATAGGTTTTTTTTTGCTGTAAATCGAAAACGATAAAATCCGTAAAATTGTTTTTATTCAATGCATTATTCGCGTAAATATAAGAAATTAATAAAAATGCACATACTCTACTGTAGACTGTAGTCACAGAATAAATATACGTGGTGTCTCAGGAAACCTGTACCAGCGAAGGTATGTGGTCTGGAGATACCAATACCTATAGATTGGACCATGTATGTTCCGTGATTTTTTTTAGTTTTCGAGATATGAATATTTTTTTTATTTTTATTTTTTATAGCTATATAGGTTTTATTTATAACTTTTTCTGTGAAGTAATTCTTGTAGATTTTTATGTTTAATATTATGGCTAACATGTGTGTTTGTATGTAAAAACACTAAACACCAAAATTCTTACTACTAGTAGTTAGATTTAACTCACAAAATTAAAATTTCTGTTTGAGAGAAATTTTTATTTGATTTCAACTTGAAAAAAAATTACTTCCCTGACTGAATAACTTCCCGATAAGAAAACATATCTGTATACTGTACACTATAAAGGGCCACATTAGCCTTAAGGGGAAATATAATGTCAAATGGCTTAGCAAGATCCTTCGTTATGCCGAAAATATTGCAGCATTAATTTTAAAATAAATATATGGTAAAGTTGAGGATTAATGTTAAGGATTATGTTAGACGAAAACACGATTTCGTAAAATTTTCTCGATAGAAAAAAAATCCAAAGTTACCTTCAAAATAAACAATAAACCGCTGTTATTCATAAAATACTTTAAATAAGATCATGAAACTTTGCATACTAACAGAACTAACTATAAAGCAGTGCTTATGTTATTTACTTTTTTTAAAATACCATTATTTTTACTGTAAAAAGAAATTACCTAAACTATTGGATACGTTTTGAAGCGTGATTCCTGCAGCACGGTCACTTCGCCTCGGCCTTTGGACAGGGAGGTTGTGTCGCTTACGATCAGAATATACATTACGCAACAGTACGACGTAAAATTAAAATGGGAAATAACCGTGATAAAAATAAGAAGCGGCTGGCTTGGCGTTAAGAAACAGGCATAAATATGATAAACCTAATGAAATAAGTGTCTAACGACCTTTCTACTTACAGTATTAGTGATTACAAACATGTCGATACATAGCATATGACGCGCGGGCAAGTGGGGACGAAATTAGAATTTGAGCTGACTTACTCTATCCTCTTAATGGTTAAGCCTACACGGACTGCTCGGAAAAAATCCTTAGAATGCTTCGCATCACGAATTTACTTTACTTATCTACACGCACAATCCCTAACGGGGTAGCCAGAGAGAACAGATTGCCAAGTGTCACGATCCTTACATACCTCTTTCGCTTCTTTCAAGTTCATTAGCTTCTTCATACATGTACGTCTAGGTATCCGAGTACTCTTGACCCTCCCCTCTTCGAGCAATTTGCTCACATGGTCTTCAAAAGTTAGTCTCGGTCTACCTCGACACCTTTTAATATTTACTTTCGCTCTATATATTTTCTTCACCATTCGGTCTTCACTCATTCTTTCAACGTGCCTAAACCATTAGAGTACGCCCCTATCAATTTTTGTGATAAGGTCATCTTTCAATCCTGCCATATTGAGAATCTCTTCGTTTCGCTTTTGGTCGGCTATGGTAACGCCACACATTTTACGAAGAGATCGCATCTCCACTGCATTCAACTTGCTTTTATGCTTCTTCTGGCATACCCAGGTTTCGCTGTCATATAACAAAGTCGGTATCAACACTGCGTTATGTATTGCAAGGCGTGCACTCTTCACCACGCCTTGCCTTTTGACTAATGCATTCAGGGCACCATTGACTTTGTTTCCGGCAGCGACACGCCTATCCACATCTAAATCACATCTTCCATCCCGGCTGAAAGCACTCCCCAAGTATACAATTTCATTTACCTGTTCTAGACATATTATACGAATAGACGAATAAATTTTGTAAAAGTATAGCGTCTATAAAACAAACTACGCTTAATTAAATACACGTGGTATATATTTTATAAACACTTATAATTATGTTTATTTAATGACCGCTTTAAAATCTCTAAACCTACGAAGCAAAGAGCTGCTGTCGACAACATGTCTACGTAGTTGGCAGGTCTATGATATTACCATACACAATTAAATATAGTCTATAAATATGAAAGTTATATTACATATATTATATAATATGTGTTAATGCCATGCTGCAGCTTTATTATAATTGTAGCACCAATGGATAGGCTTGAGCAGAAAATGATGACGTTCTCACAGAACACCAGCGCAAAATAGCAGTTATTAAGGGAAGGAGAAATGGGGAAAGAATATGGAACATCTTAGTTCTCAGGAGTGACCACGAATCTGCATTGTGATTGTTAATCGTGGATAGATGTAGATGTCCATGGGTTTTAGCATTCACTTACCATCAGGTGGATTGTCACTTTTATTCTATTTTTATAGAATAAGTATTTAATACATATTTTCTTTGCCATTCCAGAAATAAAACACGAGTTTTTTACTCTAGTAAATAAAAGCAAAACATTACATATACGATATAGGAAAAAATAGTATAAGAAATAGAATTTTCTTCTACAGTGTTTATGATCAAATACGTTGTTCTGATATGCGAAAAGCATTTTGAACATTTTCTGTGAATGTATTACCAAATACATCCCTTTGAGATTCAACAACTCAGACAATTTTTTCTTTATAGGCCTGAAATCAACAAACGTTTTTTGATCTGAAAATACATTATTCACATACAACTAGCGAAAATAAGAAAAATCTACAAAGATTCTTTTCAAGCTTTCGTATCTTATTTTGGAATGGTTATACTATTTATTTGTAAGTAATTGAAGAGACTTGCTATGCTGATTTTTTTATAATATAAGCTTAATATACGTGTAGGTTTATGTGTATAAAATAGACTGCGCTCGTTAGAAGAGAACGAACGCCGGTACTTTAAATAAGTATTTTCAGATGAACATAATATATTGAATATATACGAAATCGGATTAGCGAATTAGTAACTTTTAAACTAAAAAGTATAAATTACAAGCCGACTTTACTCATTATCAGTTCCGGTTGATAACAATGTGAAAGTACACTCTTAGCAAAATTAATCGAACTTGGATTTTTTTGTTACTTTTCTTTTATGTATTGTAATTAGTACTTAATTGTATTCAGAAAGCTACAATTGAGTCTTCAACTAATAAGGTCGAACCTCTATCCGTTACCACTACCAGCCTATCAAAAGTCCACTGCTGAACATAGGCCTCCTCACGAGTTGCCTCATTAGGGTGATATTTGCCATAGTTGCCACGCTTAGCAGGCGAGAATATGCTACTACTCATCCTCTGTTTCGGTTTCCCTCCGTCGCGTTCGACAATCACGGGGCGATGTGAGGTAGTGGATATTCTGACACCGGTACTAGGTAATTTAATTGGTAGAATCAGGCGTTACTTTGCGGAAATTCATTATAATAAAGATATTAATATTTAATTCGCAACCATCCGCTTAATTTAAATACAATTGTATTATCGTCAATGGTGTGTTTTTCCTGGAACAGTGGTATTGAGAGTAGTGGTGCCGGGAGTAGTGGTGCTGGGACTAGTGGTGACGGGTGACTCTGCAATCCAGGTAAGACATATCATTGCATTTAAATTAAGCGGATGGTTGCGAATTAAATATTAATATCTTTTTATTACACGGTAATAGTCAATCAATTCATACAAATATAATCGTCAATATATACATATAAATAAAATTGAAGCGTCTGTCTGTATTACCGAGGTCACTAACCTCTTCTGAACTGCCCCGCAGCCTTAGTTATTTGCATGTCATTAAAACAATTTTTTAAATGTTGTCTGTCTATCGATCTGTCTGTCTGATTGTCTGTCCGAGATTACCTTCGCTTACAAAGGATCCCACTAGTGATCTGGGCTATATTTTCTCCGAAAATTTTGGGGTACTTTTAAAACGGAAAATTGATAAGATGAAATGAAATCGATGAATAGATCTTTGATAACATTAATAGATCTTACCTAAACGAGCCAGAGCGGGTCACTAGTAAAGCATAATCTTAAGGAAAAGCTACTTTTTACTTTTGTATAAAAAATTACGACGCATGTAAGATATTTCGAACAAGCGTAACTGACCGTTCATCCGTAAACCATAACCGCATGATTAGCTTTGTCAATTTCCGTAACCCGAGCATTTGGCTTGTCACTATTCTTGATCCGGAACATTAAATCACCCACATATCCAATTGTGGTTGTCCGTTACAAGTGTCTTAGATTCGAATATAAGATTAATGCTAGCTGCAATTACAAGGAAAGATTCCGGAACGTCGCACATTATCGATACTATACAAAGACCTCTATGTACACTACCAGACGAGCACTACGGTACTAATACATGGCGCACTACGCTACGGTCAATCATCCTTAAACTTCAGTAGGAGATTGCGAGCGGGCGACAAGACTAGTTCTTTGTTTTGTAAACCGCGTACGTTGTTTCCGACAATCTAACACCGATTTTGTTTAATGTGACTAATGAAACGCTGTCATTATTATTATTTGTCTTTGTCAACGTGATTTGAAGTTTCTTTCAGATAAGTATAAAACTTTATTTCGTACGTGCCTAAAAACAGTAACTGCGTGAAAATGCCAATTACCTCCCCTTGCCCTTTTTGGTTTGAAACAAGCGCACATTTTTGTTCTGAATTGTCCGTTTAGTAGTAAAGTACAGAAGTCATTGCTAGTAGCACGCTGTCATTATTTATTTTCTTTGTCAGAGTGATTTGAAGTTAATTTCAGACAAGTATAAAACTTTATTTCGTATGTGCCTAAAAACGGTCATCATCATCATCATCATTACAGCCTTTCACAAGTCCACTGCTGAACATAGGCCTCCCCCAAGGAATGCCACAAAGCACGGTCCTGAGCCACCTGCATCCATCGACTTCCTGCATGTCTTACCAGGTCGTCACACCATCTAGTGGGGGGTCGCCCTACACTACGCCTACCGGTACGAGGCTGCCACTCGAGAACCTTTCTTCCCCATCGGTTATCGGTTCTTCGAGCTATATGGCCGGCCCATTGCCACTTCAGCTTACTAATCCGTTGGGCTATGTCGGTCACTCTGGTTTTACTGGGTATATCCTCATTTCTGAGTCTATCACGCAGTGAAACTCCGAGCATAGCCCTCTCCATAGCTCGCTGAGCGGCCTTGAGCGTCCTCATACGACCAGCAGTGAAGGACCACGTCTCAGATCCGTAAGTCATCACTGGCAACACACACTGGTTATACACTTTAGTTTTCAGAGATTGAGGTATACCTGACGAGAAGATGTGTCGTAATTTCCCGAACGCTGCCCAGCCGAGTTGAATCCGTCGATTGACCTCTCGGTCGAAGTTGGACTTACCTAGTCGAACTATTTGTCCCAGGTAAACATACTCGTCAACAACTTCGAGCATAGTGCTGCCAACAACTACCGGCATAGGTGTGACATGGACATTAAACATGATCTTTGTTTTGTCCATGTTCATCTTAAGACCTATCCGTTGGGAGACACCATTGAGGTCATTGAGCATAGTGCTAAGGTCCTCCAGCGATTCTGCCATAAGGACTATATCGTCGGCAAATTGAAGGTAAGTGATGTACTCGCCATTGATGTTAATACCGTATCCTTTCCAGTCCAGTAGCTTGAAAACGTCTTCCAACGCAGCGGTGAAGACAATTTGTTACATATCATTTTACACTATTTTAAATTTATTTTTCCATTCTGTTTTTGATTTTCTGCATTCACCTCAAAACTGGATATTTTACATCACCTTTATTTCCATAGGATCCTGTAACGTTTTTAAACCATAAGAACACAATAACAAATCATTTTCACTTCGTATTTTCACGATATCAGCACTTTTTAAATCGGTGTCAATAGAGTCTACCTTTTTCGATCTTTTATTTAGTTCTCCGTAACTCTAGCGCTGTTGCGCTACCTTTTTTCCTATATAAATAATATCTCATTTTTCACTTAAATCTTGCCGTTTCTCTATTACGAGCCTAAAACCAAAATTTGACATGTTTTGACATCGTTGTTTATCTGGTTGTCATGGCAATTTTTATTCAAATTCGTTACCGGTCTGATGTTTTTACTTCAATACTTCCACATAAATACTCTTTTCCTCTTGGCCATTTACAAAAATTTGCTTTTAATTTAAATAATTTCCCATTCTTATCCCAGATCCGTCAAAAAGTATAAAAGCCGAACAATCGGCCAATGAAAAAAAGTCTCGCTTCAGCTTTCAAATTAGGAGCATCTCCTAAAGGCCTTATCCCGGGGCCGCACTGCCCCGGGATCCTGCAAGCCTCTGCCTTCACCTGAAGTTGTCGCCTAGCCACGCCTACGCCTCCACCTAATAGTGCGCTGTGTGTGCCTACTCCAGACGCTGCGTGTGCCTAATCTAGGCGAAGCGTGTACCTACTCCAGGCGCTGCGTGTGCCTACTCCGGGCGCTGCGTATGCCTACTCCAAGTCTCCAAATCTTTGTTACAGAGAGCACGAAGGATCTGTGACAGCAAACACCTGGCCGCCGAGCTTCAGCATGTCAAGCAGGTTCTGCATGACTACAAGCTTCGGGTCCCACGCCTCCATCACAGTGACCGAGTGAAGCCAGCCACAGTCGAGTGTGTGCCTGCTGTACTGCAGGCGCACACTCGACTGTGGCCGGCACTACAGGCGCTGCGTGTGCCTACTCCAGACGCTGCGTGTGCCTACTCCAGACGGAGCGTGTACCTACTCCAGGCGCTGCGTGTGCCTACTCCGGGCGCTGCGTGTGCCTACTCCAAGCACTGCGTGTGCCGTCTCCAGACGCTGCGTGTGCCTAGATCAGGCGCTTCGCATCTACCACAGGCACAGCCTGTGCATACTCCGTGGGCGGTGAGCACCACTGCCAAGCGCGGTGTGCCACCTAGGTCTTCGGGCTCCGTTTCAGTACTTATTTATCTTTATTATTTTTTAAAAAAAAAGTAAATTGTAATTCACGTCACCCATCATCATCTTCATACTTTTTTATATAAAACTGTAAATATCTTTTAAAATTTTAAATAAATGATTCGTTTTTGTTCTATTTTTGTTGTTTCGTTGTTGTTAGGTTAGGTTTTTTTTTGTTTTTAATTGTCGCTTCACGACAGCCCTAAATCGAAGCGGCCAATCATCAATCGCATCACGCACTACACTCATATCTATTTCTGCCGCTGCTTTAGCCAAAGATGCTCAGTTCTGATGATGTTTAGCGCAGACCTTCTGCTCCAAATGCTGCCATATCTTATAATCCAGTAGGCTTAAATCTGGACTAAAAGAGGGCCAGTCTTCAACGAACAATAAAGTCAATTCCATTTGCAGTCAACCAGTTTTGCGTCCTTCGTGCCCTATGAGCTAGTGCACAGTCCTGTTGGAAAATTCAATGTCTGTTTTTGAACACTTATTGGAAAAGAGTTCCACTATGTTTGTTAGGACGGTACTTTGGTACACCTATGCAATGATTTTTATACCTTTTTCATATAAAAACATTAGCCTGAGTTAAGCCTGAATATGAAACTCCAAGCCAAACCATGAGTGACGAAGGATAATGTGCCCCTTGAACCCTCGGGATACGCGTGCTGGCTTCTTCACTGCTGTGGGCATACACCTTATCATTTTGTTTACTATAACTTTCTTCGATGTTAAAAAAAATTTATCCGAAAACAAACTTTTGCGGTATTTTTTTCCCGCGTACCGCCGTAACAAAGCGCGGGATCTATATCTATATCTATCTATATCCAGCCTAAATTTTTTCAAACGCTCGTTCAAAAAATGTCCGGTCTTCTTACGATAAGCTCGTAGTCCTAGGTCTTCATTGATCACTCTTTTGACCGTGCTTCTGCTTAGGCCAGTCTGAAGAGCTAAGATTTTTTGTTTACGAACAGGATTTCGTTGGATTCGCGCCTTCACTGCTTTGATGATCGCGGGTGTCCTAACTGTGCGAGGTCGGTCGGTCCCCTTACGATCCTCGAAGCTTGAATCTTCAGTGTATTGTTTGATTTAGCGATAAACAAATCGTAGGGTTATTTTAATTTTTTGCAGTATATTGAATATCTCTTTTGGCGCGTGTTTTCTCCGACCACTCCATATTTGAAAATTAATGAAAATTAATGTCATTGAGGTATTATGTACTACGTACTAAAGGCGACACTGCATTCAGCTACTCTGTTCCACTCAACTGCGGTGCATACACCGCACTTTAATCAGTTACTCGCTAGGCGCTTATAGAGTTGTCACATGTTGTGTAGATTTAAAAAATCTCTTGATAAAAATATGCCGTTGTGTGTACTTAGATATTGCACAAATAATTCAAGAAATGTCAGTAAAAACCAAGGAGTTACTTTTAATCGGTTAATAAGATACTTAATCAATAAAAACGCATTATGTATTAATAATAAAACAAATTATTCCTAGGACGTCATCTCGTGTCATGGAATATAGATTATGAAATTAAAATATTCAGATGCGACATTTCTGTGAGTACTTAAGTATAGGACGAATATATTATTATACACATTTTTTTTCTAGAAACATATATAAGTTATTATAATTTGCAAAAAATGTTTATGTTTAAATCTGCTTATTATTCTTTTATTTTATTTTTAGGTTTCCACATCAAAGTCAAAGTGGTATAAATTCGTCCATTTATAACTCTAGCGTGCGCAACATTTATGAACGACTTTAATTCTAATTTAAATAAATATATTTTAATGTAAATGTTATGTTAATAAGTTTTATTAAATGTATGTTTTTTTTATATTTGACTTAGAAACCTTTTAAAATATTCAGATAAAAATATCGCTAAAATGTAATTGTGATATAATACTATGTAATATTTAATATAATATTACATAATAAATAAGCAAATACAATGTACAAAATAAATAACAAAATTTAAATATTGTTCTCGATATAATTTACCTTTTTAACAATACAATCTACTATTACCTACGGGTTTTCTACCATTCTACCTATGTTTATTCTATGATAAAAAAACAACCGCGCGAACACAGAGTAGTGCAAATTTTTTGTTTGAGATAGCTGTTCTAGTACGTACGTTGTAGTACGTACATATTACTTCAATGATTAATGTCTTTTTTATTTTCGGCAAGCACAAATGTTATATTTTTAAAATTGGTGAAGTTCATCTAGCCAGTATTCAAAAAATTTAAATAATAATGTTTTGACAGAACTTATGACCCGACTAAGTATAAACCAACTCTCTACATAATGATGTAACGGTCTTATATGTTTTGAATAAATCTATTTTACGGATTTAATTGCGTTTATTTTACTTATTTTTAATTCCCGACAAGGTCACGGGGAGGGGACATACCCATAGTAGGTGCTGCAAAGCACTAAAACCTGTTTATAATAAAACTAAAGTTGTAATCGTCTTCAAATATTATTTATTCTTTGCCGGTATTCATTTTTGTTTTTTTACGGGGTAGAGCCACGCTGCAGCTATATTACTGGTATAGTTGTAGCATGAATGGTTCGGCTTGAACGGGGAAGAACCACGTTCTCACAGAATAACAGGGTAAAATAGCAGCTTAACGCTGCTATTTTAGGCTGGTATTCACTGGTATATACGTGTTTCGTATGGTAAGTGTAGATAACCGGAGACCCTTTTAACTGGAAACGAGGCATTCCATCTTAGTCCTCGGATGACAACACATCTGCATTTTGATTCGTAATCGAGGATAGATGTAGATGTATATGAGTCACAACATTAGGTATTATACTCATTTAAATAAACAACATATAAAAATTAAAACTTAATTCTATCTCTATTATAATCTTTGCAAGCCGTAGCAATCAAGTGACAGTTGACAAATCGCGGTCATTCGAAATCATTGAGGTTCCTATGATTTGAATCGCATTGTCCGAGCTGTATTTAAGTTGCGTTAGTTTTACCAGTCTCGCGTCTGTCTGTGCCTATCGATATCTGCTTCTTTTTTGGCTTCTTTTTTCCTCTAACAACATGAGATTCAGTGTGATCGGAGTTATTGGGTTCTTCTGCCACAGAACTTAACTCCGACCGCGTGGACAGTTTTCACGAGCTTGTCATTAATGTCGTCCACTGATTGCATTCATCTAGGCACTGAAACCGGTTTTGTAATTCGAGTTGAAAGTTTTCGGGGCTTTAGATTAGAACACGAGGGAAGGAGCGTTTACTTCATTAAAGGTAACCTCTCCAACTTAACATTACGCTTCAATGTGCCTTTTACGATTCGGTGATCGCTACCAGTTTTCACCCTCGCGATCACTGAGACATCACATAACACTTGCTGTCTGGTCATCATAATGAAGTCAATCTCATTTTTGTAGTTTGAGTTGGGGTTCGACTAGGTCACTTCATGTGGTGCCGCTTCTGGAAGAAAGAGTTCATCCATAAAGATTTTCTATTTATCCATGAAGTCAGCCAGCTGCTGTACCCTTGGTTTCTGTTGCTCTATCCCGAATTTCCCGAACTTCAGTTCACCATTCTCTCTTGTGTCTAGTTTTGCGTTGAAGTCTCCCATTAACACCGCACAATGGGTTTTGGAGTACTGCATGGCTCTAAATATATTCTCATGTATTTCTTCCACCACCTCATCGGGATGTACCAAGGTTGGTGCGTAAACGTGTATGACCTTCAGCGAAAGATATTCACCTCAGTCAGTTGCCAGATCGAATCGTCTTAGGTGGCAACCTAACCTTCACTTAAGATTCTTAGCACCCCCTGCCCCGTCGTTACCATGGCGCCACCGTAGCCAAGAATAGCGGGGTCGCCGGAGACTGGGGCCGTTTTCGTTACTAATGGGGGGGGGGGATATTTGCCATAGTTGCCACGCTTGGCAAGCGAGTTGGAATCGCAGTTTTTATTGTAATATTGCTGTTACCAGAAAGATGCTGCTGCCCATCTCCTGCTTCAGACTCTCTCTGTTGTCTCTTACGACACCTACGGGAAGATATAGAGTAGTGGATAATCTTACACCGACACTACACGATGACACGACTTAGGCGTTTAAATTAAAACAATTAAATTTTACTTTATTTTGTAGTTATTTCCGCACTACAATTACTATTCTTTTGGATTTATAATCAAAGTATCAATAAGTTCTAGCTACTAACGAACGAACGAACCGCAAACAGTTTCCAACAGCATTCGTAACAAGTTACCGCTGTTGAGCTTGGTAAAATACAACGCGGGACAAATGCCAGATTAGTAAAGCTACATGTATAATTAATAGGCGTTAACAAATTTTTTATATATTACTAAATCTTATTTCAAATAAAATAATTTCAATAGCCTCAAAAACTCCATAGCCTAAAAACATCCTAATTTCAATAGAGAAGGAAGCTGGGTACTACCACCTGCTTGGGATCCTATAATTAATAAAATTAAAACTAAACCCAAGCATACCACTGCAAGACTTCAAAATACAGTTAGTTCATTCTGCGTAGATCGGACCAAAGACAATAATTAAAAAACTGAAGGTACTCCGGGTTAACTTTGACATCGGGACGTCAGTCACCTCGGTCCCCCGTGACCATGGGTGCTGGAAAGCACCTGAAACGTCGGGTATTAAAATCAATATAAATAAAACGCGATAAAATCCGTAAAAGTAGTTTTAATCAATGTATAGTGTTCGCGTAAATATAAGAATTCAATATTGTATCGTATGGATTTAAAACACGCTACAGGTTTTTAGCATTTTGGTTTGGTACCCAAGGGACAGCACTAGGAGCCGAGCTCGTAAAGCAAGAAGGTAGGAGGATGATTTAAACAGTGGAAAGAGTTGGAGGAGGCCTTTGTCGAAAGACACACCGAAATAAGAAACATTTTGTAATATTAGTGTAGTTTTAGTTTATATAAGGTTGTACTTTCTTTTTTATAGTTTGGCTAAACTTTAACTTAATGTAATATGTAAATTATTTCGGAAAATAAAGGCTTTATTATTATTATTATTACAGGTTTTTATGTAGCTACATCATCATCAGATTTATGGCTGCAGCACAAATTGGTGGTTCAACCGGGTAAGCACCCTTTCAATGAATACCAGTGTAAAACATCAGCGTAATGCTGCCGTGATTCGTATGGTGCATTACGAGAAGCGGAAACTATACTGGTATCAACTCATTCTCTTGTAGTTGAGGTGACAACGTATTTGAATTTTGATTCTTAATCGAAGATAGTTGTTGTAGGTGTCTATATGCCACAACATCCACCCGTTTGCTCATTCATCAGCGTTTCTTGTATAAAAAAAATAATTAAATGCCAGTACAATAGTACTAAGAAATCACATTTTGACTAATAAAGTATTTTATAAGCATTTAAGGAAAAACCAAGATTTTTGCCCAACATAAAGCTTCGTGTTTTACCTGTCAGTAAGTAATAACTTACAAATGAACGATTTAGGATGGAGTGATATGTTATTTTTGTTTAGATAATTCCGTATAATGCCGATCTAAAAAAATCCGTCACACACTTTCATCCCGTGGATATCGTAAGAATATGCGTATGTGGAAAAAGCCGGAAAATTCTTATTGCTTCATATGTTTTTTCTTATAAGAATACCAGGTCATTGGAATTCTCTTACTACGCTTTTAAATTACCTGTACTCCATTTACCTCCCTTAAACTACTTTCACCGCCTCGCGGAGGCAAGGACGGGTTGTGTCGGACGCGCATCGACTAAAACCCCATGGTGTTCCACCTTCGTCGCATATTGGCAGGGCCACGGGAATGCTTTCGCACACATCCGCGACCTCACCAGCGCCGGTCGCCCCATGGCGGCACCTCCCGAGGAGGTGGAGGAATATTCCTCATTCCTCCCCGTTCTCCTTCCCAGGTAAGGCGCACCAGAACACATGGCGCACCTTCCTCCACGGCCTCCAACTAAAAACTACCTACTCCAACTAAGCTGAAAATACTTGTGTCAGGCTAGTAGATCGCGACAGTAGTTGAAAGGTGGATTGAAACCATGTCTGTATAATTAGGCTACTGTCGTTACATTAATGAAATGGGTGTATATATACCATTTTCTATATAAAATATACGATTACGTAAATCAGCGACGAAGACCGACATTACATTAGTCAAGAAATCAGATATCAAGTTAACATAACAATTTACTATAATCATCAATCCGCCTGTCTAGCGTGGGGACTATCTCAAATTCTTCCTAACATTGGGAGTCTGTGCACAATTAAGAATAAGAAGGAGATCGAAAGAGATTATCATATAATGTAGATGCATTGTAGTCCCTGAGGAATAATAGAAGACCCTGGTACCAGTAAAAGGTTATTCGGTTCTCTACACTCATCATATGAAACACAGCAGTGTTAAGCTGCTATTTTAGGCTGCTATTCTGTAATAGTGTGGTCTTTTTCGGTCGAGCCGACCCATTGGTATTGCAACCATAAAACAACTCGGTGGCGGTCTATCTCTCTATCACGCTGCTTCCATTTAAGTTTATTATTATATGCACGGAAATCACAATTAACGATTTATCAATTATTTAAAAGCAGAACAGTTGAAACAATAAAAATTAATAGCACCATTGAAATAAAATGCGCCCGATTGAGACGCAACGAGTAAATTGAACGGTCATTAAGAAAGTCATTAAAAAAGTCGTAAATCTTATTCACGCTTCATAGTACTAAAGTTTCCAATGGTGCTCTTGTTGATTTTTGAGAGGCATAAAAGATACCTATATTAATTTTATATATATATATATATATATATATATATATATATATATATATATATATATATAACTGATTTTAAAATTTGTATCTTAAACGATACAGGCTAACACCATTATCGCTGCACTCTCTTATTCGTATTGATATCAAAAATCAATTAACTGCGTAGGTATGTTCGCCAATGAAATGCCTTACCCCAAAATTGTTCTAATTTACATATTTCAGAAGATAAATTAGGCGCACATTTTAATGGTAATATTTTTAAGGATATCTTATTAGTTGCATAATAGTATTGTTTAAAACTAAAAAATACTCCAAAATAATATTATACAATAGCATCATATCACTCGCAATATAGGTACAACACAAAATTAAATTTTAAAGAACAAAACTATAACATACTTGCATACTATTTTTAAGCAAAAAATACAAAGAAAGCTTTTGTATGCAACGTTGCTTAGTATCCATGGCATTTTTCTTTTCGGAAAAAGAAAAGAGGTCACGAAAACAAGAATACAGTCGAAAACAACAACTGAACCTTACCTAACAGATTATTAAACCTGTAATATTCTCAAGGAATAAAAGTATTTGAAAGTAACAACTTATATGGGTACATAGGAGCAGGCACACAGAAAGTTCTGCGCTCGTCGCTCATAAATTTTTGAATTTTGAACGTTATATTTTTTTAAACATAAGAAACTCACATGCTGACTATAAACATTTTTGGCGGGAAGACGCCAGTTAAAATTAATCATTCGTAGCGAAAATGGAGATAATACAAAAAGGTTTTAGGGCAATAATTTTTTAACGATTTTAAAAGTTCATTCTCTCCGCAAGACTGCACTGCTCGTCTCAAAATGCTTTTGGGAGCGGAGCACCTCATTTGAGCACCGTTAGGGGTTGGTACGCTTAATTTAATCGTGGAAGTGTTTCTCTCCATGATGAAATTTGTGAAGATGAACTGCGATCACTGAGGAAAATTTGCCTACTGTCAGGCGACTAACTGCAGAAAACCTTCGCATCGTCTATGAGATGATTTGATGACATTTGGGTATTTGTATGAACCAAATTACAAAATAATTACATCAACATTCAAAAGTAAAAAAAAACCTTGTTGCCGCTGAAGTCTTAATGATCTGACCGCAGAACAAAAACAGGTTCGAGATGAATGGTGTACAAGACATTGTGACAGGAAATTAAACATGGATTCTTTAAAAAACAGTAGATTCGACCTCTAATATACACAAAAAGTGTGGTGTTCAAAATCTTAATGAGATATTTAAAAACAGTTACATTGCTAAATAGAAATTTGTTACAATTATCTACGCTTTGTATTAGAACACAAAGAGATCAGGCTTAGGCCCGCCTGAATGTATGTCAACGACACCCGTCTGACGGGTCGTATCGGAGCTAGTAAGTAGGCTTTCTCCGTAAAGAACCCTAGGGTCAGATAACGGAGACCATATGTCATGGGATCGCTAAAACCCGTTCTAATCCATTCGCACGATATGCTATTAGTCGTTTAATGGATTCTAATTCTGCTGAAGCAAAACTGTCATACGAAATTTATTATGTAATGTTTTTTTATTGTAAACAAAGGCTATACTTACTTTAATTTTTTCCTTAAATCAAAATATAGCCATAAACATAATGTTAATTGTTATAAATGCCTTTACATTCGTTCTTAATATTAGAAATAAATATAGCATGACGATTACAAGAAATTTGGTTACAAAAGATAAAGTATAAATTAGTATATATTTTATTAATAGAATCAGGCATTACTTTGCGGAAATCCAATATATTAAAGTAATTAAGGATTACTTCGCACACATCCGCTCAATAAAATAAAATGATGTGTCTTACCTAGTTGGCAGAGCACCTCCAGCTTTCCTTAATCTCAGCATCACTACTCCCAACACCACTACAATAGAAAAAACAGGTGATGTAGACTCTGTGGTGGCTGACCGCTAATAGCGGGAGGGAGGGAGGTGCTCTTCAAACTAGGTAAGCCACATCATTTCATTTTACAAGTATTGAGCGGATGTGTGAAGTAATTCTTAACAACTTTAATAGTATCTATATATTTCACTTTCAAAGCCAAAACTGGAACAGAAATGACCTAATAAGTTACACCTTTTCGAAATCACTCAAACGTCTAAATACACAAAAGTAAAAACAGTCTACAAGTATAAATGAAATTGAAGTGTATATCTGTTATCATTTTTTATAGTAGGGGGCAAACGAGCATACGGCTCACCTGATGGTAAGTGATTATCGCCGCCCATGAACAACTACAACATCAGCGGCATTGCAGATGCGTTGCCGGCCTTTAAAAAAGGAGCAGGTTCTTTTCTTGAAGCTCCCTAATTCGTATTAAAATAACTGGTATATATTAAGCTAAGCTTGTACGCTATTGAGACATAACCATTTTTTTAAATTTTTGTCTATCCGTCTGACCAGGATAATCTACGAAATGACTGAACCGGTTGTAATGAAACTCTACAAACACATATAGAGCAATGCCAGGAGTGATCTAGGCTAGGCTATATTTTATCCGAAACTCTACGAACACATATAAAGCAATGCCAGGAATGATCTAGGCTAGGCTATATTTTATCCGAAACTCTACGAACACATATAAAGCAATGCCAGGAATGATCTAGGCTAGGCTATATTTTATCCGAAACTCTACGAACACATATAAAGCAATGCCAGGAGTGATCTAGGCTAGGCTATATTTTATCCGAAAATATTGGACAGTTCAAAAAATAAGGAAATTTTTTTTTTTGATTAACTAAAATTTAAATAACGCCACTTTGTTAGATCCCTTAGAGCGAAGAACGGGCGGGTCACTACTCACTAATAATTTTTCTAGACACACACTTTAAAATAATAGCAAACAATTATGTAAGCAATTCTTCTTTTTCGATCGTCTTTTCTGATAAATACTTACTTATAGCGTTGCCAGGCTTCCGGATAAAGCCGGACACAGTCAGGCTTTTTGGTTGCGTGTCCGATCAAATTAGGCGGTGTCCGGCCTGTCCGGCTTTTGTTAGGCTTTTTAAATTTGACAAATCTTTAAATTTTTCATGTATTGACATACATATTATTGCAATTACTGAAATTAATACTCTAATGAATATTGAATGATGAAGAAGACTGATTTATTTAATTTCATTGTTATTTCATTAGAATTTAAGATTTTATGGTAAAAGATATAAAGCACTATTTTACTTAAAAAAATTGTCATGTATATATTATGACTAAAAAATTAAATTACTCTTTTACCAAAAAGTCCGGCTAAGCTCGCTGGTCTGTCCGGCTTTCCAGTTTTAATACCTGGCAACCCTATTTACATACATAATTACTTTTGTTTATATGATCGATCGATATATTCGCGGAATGAAAGTGCAAGGTAGTAAAGTTGTCTGTTTTTTATATCTGTACTGTATACCTATAAACAACAATCGAATGATTATATTGAGCTATTGTTGATTAAACAAAAAAATCGAGAAGGTAATTTGAAAAAACAAGACTGGAATGAATTGGACTCGCGCCCTGAGGGGTCCGGATAAACTTAATTATGTATGTGAACAATGCATTCAACCGGGGATCGAGATATGACTATTTTTGCATGTTTTCGATAGTACCGATATACCAATGTCGTAAAATAACAAAAATAATTTTCATTTATGTACAATAGATACGTATATTTTCACCAAGATAATTAAAAACGCTGTCATTATTAATATTCACTTTGTCAACGTAATTTGAAGTTTAATTCAAATAATTTAACTTACTGAAATTCATACATTAGAGGTAAGGTAAGAGCCGTTTGTATGTAATTAAGGTAAGAACCAAACTTTTCTGTAATCCTTTCTAACATTGCTCCAACGAAAAAGTAAGTCGAATCGAAGGACAAATTTATCTTTGCTGTGTAAAACAGGTTCTCCCATACATCGGTATATATCGTGATCGATGCTCGAACTGAAAAAATAAGTTTGTAACCGCAAAAAAATATAATTTCTATGTGATTCAAATACAAATTAACGGTATTCTGGTTATTTTACATTACTTGTGCTATATTACAGTATTGATATTAGGTCAACGGGTACCCTAAAGGTTTTGATGAGCAAGTTTGCGAGTATCAAAATATGTACATACACGATTGAAACCTTTAATTGAGTTGACTTAGAAGCTAGAAATTTTTACACCATTTTTACAAAGGGACAATATACCTAATTATTGGATATTAATTTAAGCTTGTTACCTTTACCCATACCCGAGAAAAAGGGTCTTGATACGACGGATAAACGGATAACAAACTCCTATAATGATTCTGTTATTTTCTTTCGAGTTATGGAACCATAAAAATGAAGAATGTATAGTTTTCCGTCATTAAGTAGTGGCGGTGTAATAATTTTCACTGCCCCATATCATCACGTGGGTGTCGTAAATGGTGACAGAGGGAAACAAATCAGAAGATGGGCAGCGGCGTCTTCCTAATGACGATTAAAAATAAAAAAAACTGTTGTTACCAACCCATTTGCCAAGCATGGAAACTATGTCAAATATCCCCCTATTAGCTACCTATAGAGATTACCTCAATCTATGGGGGAGGCCTATTTTCACCTGTGAACTTTGATAGGCTGTAACGGTAACGGTAAGTTCCTTCTAAAAAAGGTAAAATATTTTTTTAAATAATTTTGAAAGAGATGTGCTCATTCTACGGAAACTCTTGCCCTGTGAAAACCATGATTAACAAATGATCATCTTTATGCAAGGCAGATCTTACTTAAATATTGACAATCGAACACTTCCAGTCAAGTTCAAATAAAGAAAACTGGTGTTCAAATAAAGAAATACGCGCATACATGACGATATTGCTTAATACCAGAGATCTCTTACGCCTCAAAGAGAAAAACGATATTTCTTATATTTAAATTCCCAAATTTTTTGCTAAAAGAAAATATCAAGTGTATAATAATGAAGTAAAGTGAAATGGTGTTGCCGTGTTGTGAGACCGCCTTAAGGAAATCACGGTCTCTTAAGAGACCCCTGACAAACAGCGACGCGACGGGAGCGATGTCACCATAGCGGTTAGCCTAGGCGTAGATCTACGTTGTGTCTGTGCAAATACTCAGTAAGGAAGCGCCGAGCCACTAAAGATGTCATGCTTAATAATTTTTAAATTAATGCGGGATAAATGCAAGCTCGACACATGTCGACGGTGCCACCCTTTAGAAAGTATATCCAATGGTTGTTGGTATTTAATTATTATTATCATCACAAGCTAGATAAGCAAATTTTACCTTCAATGGCGAAGGCCCTATGTTCAGTACCTAGTGCTTTTATTTAGAATAAGTGACATCCTACATTCAGCACCTAGAGCTTTTATTTAGAATAAGTGACACTCTATGTTCAGTAACTAGTGCTTTTATTTAGAATAAGTGACACCCTATGTTCAGTACCTAGTGCTTTTATTTAGAATAAGTAACACCCTATGTTCAGTACCTAGTGCTTTTATTTAGAATAAGTGACACCCTATGTTCAGTACTTAGTGCTTTTATTTAGAATAAGTGACATCCTATATTCAGTACCTAGAGCTTTTATTTAGAATAAGTGACACCCTATGTTCAGTAACTAGTGCTTTTATTTAGAATAAGTGACACCCTATGTTCCGTACCTAGTGCTTTTTATTTAGAATAAGTGACACCCCATGTTCAGTACCTAGTGCTTTTTATTTAGAATAAGTGACACCCTATGTTCAGTACCTAGTGCCTTTTTTTTAGAATAAGTGACACCCTATGTTCAGTACCTAGTGCTTTTTATTCAGAATAAGTGACACCCTATGTTCAGTATCTAGTGCTTTTTATTTAGGATAAGTGACACCCTATGTTCAGTACCTAGTGCTTTTTATTTAGAATAAGTGACACCCTATGTTCCGTACCTAGTGCTTTTTATTTAGAATAAGTGACACCCTATGTTCAGTACCTAGTGCTTTTTATTTAGAATAAGTGACACCCTATGTTTAGTACCAAGTGCTTTTTATTTAGAATAAGTGACACCCTATGTTCAGTACCTAGTGCTTTTTAGTTTGAATAAGTGACACCCTATGTTCAGTACCTAGTGCTTTTTATTTAGAATAAGTGACACCCTATGTTCAGTACCTAGTGCTTTTTATTTAGATTAAGTGACAAACGAGCACGCAGTCCACCTGATGGTAAGTAGATGCTGAGACTCATAGACATCATCTATCCTCGATTAAAATTCAAAATGCAGATGCGTTGTTACCGCTGAGGACTAAGGTGGAATGCCACATTTACAGTATTAGAGTTTCCGGTTCTCTACGCTCACCATTCGAAACAGCAGCATAACATATTTCAATCAGGTACGTAAATCCGCGACGGAGACTTTTACGTGGTAGAGCCACGCTGCAGTTATATTATGGTTGTAGCAGGTCGACTCGACCGGGGCAGTAAGTACCACGCTCTTACAGAATACCAGCGTAAAATAGCAGCTTAATACTGCTGTGCTTCGTATGGTGATTGTAGAGATCTAGAGACCATTTTTACTGAAAACGAGGCATTCCATCTCAGTCCTCACTGGTGAGAACGCATCTGCATTTTGATTCGTAGTCGAGGATAGATGTAGATGTCTATGGGCCCCAGCATCCACTTACCATCAGATGGACTGAGTGCTCGTTAGTCAACCTTATCCTATAAAGAAAAGTAATAACGGTTAGAGTATAAAGCTACGATTACGCAGACCATGGGTTGGAATCCCAGCCGAATACAATATTTTGGGATCTGACCATGTTTGTAATTGTTCCGTGTATCTAACTTCCTTCCAACCTGCCTTCAAGGTCATCGCATAAGCGGCGCTAAATCGGCTACACGAAAAACAACTTGCTATATTAAGTCAGATGGAGCCAAAGCATGGTTTTATAATTTAATGTACTCTTTAACAAAACATATAGTTCTCGTTACTCCTTTTATTTATTTTTATACTTACTATTGTGCCAGATCTTTGTCATCGAGACCGGAAGGTGTCGCGAGTGTGTCCGCATCGCCCTCCGTTCTCCCACCCGGATGTTCAGGAATAATTCTTTCGATCGTCGTTACTTCTTCTATATCCGAGTCGATCCCTTGCGCGAAGTCCATGTAAAAAGACTCCCGTGAGTCACTGGAGCCCCGTCGCAATTTCAGCGACAGGTCCGGCGAACTATCATCCATTTTCACACTCTATACTTTAACTTGGCACTTAAATAGTTGAATCGACATTCATATTCATTACAATGACTTTTAAGTTCATTTTTAAGCGTAGCGTTTTGGTTAATTATTGCTTACATTAACCCATTTCTTTATTCAAGTTTGAAACATTGAATCCGGAAGTTTAAATATTTAAAACAAACAGCATTTCATTCAATGAAAAGTATCTAAGGCACTTTAATTCAAGTTAAATGAATGAAAATTTTTAACCCGCTAAAAAGTTACGCTACGTCAATAATATTTTTTATACCAACGGCCAACAATATTTTTTAGAAACACAGAAAAATAATGAAATAAGAAACAATTAGGATAGGAACAATGACCCGAAAACGGCTCATCACTTCCCCAAAAAAGAAATCGTTGTATATATGTAATTGATCGAAGTCGTTTCCAGTTACATTACGAACAAGCTCTTATATACAAAGAGAAGTGACTTACAACAAACTATCGTATGGCATCATATGTGCTATTTATAAAGGCAAAATTATAAAGATTCCATGATGATATTAGATATTTATTAATCGAAATGTAACCGCTTATTTTGGCTCTTCGAGGTCTATCTTGCCATGAACAATTGTGTATGTTATTGTTTAAAGGCAATGAATACTGATCATACCGAGGTAAAATATACAACAAAAACTATTTACTTTTAAAATTTATTAACAAAAATCTCTTAAAACGAAATCCCGTCTCAACTGAGACGGTAATTAACATATTAAATATATGTATCGAGTATATAAATTACTACTTGACCAAACCACGGTATGCATTGACGTAAAACCACATCCGTAAGCATGGTATCAATCGTCTCCGATCCCCAGAGAACAACAATAACGTACCGCAACAAACATACTAATGTTCACGCTACGCAATGCGAACGAACGAACGATTCCTATGCTAGTCACGCATACTGCCGCCGCGCGTCGTACGCGTAGCGTCACAGTGTAATTCCGTCGAGTAACTCACGCACACACACACAACGCCGTATTGTAGCGTAGTAAGCACGTGTTCGACGAGAGCACAAACACGACCGCGACGCCCTCTCGAGGCGATGGTTGGCGCGCGATTGCCGGGAGGCACCGGCGAACGGACGTAAGGGAGGGCGGGGAACAACCCTCCCGGCCGGGATCAATCACTCGCGTTCCCGGTATTGGACCAACCCGATATTTGGACAGGGTGGCACTGGCATTGTAAGGTTTTCTATGGAAATAATTCTCTTCCTAGTTTAAAAAGCCGGCTTTTTATTTTTAAACAAGCGTCAATTTTTACAACAATGCATCTAATCGATACAGGACAAAAGGATTCAGAAATGAAACAACATAATGTGACCTACATAGTCTATAAGTTTATTATAATATAGTTAACAAATTAACAATATACTTATATGATGATATCACAATACTTAAGTCTTTTATAATATAAATGGGTTAAATAAAATTACATAATAAAATAAACCAAAAATTCACTTCCTTGCAAATTATAAAATATGGTCAAAAAGTGAACTAACTTAATTCATAATAGTTAGTTAAAATCTGTTTCAGATAATGCGATACTGTAGTTGTGTAAAATATAATACTTTGTCTTAAAATTACAGAAAGTTAAAAAATGTGATAGAGATTAAATGATGCTAATTTGGCAATAGTGATGTGTTATAAAAACAAATTTATTAAACTCTTTTACCTATACAGTAAAATAAGTACCAACTGAAAAATTAAAAGTTAAAAGAATTTTTAATACTTAACAATAACTGTATTTGGTCCAATAATAATTATTCAATATTTATTATACAATACACATTGAAATAAATTTAATAAAGTTTATTACTTAAAACACAATATATACACATAATATGCCTTATTATATTATTAAGGAACAGTAAGTTGTGATATTTTATAATATTAAAAATGAGGACATTTAACGTTTAAACTTTATAATAAATTCACTGTCACACACGATTTATGCTTTAACTACCTTTTTAACCAAAATCTTTTACTATTTCAGTTTTTGACACCTCATGACAAATATACAGTATAATCAATGACCATGAAAGATCTCTACTGCGACTGGGACATCATCACAGGCTGGGCTATTCTTGCGAATAAGCCCGGAGTGATGACATTGTGCTAATGGAGTAGGTACAGTCAAGGATCCGTATGACGAAAACCTCTTGAAAGCCGAAACACCGACATATGAGATGGTCTGCCGACCGATGTTATTCCTATAGTCGTTTTTACGAACGGGCTAATCCCGGTCAGCCTCTCGGATCATCTGAGGAGGCGACTGGGACTCTGTTACAGACCGCTCCAGGCTCAAATGAAGAAGGTGATGCTCCTCGTCCACTGATTTCTTTCCCTTTATTCTCTAGCCCCAGTGATTTGGTCGCCCTGGCCGAGGACTTCCCATCTAGTTGGATTTTTATTTATTTATGTATCTTTTATATATTTATTATACTATATTTATTATAATGCAGCATGAATAAATTATCAAATTATTCAAATATATGTAACAAATTTACTTTACATATTTATCATATTAATACGCAACTTGCTGAATCATACCCTTTTTTATAAAACAACATTATATGATATCTTCGATGAGCACATTTTTTATCTTGTTACAAAATTAATAAGGAATTTCAAATGCCATCAGCAAATTGTTTTGAATAAAATTAAGTCAATTTGTAAGCAGTTTAAGTATAAAAACATCATTTATATTGTTCAATATAATAATTTTTAAACAATAACAAATATTTTGAAGTTTTAATTTTGGCTTATTAAAGGTTATTGAGAAATTAAGAAAGCTATATGTTCGTCTAATAACAAATCTTTGAAATGAAATACATCGCATTGAAAATAATTAAATCAATACATAAAAAATTCAAGCGACACAAGATTTCCACGCTAATCCACCGCATACCATCGCTCCAATGAGGTAAATCGCAAAACCAACTACAACAGTCAGTATCACATACATTTTGATATTCTTCCAAAATAATGAACGTTGCAGGGTCCTTGCAGACGCGCGATATGAGACCGACTGAAAATTAAAAGTAGAATTAGGCTTATAAACAATCAAACCCTTTAAAAAGTTAATAACTTACTCTAACTTATATTTAATGAGAGCAATGGCAGGTCAGGAGTCTGTAGGTTACATGAAATGCATTTGATTCAACTCGAGAAACTGAGTTACATCCCCGGTGCCTACATCAATAAAAATTAAAATTAATTTAAAGATCATTAATTTAAATTGTCAGTGGCGGTATTTGTTTTAAAGAAAGAGGATGACAAACGAGCAGACGTCAACCTGATGGTAAGCGGATGTTCTTTCTTTACTAACTGGCTTTACGGCTCTGGTTTCTAGACCTTCTGAGCCTATCCTTTCTTTGAGAATCTTCATTTTATGTTCTTTTTCTTCACAATATGCTGATGCGTCACATTGCGAAGCCCTTGGGAGATTTTGACGACAGCTCAACCTAGCGGACAGTTGATGACGACAGCCACTCAAGTTCATAAGGCGCCCAAGCGATCAAAATAACTTGAGGTTTATATCGACATCAAAGCAATTGTTTCGTCGTTTTCTCTAATATTTCACACGCGCGAACACTTAATTCACAAAATCGCATCACTTTTACGAATCAAAATCCACTTCAAACCATTATTCAAGCGACAAAACAGGAGCGACAATCCGTCTACGGCCAAGTTCCCGCCAAAACTCCGGTAAGCGGATGCTGTGGCCCATAGACATCCACATCTATTCTCGATTAAGAATCAAAATGCAGATGCATTGGATTAAGATGGAAGATGCCGTTTCCAGTAAAAAATGGGTCTCCGCGTCTTTACACTTACCATAAGAAACACAGCAGTATTAAGCTGAATTGAAATTCTATTTTACGCTGGTATTCCACGAGAGCGTGGTGCTACTCCGTCGAGCCGGCGTCGGGTAGGTGCAGCGTGACTCTACCACGTAAATAATAATTTTGTTCATATAATGATTTCTTATATTGACGCGAACACTACACATTGAAATAATACTAGTTTTAACGGATTTTATAGCGTCGATTCTTCACATCAGCTATATGTTCTTTAACGCGGGTGTTAATTGATCTTTTAGCTAAAAGATCAATTAAACTCCGGGAAGTCTGCAGTCTGTGAACACGTACAGGATCTCCCCCGTCACTACATCAGATTTGATAGACCGCAAATCCTCGCTAAAGAACACCGATTCCTTCCAAGGATGATTCGCGAGGCTATTGAAACCAAAAAACATCCTAATTTCAATAGAGAAGACGGCTGGGTGCTACCATCTGCTTGGGTTCCTATAATAAATAAAATTAAATCCCAACCCATGCATACAACTGCAAGACTTCAAGATACCATAAGTTCATACTGTGTAGATCGGAACAAAAGTTTAATTTTTATCTATGGTAACCGCTGTTAACTACGACATTTGGACGTTGAACATCTCAGTTCTCCCCGTGACCATGGGTGCTGTAAAGCGCTCGAAACGTCGGGTATTTATAGTTAAATATACGCGATAAAATCCGTGAAAACTAGTATTATTTCAATTTCGCTCATAGATTCGCACGTATGGAGGATATTCACCGTAGTTATTTCTATTATTTTTTCCATTCCATTTTAGTCCTCAGGGGTGACAACGCATCTGCATTTTGAATCTTAATCTGGAATAAATGTTGACGTGTATGGGCCACATCATCCACTTACCATCAAGTGGTCTGTGTGCTCGTTTGTGACTCTCGTTCTATAAAAAAATACTATGTAAAAACTATTTTCTCCTTGTCCTATTTAGGAAAATCTATAAGGCATACGACGTCGAAAGGTTTGCTCAAGCTCACAAGGTTGTACAAACTTGGCATGGGTAGTTCGCGAACGAAAGATGCAAATAAACTATTACACTAGCTTGAATCCATCTATCGCTCGCCCGCTCTCTAAATTAATGTATCAGTGTATTCTATTGTACCAACGGATAACTTAGTGTTTGACGCAAAATTTCATGAACACTGTCAAGGCTATCTTCGCTGTATCTCTCATGTAACTATGTAATAACCATTTTACTTAGCTCAATGGCAAAGATATTCCGTCAAATACGTAGGTATTATCACGACCGAATAATTAGTAATTTTAATTAGTAATTGGGTACTCGATAAATTTTGCGTATAATATAACATAACGATTAAATCACGATAAGTTAAAAATCTTTTCAGTGATAAACGTGAGTAAAATATATGCAGATAAATTCAGTTCATCTCTATGACCTGAACTCTGGTTTCTTCACGGATACAAAGATATAAAAGAACGATGAACTATACATTGTAACAGTGTCAGTAGAGCTATTGAACTAAAATGAACTAGTGATACATATAAGTGACTGTTGTTTTGTTTAAAAATATAAGTCATATCTTGGTCGTATCTCTCTATTTATTAACACCCGGGACCACACGATCAGCAATCACATTTGCGACCACTAGATCAACGAAGCAGTAAATTAATCAAAATATAGATAAGGGTTAGGATGAAATGACTTTTTGCTAATAAAAAAAGGCCTCCTATTGATTCACTTTACTCATCAGACGACGACACAAGGTAGTAATATTCTGCTATTTAAGCCACAATTTGTTTTGCATAATTTTGGTAACATTGGCCAGTTACCAAAATTATGCAAAACAAATTGTAGCAATATATTTTAATTTATTATGGAAAATAGAATATATTACTAGCAATATTGACGGGAAGTTTGCCTCTTAACTTTATTCAGTTGGCTGTCAACGGCCGTCTAAATATAGTCTTTTCGGGTGGTGCCAAATTTTTTTTTTTTTTTTGTAGAAGAAGGGGCAAACGAGCATGCGGCTCACCTGATGTTAAGTGACTACCGCCGCCCATGATCAACCGCAACACCAGGAGAATTGCGGGTGCGTTGCCGGCCCTTTAGAAAGGAGTAAGCTCTTTTCTTGAAGGTCCCCAGGTCGTATCGGTCCGGAAAAATTGCCGGTGGTAAACTATTCCACAGAGAGGTTGTACGTGGAAGAAAACTCCTTGTGAAACGTACAGTGGTGGACCGCCAAGCATCCAGATGGTGTGGATGGTATCGGGACGTTTGCCGTGTAGTGCGTTCACGAAATTTGGCGGTTGGGATTAATCCGAACAATTCCTCAGAGCACTCCCCGTGATAGATGCGACAAAATACGCAAAGAGATGCAACATCTCTTCGCAGCGCTAGTGAATCGAGCCGATCGGAAAGCACTCGGTCGTCGACGATTCGAGCCGCTATGCGCTGGATGCGGTCAAGTGGAAGGAGCTGGTACTGGGGAGCCCCAGCCCAGAGATGGGAACAGTATTCCATGTGCGGCCGAACCTGTGCCTTGTAAAGTTGCAGGCGGTGTGCCGGCATGAAATACTGTCCCGCTCTGCTGAGCACGCCAAGCTTTTTAGAGGCCAATTTGGCCTTCCCTTCCAAGTGACCACGAAACTGCACGTCACTCGATATGTCGACGCCGAGGATTCCGATACTGGCTGAGGCAACAAGGGGAGTGCCTTGAAACTGAGGGGATACGACAAAGGGGTTCTTTTTAGCGGTTAACGCGCAAACTTGTGTCTTCTGGGGGTTAAACTGGACTAGATTTAGTCGTCCCCAATCCGAGACTCTGTTTAGCAAAGACTCGACTTCAGACACAAGTTTGTCCCTGCACTCGGAGACGTTTTCCCGAGAAATATTGGCTCGGCCGGTGTAAAGAGCATCACCAGTGCTGTCATCTGCATAGCAATGAATGTTACGGGTATGCAACATATCATTGATATGCAGAAGAAACAGCGTTGGCGATAGCACGCAGCCCTGTGGAATACCAGCATTAATAGGCTTGCAATCGGAGCTTGCACCGTCTACAACGACCTTGATGCTCCGATCTGCAAGAAAGCTGGTGATCCAATCGCACAATTTCTCGGGAAGCCCATAGGAAGGAAGCTTCAAAAGAAGCGCTTTGTGCCAAACCCGATCGAAGGCCTTCGCAATGTCCAAACTAACGGCGAATGCCTCCCCCTTGAACTCTACTGCCTCCGCCCATCTGTGAGTGAGGTAGACCAAAAGATCACCAGCCGACCGACCACGGCGAAAACCGTATTGGCGGTCACTAATCAGCTGGTGATCTTCAAGATACCTCATGAGCTGGCAGTTTACAATGGACTCCATTGTTTTGGAGAACAAGGAGGTGATGGCGATTGGCCGGTAGTTGGACGGGTCTGAGCGGTCGCCTTTTTTAGGGATCGGGTGGACGAAAGCCGTCTTCCATGATTTTGGGACTACGCCTAGGGAGTAGGAGTACCGGAAAAGACGCGTTAAAACCGGTGCCAACTTTGGAGCACACGTCCTCAGCACAATTGGGGGGATTCCGTCAGGCCCACTCGACTTGTGGATGTCCAGGGAGAGGAGTGCTTTGCGAACCGAGCGCTGTGCGAACTGCACTTCCGGCATGGAGCACTCACGCCGCGGGATGGTCGGCGGCGTACTCCCCCCATCATCCAGAGTCGAGTTAGAGGCAAAGAAAGAGCCTAGAAGATCGGCTTTCTCCTTTGCAGTATAGGCCAGTGAGTCGTCCTCCCTGTGCAGAGATGGAAGAGATGGCTGACAGAAATTCCCCTGGACAGCCTTGGCGAGAGACCAGAATGCACGGGTTCCAGAAGGAAGGCGAACTAGTTTCTCGCCAATTCTGCCTATGTGCTCTGACTTTGCCTTGGCAATGACTCTTTTGAAGGACCTAGAGGTGGAATTATACTTCTTTTTTAGAGCGCTGGTGTTTACATCCCGGGACGCTGATGCATCAACCCAGGCTTGGTAGCACTCCTGCTTATAGCATGATGCTATTTTACAGGAGCGACCAAACCATGGATGAGATTTGCCTCCAATGGGCACCACAGAGGAAGGAATAAAAAGTTCCATACCCTGAAGTACCACATCAGTAACAGAATCCGCAACAACGTTGGGATCTTCGCAATCAACGTTGTCATCCGGCGAGAAGCAAACCCGCCCCCAAGGGTAGGATGCAAAGAAAGACCGCATCCCATCCCAATCGGCTGACCTATAGTGCCAAACACGGCGGCAGCCTGCAGAATGCAACCGCGATTTAAGCGTGAGTGGCACAACAGTGGTAGAGCCACGCGGCAGCTTTGCTGTTGCACGTATGGGCTGGCTCAAACCGGGGTGGTACCACGACCTCACAGAATACCGGCGTGAAGTGGAAGCTCTGCTTCCGCGTTTCGTCTGGTGAGTGCAGGTGGCCGGAGGCCCAAATCCCCCCCCCCCCCATCAACGTGGTAGCGGAATTAAATAATGATAGACTACCCCAGGAGGGTACCAGCACCCCTGGAGAATCCCTCGCTGAGCATCCACGACCATGTTTCTCCACTTCTGAGCGTGGGTGCTCAGGCTGCCCCGCGTATTCTGGGGGGGGCAAAATTCCGCATCCCATCCCAATCGGCTGACCTATAGTGCCAAACACGGCGGCAGCCTGCAGAATGCAACCGCGATTTCAGCGTGAGTGGCACAACACTCCGGACCAGACAATGGTCCGAGGAGCCTAAAGGGGCGTCGACGGAAATCTGATATCCGTCCGGGTGAGAGGTCAGCAGAAGGTCCAACAGGGAAGGTGCATGATCCTCCACATCTGGAATCCGCGTAGGCGAAGTAACCAGTTGTGTCAGACCATATGCCAAGGCAAAATCATGAACAGATCTCCCCGCATGATCGGTTAAAAGTGAACCAAGCCATTCGGCGTGATGGGCGTTAAAGTCGCCGAGGATCACGATCTCTGCGGAGGGGATCTGCTGTAGCAACGAATCTGCAGCCATTTGGACGTAGTCGAAGAGTCGGTCTGTTTCGGCATTACCGCTATGGGACCTATAGAGGCACCCGTAGACGCGCGGATGGTCGTCGCTGTCTACGCGTAGCCAAAGGATGGACAGGTCCGAACCTTCAAGTCTGCCGAGGCGTCGAGAACAGATGTCCTCTCTGACGTAAACGCAAACTCCAGCCCGAGGCACAAAGGAATGTTCCAGTTTGTACCCCGGGTAGGAGAGATACGAGACATCAGCCGGAGAGGACACCTGTGTCTCGGTCAGAAAGAGCAGAGCCGGCTTCGCCGTCTCGAGATGGTAGTGGACGGCGTTTAGGTTAGAGTGAAGTCCCCTGATATTGCAGAAATTCACGGACAGCGTGGCAGGGGTCGCCTTGGTCTTGTTGCTCCGTTTGCCCCGAGCAGTTGTAGTCTGGAGCGGAATTTTGCCCCCCCCCCCCCCAGAATACGCGGGGCAGCCTGAGCACCCACGCTCAGAAGTGGAAAAACATGGTCGTGGATGCTCAGCGAGGGATTCTCCAGTGGTGCTGGTACCCTCCTGAGGTAGTCTATCATTATTTAATTCCGCTACCATGTTGATGGGGGGGGGGGGAGGATTTGGGCCTCCGGCCACCTGCACTCACCAGACGAAACGCGGAAGCAGAGCTTCCACTTCACGCCGGTATTCTGTGAGGTCGTGGTACCACCCCGGTTTGAGCCGGCCCATACGTGCAGCAGCAAAGCTGCCGCGTGGCTCTACCACAGTTAATTGTTAAGTATTGTGTTTCTAGCAAGGTAAGTATCCTGTAAAAGTGTACTCTCTCCGATAGCCAACCCATTTATATCAAGATCTATTTTAACTTATTTTTAATTTCTGAAGTTCTATGTTTTGAAGGGAAAGTTTTGCATTTAAATTTGTTTCAAAACGCAACAATTACGCACTTGAAATTTCTAGGCGCGTGCCGTTCACTAAGTTATTGTTAAATTTTCGTTGCGTTCGTGCATTTATTTGCAATATTTGTGTGCATTTTGTACATTAGTTTCATCAGACAATATTGTGTACTTACAGTGAAAATACAGAATAGTATAGTTTAAGTTGATTTTGACCCTTAATCATTTTTGTAAATAGACTTTCAAAATGTCGCGTAAGGCGATCAGTTTCACAATATAGTTTCATTTTAGTTTGTAAATATTGTCATATAAATCTACTACTGGGAACTTAAGTTCTAACTCAAGAAACTTTTCTGTTAGTCTAATACCTAGATAAGCATGAAGGAAAATCACCAATTTAAATAATAACCATTAATAAATAAACTACCTAAAATAATCCAAGTAATTTGTAAAATAAATGTTTGCACTGGTTCTACAGTTTGCGGTTATGTTTGGTTTGTCGCTTGCGCATTCAGTAGCAAACCGTTACTACTGATCTCGATATCTGATAACGGTTTTCAATATCGATATGAAAACTCAATATCGGTTAAGTAACTGTTGCAGCTAAAAACTGAAACGCCCATGCTTAAAAATCCGTACCGACTCATACAATAAGATTCCAATCTCTATAATGGAAAACCAGAGATTTCTCATAATTTCAAAGATTTTATAAAGAATCTTAAATATCTTTACGATTCACTTTCAGCAGTAGTATCTGTCCTTGTGTAGTATGTGTGTGTGTATTTTGTACTTTTTACATAGTAGAGCCAAGCTGAAGCTATTTTAATGCAGCAATTTTTTGAGCACCGCATGAATGGGATAAATAACCATGCATCAACAGACTACCAGCTCAAATAACAGTACATTTATATTTTATTTTATTTGGCGGCAGTGTTTAATACGATAAGTGACGAGGACTGAAAATCTTTTTACTGGTAATGAGGCACCTGTGGCCTGTGGGGTGACATAACTGCATATTGAATCTTAAAAGCGGATAGTCTTTACGTGAATACGTGGTTAGATTTTATACGTGGTAGAAACATGCTGCAGCTATATTATGGTTGTAGCCTAATGGATATGCTCAACCGGGGAAGGACCACGCGCTCACAGAATACCAGCGTAAAATAGTAGCTTAATGCTGCTGTGTTTCGTATGGTGAGTGTAGAAGCCTGAGACCCTTTTTTACTGAAAATTATCTTAGTCCCCAGGGATGGCAACGCATGTGCATTTTGATTCTTATTATCTATATGTCGAAGATAGATGTAGATATTTATGTGCCACAGTATCCACTTACTATCAGGTGGAGTATCTGTTCCTTTGTTACGCTTATTCTATAAAAAAAATTAACCTTAGATAGATTTGTTGCTTGTTTGTTACTATTCTATAAGAATCACGTGACCAATTTCTTTTAAATTGAGCCTTGATTCTTGATGTCCTTTTTAGAACTGTACCGATGATTCTCAAGAATATTATTAGGGATTAATATTTATACTTACACCTGTAGCTAAATTGTCAGCTTTGTTTACTAACAACTCTAGTTTCTCGCCACGCATTGCCATGTTATCTGTAATATAACAAATAAAAATTATTTTAGAGAGTTTACTAAAGCAAAAGTCATAATCATAACACAATGCTAAACTTTCATTCCATGGTCTTATTAGACTAAAGACAAGAAAAGAAACGTCTTACTAAGTGAGAGGACACGGAATTAGACGCCACAAATGGAAGTTTAAAGACCAAATTGGCGAAATATTTTTTTAAAGAATATTAACAATACTATAAATATTACTAATATTCGCCTTAACCACTTGTGGTAAGCTTAAATTGCTTGTGTTACGAGTGGTTTACGCCAGTAGTCGAATGGTGGATTCGAACCCACGACCTCATTGAGTTCGCGGTCCGCGTCCTGCCATAAGGCTACTGTCGCTTATATTGAGGATGAATAAAGTTAACAGTATCCTTAACCTACGAGCATGTACACGTAGATATATGGAATGGATGTGAAAAAAGCGAGGATCGTGCCAAATGGAAATCCCTATTCTCTGCCTAACCCTCTGGGGTAAAGGGCGTGAGAGTTTACATGTATGATATATTGTGAATGTAATAGCATGTAGAATCACATTAATAGTAACCCTACCAGATCCATAACTGATTTTTCCTGGTAAAATCTCTGACTTTCCAATAAATTTCCTAACATTGACGAACATGCTGCAAAAATATCTAATCGTAAAAACTCGCACATGTGTTTGATATTATGTGCAATATCCAGGAATAAAAAGTACGAGTTAGATCAGATTCATTTAACAATTTAATTGTTGAGATTTGATTCATTTATCATTATTTTTGTGATTAAACTGTTAACCTATTACTTTAATTTCTATTTGAAAAAATCCCGACAACTTCAAATTTTCCCTGTATCCCTGACAGAAGGCTAAAATTCCATATATGCCACGAAAATTTCTGTCATCTATTAATTCTACATTAATGGACACGATTAAGTCTATATTACGTACCATGTCATGAAGCCAAATGCAATCTAAAACGCCCGTAATCCCCGAGGAGAAAGACAGTATACAATAAGATGAATGACAAGAAAGATGTAATAAGTGGCTAACCCACCGCTTCATCATCATTACAGCCCTTCACAAGTCCACTACTGAACATAGGTCTCCCCCAAGGAATGCCACAAAGCACGATCCTGAGCCACCTGCATCCATCGACTTCCCGCATGTCTTACCAGGACGACCCCTCACTAGATGGAGCCTACCGGTACGAGGCTGCCACTCGAGAATCTTTTTTCCCGTCGGTTTGTCGGTTCTTTGAGCTATATGGTCAGCCCATTGCCACTTCAGCTTACTAATCCGTTGGGGTATGTCAGTCACTCTGGTTCTCATGCGGATATCATCATTTCTAAGTTTAACACGCAGAGAAACCCCGAGCATAGCCCTCTCCATAGCTTGCTGAGCGTCCTCATACAGCTAGCAGTGAAGGACTACGTCTCAGATCCGTAAGTCATCACTGGCAACCGCTTACACAATCACAGACCTTATGTCAAATTTATCACCTTTTACTTTGTATCATGTCGTAAAATTTACGACATGCTAGGAAAACAAAACAGTTGGCATATTCTTTTTCGTTGTAAGTCCCACAAAAACATTGCAACTGTAAGTCTCAAACTAACTGAGACAATTTGCCAACAATTTAATTTTGAAGACAATAATTTGTAACACAATAAATATTATAATAACATAAAAAGTACCAAAAACATTTTACCATGTTTTTTTATAAGATAGGGTGACAAACGAGCACACAGTCCACCTGATGGTAAGTGGTTGCTGTGACCCATAGTTACCTATCTATATCTATCCTCGATTACGAATCAAAATGCAGATACGTTGTCACCCGTGAGGACTAAGATGGAATGTCTCTTTTCCAGTAAAAAGGTTCCCCGGTTCTCTACACTCACCATACAATACACAGCAGCATGAAGCTACTATTTTATGCTGGTATTCTATGAGAGCGTGGTCCTTCCCCGGTCGAGCCGACCCATTTGTGCTACAACTATACTACTAATATAACTGCATCATGGCTCTACCACGTATGAAATTATTATAGAAAATAAATAACAAATCATTTTGAACTTGTAACAACAAAGTATCCTAAGATCTTTCTCGGCCTGAGTGTCCATTTTGGTCAGAAACACTTATTGTTTGAAGTTGGTGGCAGATGTCTGATGTGCTGCAATAGCCACATACGATCTGGTGAAGTGTTAACTTATTCCAAACCGCAATATTAGTAAAATAAAGAAATCATGACCTTTATTCAACTATGGAATACATTATTAATTATAAATTTAATAGATAATACAAAATTAAATCAATTATTCTGGTTTCCTTATTGGATAAGCTTAATGATTGGTCATTTTTTTACTAAAAAGGTCTACTAATGTGTGGTAATAACACTTGCCTCCCATTATGTTGATAATAGCATTAATGAATTCTAATTAAGTTTATGTTAAAATATTTTTGATTAAAACTCCTTAGCTCATTATTTTTATGAAATACCTATTACGGTTTGGGGTGAAAGTAAATTGATGAGCAAAAATTTTCAGATTTGTGGTTTATCTGAGTTACATATTAGCATTCGTTCATTATTTATTTATTTTATAAACTTTACTGCGTCCCCTTAGAAAAAAAAGGATACAAAGGGCGGACTTAATGCCTAAATGGATGCTCTACCAATCAACCCATGGAGTGGTGAGTTTGCCGTAGGTGTAGTATATATATATATATATATATATATATATATATATATATATATATATATATATATATATATATATATACATATTTATGTGTATATATATATAAATATTTGTACAATTACATATATTACCACATTCATAATGAAAATACATTTATATGCTAATAAACATATATAAACATACATACATACACATTAGTAGTATAGTTGTAGCACGAATAGGTCGGCTCGACCGGGGAAGGACCACGCTCCCACAGAATACTAGCGTGAAATAGTAGCTTAACGCTGCTGTGTTTCATATGGTAAGTGTAAAGACCCGGAGACCCTTTTTACTAGAAACGAGGCATCTTAGTCCTCACGGGTGACAACGCATTTGCATTTTCTTAATCGAGGATACATGTAGATGTCTATGAGCCACTGCAACCACTTACCATCAGGTGGACTGTGTGCTCGTTTGTCACCATATCCTATAAAAAAGTAACATCTTTCAAAAACAATAAGACAGATTAAACTAAATCCCAAACATCTACAAACAACTACATTCCTATAAAACGGCTCACTATGTGAAATCATGTAACACATGTACTTAAGAAGCTCAAGAATATCGCATGTAGAATATTTCAAGGTCTTTAATACAAGTAGTTTTTATTATTACACTCTTATATAATGACTGACACGTTGCTTTTCTGACATACTATAAACCAGTGTTCGTTTACAATCCCACTTGATGGTGATGAACCTCTTGATGGTAAATCGAACTGTCTAAGCGTAACAAAAGCCTCCTTGCTTTTGCTTTGAAGATGACCTGATTGTAATCAGACGGAAACACAAACGCCGGCAGATGATTCCACTCCTAGTTAGTAATGGTTTAGAGTTAATCTCTTAATCTTTTATTAATCTCTTATCGGTCACATCCGAATGCTGCCCCATCGGACTATCATATTGATTGACGGTTAAGGCAACAAATATCAAAAAATATGGAAAGTCCTGCTCTCTTGCCCGCACGAAATTGCAGGCAAAAATGAGTGTGTTTGTAAAGCGAGTTTGTAGCGCAGGGAGAGGGAAAACAATATATCAATGCGCCACCCTCCTTTACCTCCACGTGCAAAATGTGGTCGACAACTTGGTCTATAGTTCCGCTGAGGCTGACAAAACTTGTCCTTCAGTGTACTGGATTTTAACGTGGATTGTAACTTGTAGCAACTCGTGTCAAGCAGCACTCCCAGCGCTGAGATCAAACTTAGTGAACTCAAAGCTATTTGGAGACTGCGTGAACCGTTTAAACGCCCTGGGTTGTAAAAACAGGGTCGTTTTAAGATGGATTCCGGGTCACGAGGCTATTGTAGGCAACGAATTTGCCGACAAACTTGCACGGGAGAGCTCAAAGTGCACACAATTTGGACTCAAGCCATTTTGTGGAATCTCAAGAAGCCTAGCCGATTGACCCTTGAAACTCTTTATCACAATAAATCACTTAAGATCTGGTCTGATACACTAGGCTTAAAACATTCTAAAACCTTAATCCGGGCTTTTGATCGTAAATTCGGTTCAGAAGCCCTGGGATTAAGTAAAAATAAATTGCGCATTCTGGCAAGAGCCCTAACTGGACACTGTTGTCTTAAAAAGCACATGTCCATCCTGGGACTAAGCAACTCAAGGATGTGTCGGTTTTGTTCCGTAACGGAAGAAACGCCTCTACACATCCTAACCGTTTGCGGACCCTTAATGCGCAAACGTAACACTCATCTGGGACACTATCTACTCCGCCCAGAAGTGAAATTGCTCACGGCTAACCAACTCCTTCGATTCATTGAAGACATAGGGCTTAGCAGTGAACTATAGCCATAGCAGCGATCACAATAGATCTTCTAGGTCGCAGTGATACTGGTCTCTTTACCTAGACCTGCATAGCTGCTCGCACATAATAAAAATAAAAAAAACTCGTAGCAAGCAGTTAAAATTACATCAGATGATAGTAAGCACTAGTTTAGAATTAATTAGAGGTGGAGTAGGCTGAATTAGAGGAGGAAAGCACGCTTTGTTTTACCGCGTGCTTTGCTTGAGAAGGAATATGAGGAAGAGTTGAGCCACCACCAAGAAGCGGCTAGCGATGGTGGCACCGCCTATGTGTGTTGGAAACATTCCTGTGGCCCTGCCAGCATGTGTAAGAATTTTCTCATTAATAAAAGGATAAACAACTACAATACTTTGGGACTTAAATTATTTTGTATTTGATTAATATACAATTTAGCTAGGTTCGCGAACAATATTCTGCCCTTTTTTTAAGTGATATAAAGACTTGGTGGACTTTTACAGTGTAATATTAAATATATTAATAACATGATTACAGCTTCACCTATCGGATCTTAGAAAAGTACCATCGTCTCAGCAAAACAAATAAATTTTGCGAATATGACCTCAAATGATCAACTCATTCAAAAATTACATGATCACTATCAGACAAGAAAGAAGATTAGCAATTAAACAAACTTGAGCGATTATAAAACCTTTGCATTCGGTATATTTCCGGACTCAAGAAGTTTGACCACGTCTCTAAATATAGAAAGCAACTCAAGTGGCTCCCGATCCGATTTCGCAGGAACACTCGTATCCTTTGTCTGGTTTTTAACATCCTACAAAGCCCAAATTTCCCTACATACCTCCGAAATCGATTTACCTTTCTTAAATCCCCAGATACAGTTTGTAGATCTCACCTTAAAACTCTCTTAAAATTCCCATCCTTTAATACTCATTCATATTCCCGTTCATTCTCCGTACAAGCAGTAAGACTCTGGAATTCGCTTCCTACTGACATTCGAGAAATCAAAACAGTGACATTATTCAAAAAACGAGTGAACGAACATTATTTATCGCTGTCTTCTGTGTAAGTCTCAAATCTCTGATATGTACTATACTGTTACAAATATGTGCATGTACGTAGGCGATCCCATAATGAATTGGCCTAACTATGAACCAATGAAGGAAATGAAACGATTTTATTTTTCAATATAATCACCATGAATACTAACACACTTCTGACATCTGTGAATCAACATCTCTAAACCTTTATAAAAATAATCACATTTTTTATCCTCAAAATGACTGAAGACGGCCGCCTGCAACTCTTCATCGCTTAAAAATTTTCTTCCTCTTAAGTCCCACTTTAAATTTGGAAATAAATAATAGTCGGACGGGGCCATGTCTGGACTGTAAGGTAGATGTTGAACTTCTATGAACCCGCATTGACGAACTGCATCCTTCGAAGCACCAGCGGTATGAACAGGGGCGTTGTCATGGAGCAACAGGACACCTTTAGACAGCTTGCCTCTTCGTTTTTCCTTTATCTTGTCTCGTAATTTATATATTAAAGAAGCATTATATTCGCCGTTCACGACTGTATTACGTTCTTTAAAATCCACCATCAAAATGCCTTTAAAATCCCAAAATATTGTGCACATCGGTTTTTTAGTCGATTGTTGCACCTTTGCCTTTCTAGGGGGCTTTTCACCCTTATAACGCCATTCCATTGACTCGCGCTTGCTTTGTGGATCATAATACAAGATCATAGTTTCATCACCAGTCACTAGCCGCTCGATCACAGTCTTTGTATTTTTGCCACAAAGATCCAAAAACTCCGAAGCGCAGCGCACTCTTTCATGTCTCTGTATCGCTGAAAGAAGTTTCGGTACCCATCTTGCACTCACTTTTTTCATGTGAAGATGTTCATGGATCGCGCGATGAACGGTACTCTTAGAGAGCCCAAGCCTTGCTGCAATTTCTCTAATCTTCAAACGGCGGTCACTCAGAACCTCCTCTTCGATAAGAGCAATCGTTTCGGGAGTGAGCACTTCCACAGGTCGACCGTCGTGGCCAAAGTCTTCGACGGTTTCTCTCCCGAGGCGAAACTCTTTCACCCAATTTTTCACCGTGCTATAGGAGGGGGCAGACTCCTTATACACGCCATCCAATCGTTCTTTTATTTGGGCAGGGGCACAGCGGTGACACTCCCTGTACGTGAGAGCTTAAGCGCCGGTGACCTTGAGTCGAAGCGTGTAACGCTAGGGTTGATATTGAACCGAATTGGAATATTATAGACTTGTACCAAAGAAGATACATAGTAGGTATATGTTATACTCGTATATTATGTAAACTTATGTATTTGGGTAGTGAAAGATACGTTCATGTTTAAATCAACTTTTATTAAATGAGGAATATTAAAAATTCTGACAAAACCAAATATGTACGACAGTTAATGATAATCTTAAATAATTAACCAACACTTAGTTTTTCAGTACGCAATAATCAGTATTACCTACTATCCTTTAAAAATAATTTACCTATATATATATTTTTGAATTTTTCGATAAATTTTTTAATTTTCATTATTATTTCTAACAGTTGCAAAAATTCGTAGCATACATATTTTTTTAGAAAATCCAAAAATATGCAGGTTTCCTGGGACATGGCGGCCAACAAATTGTTCCCTATGTGTTGAGGAGATAAGTCATTTCTATTTCTAATTAAATAATCCATAAATACAATAATGAACAAATACAAAAACTCTTTATAGATATCTAAAATTTCTTGACTTTCTAGTGGATTTAGTTAGATTTTTAATAAGTGTATATTTCAGTTAATGTAATATAATAAAATTATTGGCGATATATTAGTTTTATTGTCATGGTATTTCCCCATAATTCTTGTTAAGATCATATCGACTTTCATTAAAATGAGTTCACATATTTTTAGGTATCATAAAACATTATTAAAAATTAAACTAACAAAACAAGGGCCCTTGTTTTGTGCAGTGGAATTTATTTTAATTCTAATCACTTAAAATCACTTTCAGTAATACTTATACGTATACTATAATATCATTTATTTAATAACAACATTAATATTTATCAAAGTATATAAACCTAGTATACACGGCTATAAAAACTTGACGAATATATTCATATTAACTAATACTGACAAATATCGGTATTACTACTAGCCCTCGGCCAGGGCAGTCGGCGACTGCCCGTTCCACGCCCCGCGCGCCTCTCAAGGCCCCCGCACACATCCTGACACCCACACATAGCCGCAAGAGATTTTACGTGCACACATGCTTAAGTGTCGTTTCTTTTCGCGTAGTGTATATATTCTTTGGCAGGGGATAAACCTTCTTTAAACAGAAACTTTATGACACTTCGATACTCAGTTTTCGACATTTTGAAAAAATACGCGACTCTCGTTATTCAAATGCCTGTTAAACTAAGACTAAGCATTTCATGTCCATGCATGTTTCTTATATAAAGTGCACGATAAACGTATTATTTAATGCAACACAACATGTAGCGACATGTCGCGTTGAACTATATCAGGCCAGTTCATTATGGGACCGCCTGGTACATATATGTATGTATGTGTGTCTGTATATATGTTTATATATTTAATTATGACTTTATATTACTTATATTTAGTATTTATGTATGTATGTATGTATATATATATATATATATATATATATATATATATATATAAGTATTTGAGCTGACGTATATATTTATCTTATACCCATATGTGTTGTAAAATAACAAAGTGCACACCTTATAATCATTTAGTAACCATATGTCTTTGAAACTGGCTACTGGAAGAAATTTCGTTGTGAGATAAGTAGAGCCTTTGTACAAACTTTTTATCATGATGTATCCTCTCCCTAACTTGTGTGTACATAAATTGTGAAATAAATAAATAAATAAATAAGATCAACATATTCATACGTATACAATAAAAATAATTACTTAATATAAGCATATTACCGAAAACATGAAAATAAATAAGGTTAATTGTTGTAATTGGACGCAGTTATGGAAAAACGTTCCGAGATAACGTTATTAGTAAACCTTTTTTAAAAGCATACATCATTCTAATAAAAAAGTTTCAGTCCTAGTATAACATATTTTTTAAATAATTCTCACAGTATGGTCCAAAACCCACATTTTTATCAATCACATGCTTTCGATAATTCGATAAATCGATGCTGTTCGAAACGTTTTTGTTTAATATGATTCATTATTATTATTAATTTGTAACAATGAGTCACTAATCTTGTGACGTTTTAGTTAAATAACAAAAAAGATTTATAAACGATCCAAAATGTGTGGTGGTACCATTTCGTTTAGTTAAAATAATCAAACTTAAAAGTTTAAAAGTTTCCATGAAGTTTGAAATATAGTAACAAAAATTGGGTATATCTTTAATCGTGGAACGCCCGCGCCCTCGTGCCACTCAAGAACCTTCTTTCGCCATCGGTTATCGGTTCTTCGAGCTATATGGCCGAACCTTCAGCTTACTAATCCGTTGTGCTATGTCGGTTACGCTGGTTCTACTGCGAATATCCTCATTTTTAAGTCTACACGCCAAAAAAAAACATTAAATTTTACTTTAAATATTTTTAATTTTCGGCGTTTTGAGTGCTTTACAGCATCCATGGTCACAGTATACAGCTCAAGAATATATCATATATCATTAGAGCCCTTCACAACACTTCCACTGCTGAACATAGGCCGTCCTACACTTCGCCTACGCTGCGGCCAGGCAAGTTCTAGAGAACCCTTCTTCCCTATCGATTGTCCGTTCTTCGAGCCGTGTGAACGATTACCACTTCAGCTTACTAATCCGTTGGCCCATGCCGATTACTCTGGTTCTACTGCAGATATCCTCATTCCAAAGTTTATCACACAAAGAAACCCCGAGCATAGCCTTTCTATTGCCTCTAAATATATATATATATATATATATATATATATATATATATATATATATATTGTAGATATCTTTACAAAACAGTAAAAAAGAAACATTTTCAAGTTTTTTAAGTCTATAAAATGGAGAAGACTAATGATTTCTACACATTTAAATAAAACTAGTTTTTCCGGATTTTTTCGCGTATATTAACTTATTTTATATTCTACTGAGGTGTTCGACGTTCCTATATCATTTTGATTTTATTAATTATAGGATCCCAAGCATACAGTGCTCAGACAGAGAGAGATCAGAGAGCCGTGGCTCAGATGGTTAGCGCTCGCTGTAAGTTTCACACTACGCGAGCAAACCAGGTTCGATCCCCGCCGGCACTAATGAAATTGTTAATTGCAATTTCAAGTGCTCATTTACGGCGTGTGCGGCAGTGAAAGACAAGATCGTGAGGAAACCTGCATGTCTGAGAAATAAGACAAAAATATTTCGAAGACATGTGAAGTTCGTCAATACACATTCGGGCAGCGCGGCGGACACTTTCTTGCTCTAAAAACTCTCTCAGAAATGAGGGGAGGCCTGTGCCCAGCTGTGGGACGTATATAGGCTGTGAATTAAGTTTAAGTAGATGGTAGCACCCAGCCATCTCCTCTATTGAAATTAGGATGTTTTTTGATTTCAATAGCCTCGCAAATCATCCTTGGAAGGAATCGATATTCTTTATCGAGAATTTGTGGTCTATCAAATCTAATGCAGAGACGAGGGCGATCCTGTACGTGTTCACAGACCGCAAACTTCCCGGAGCGTGGATTCTTCACATCAACTATGTGCAGAAGACTAACTTTTATAGCACAGAAAAATTTAAAAAAAACCATAATGAATAGAAAAAAAATCAATAATAAAAGTAAAGCCAATTGGTTACAAACCATTAAGATAAAAATTTAAAAGGATAAAAATTCATTTTTATGAGGACATCATTAGAAGAAAAAATCAAAGGAGAAATACGTCAAATTAAACAAAATTATTTGTCTGTCGTAGCCTGATGGCAAACGAAATGCTGCCAACAGAATGCAATGTATCAAAATATTCCTGAGGATTGTCTCCGATTTTATAATAAAACCTTAACAAGTTTTTTGACATCATTGATCTGAGGACATCATTGATGATGTCAATGGGTTTGGTGGAAATCCAGGCTTTGAATTCATGGTCACAGAACACATCGCAAGGAACACATTTCCACAGCATTTATTCTACTTTCATGTCTCTTCTGCCACAAACAATATTCACTTCCATACAAAAGCACACCATTGTATATAGCCAGCCGAGCCTTTTTGTACATCGACCGTTCCTTTAAATCTCTCGTAAGCAGATACACATACTCATAATCTTAATATATCTGGGGGCACGGCAGTAGGTAGGGTTTGGTGTATAAATGAAGGAAAAACTAAAATATTTTTTAATTTCGGTCCAGTTTTCTAGATACACCAACTGCATAAATAACTTTGTAATATCATATAAATATATAGAATTACAAAGTTACATTTGCACTTTGCAGGTACGTTGTAGGTGTAGAAAGGTAAAAAAGGAGGACTATCTTATCTACAAAAAGAAATGAGATGCCATCAAAAACATAACTTGTAAAAAAAACAAGTCTCACAACTCAGTTCTTCTACCGTAAAAAGTTGTGAACTTTTTACGGTAGAACGTTGATTGTCGTCTGCTATGGGCCTACTTTTATTCATCCCATGCAGGTTTCGGGCCTCGGGGAGTCCCCCATTACCCGGGTGATCCTCACGGCTCATGACAATGAGCCGGTCTTGGGAGCCGTACCAGTACGGCATTGTTGGCAATCTTGGTTGGCGTATTGCGCGCCACCAGGTCGGTGCTACCGGAGGGTCGGCCGTCTCGAAGCCCCGCGGAGTCCTGAGGATGGGAGTCGACGCAGGGCCAATCATGCCGACAGGAGGGCGCTCCAACAGCAGCTACTCCGGGCCTCCAGTGCTCCTTCCTGGTTCTAGCTGATGGCCTGGTATCCCTAGGCTGGAATTGGTGTGTCTCGCGCCTCTGGGAACGAGATCTGCCGAAGGGTCAGCAACCTCAAGGTTCCGCGAAGAAGCATCTCGACGCGGAGCCGAAGTCACCAACAGGCGCGCGCACTTGGGTGCGCCGGGCCTTCGGAGTTCGCTTCACAGCGTGTAGGTTAAGCGCAGTGTTGGGTGATCTTCATCCCGGGTGGGGTCAGGGGCGTCCACAAGGCTCAACGCAAGCCGAGTTGGCCCCACAGCGCGCGCACCCACTGCGAAGCGACGCGCTGTACTTCTCCCACCCGGGCGAGAGTCGACGACCGGCGGACGTGACCGCTCGTTGGCGCGGTCCGGACGAGACTCTTTTACGGTAGAAGAACTGAGTTGCGAGAGTTCCTACTCTGTTACCTTTGGAAGTCAACAGGGGTGACCCGTCACCCCACTACTCGAAAAAAGTTTAAATATTTTGTTGGTGTTGTTTTTGTTTCTTTCTAATGCTCGATCTATTCTCCAATTGGAGTGAATGCAATCAGTTACATATACGTCAATGTGTCACAGTAAGTTGTTACTTTTGTTATATTGGCATTGGTGGGGGTGACTCGTCACCCCTGTTGCTTCTTACGTAAGTTTAATTTTTTTGTGATACTGATATAAATGTTTGGTTTCTGAGGTGAAAAATGGCTTCGATTTCGGATGATCAGTATCGAAACTATTTGCAAGTTTGTAACTTTGTATGTGGAGTTGATACTTTCAACAAAATAGTGTACATATGTATAGTTCGGCTAGCAATACCAGACGTAGGCCGCTTCGATAATTCTATGGTATGCTAGATCAGGCTGGTGTCAATTCCACGTTGCTTTATATTGACACTAAACATTAGAACGCTCCTGCCAACATGTTCCGAAGCAGTTGTTTAAAACTAGGTTTACAATTGGCGCAACCGCACATGAGGGATCGTTTGAGTACAAATTTACCGCGAGAATTAAGAGTCACTTTATGTGATATTCGAAATATAACCCAGGACCCTCCTGAAGGTAAGCCCGGCAAAGTTGCAGATACGAACAAGATATGTGCACGGTGTTCAAGAAAACGGAAAAAAAATTAATCACTTTTGACAAAAAAATATCTTCAGTCCGATTGCTCTGAACATCACGAAGATATTTGCTTGAACTGCATTTCATGCAAAAAAATAATAATACCAAATTATCGGTGCTGTAATAAACACTATTTTCATATTTCTAATAATATTACCGATAGACCTCATAATAAATAACTTTGGTTCTCTCAAACAATGCAGTTTAATTTGAATTTAAAAAATATGGGGTGATACGTCACCCCTGTTGCCATTTGTGTATACAAATAAAAACCGGCCAAGAGCGTGTCGGGCCACGCTCAGTGTAGGGTTCCGTAGTTTCCCGTCCGTCACAATAAGTGTTCCCACTTATGAGTTTAAAGGTGGGTATCCATTATGTTCGCGCTCCAGCAGCGCTCCGCGCTCCTGCAACTGCTCCCGGTAGTGGGTACTGTTGTTTCCATCCAAGTTCAAAATGATTTTCCTAGAAAGTCCTTATAAAGTTCTACTTTTCAAATTTTTTACATATTTTCTAAACATATGGTTCAAAAGTTAGAGGGGGGGGGGGACACATTGTTTTTTACTTTTGGAGCGATTATTTCCGAAATTATTGACATTATCAAAAAATGATTTTAGAAAACCCCTATTCATTTTTAAATACCTTTTCAACAATATATCACACGTTAGGGTTGAAATTAAAAAAAAATCACTTCCCACTTTACATATAGGGGGGCTAAATAAAACATTTTTTCCAATTTTTATTTTACCACTTTGTCAGCGTGATTGATACACATATTGGTACCAAATTTCAGCTTTCTAGTGCTAACGGTCACAGAGATTAAGCGAGGACGGACAGACGGACAGACAGACATGGCGAAACTATAAAGGTTCCTAGTTGACTACGGAACCCTAAAAAAGTGTTGCCTGCCGAAGGTTAAGTTATTACGTAATTAGCTAACCTAACAACATCTTATAGTGACCATATCAATGTTAAAAATCTTATATCCTTTAAATAAATAGATTGACTTGGCAATCGCACTAAACAATCTAATTTAACCGACTTGGTATTACATGGATCTCACAACTTTTTACGGTAGAAGAACTGAGTTGCGAGACTTGGTTTTTTTACAAGTTATGTTTTTGATGGCATATAAATTACGTGTCACGTTGTTTGTCCGCGATGGACTCCTAAACTACTTAACCGATTTTAATCAAATTTGCACACCGTGTGCAGTTTGGTCCAACTTGAAAGATAGGATAGTTTTTTGCCCACAATTTTTTTGAGAATTTAAGGATTTTTTAATAGGACATGACAAATTGTCATCGAAAAGGGTAGAACAACGTCTGCCTGGCAAGCTAGTGATTTCTTAAATCTAAGCGTAAACTGCACATGGAGTAAAACTAATTTTACTGGTTTTTATCGCATTTCATTTTAATTTTTTTAATTTCCGATCCCCGATTTCACAAAATTAAATCTAAATCCAAGTATTCTACTGCAAGCTTTTTCTTTTAAAAAGGCCGTAGAGAAAGAACCGCGTTGGCTGCTTCTGCCACTGCGGTGCTTGGGGCTGGAACAAATAGCCGCGCTGAAACTGGAAAATATAAAAATCCAGCCCAAGTAGTAGGCGCGGCCGCAGAGACTAGCTCTAATTATCCGTCAGGAAGCAGAGAGCGACCACGCGTCCCGGTAAGAAAAAAAGAGCAGCCAAAAGGAAGCTAGAAAAGTCAACATCGCCGAGAGTCGAACACAAAAAAGTGCGACTCAGCAATACAAAACACACAGGAGGGAAGATTAGTCGTCGCCTCAGTCTACATGCCAGAGAAAGACATTCCTCTCCCTCGTGGCCTCGCCAGGCTGGTGAATTTCTGCGAGAGGACCGGACTAGAGGTTGTGATCGGGATGGACTTAAACCCAACGAACGTAGGAAGGTGTTAGTTTAGTAGAATATTTATTTAGCACTTTGAACATAGGTTCCGAACCAACTTTCATAAACAAATGTGGTCTCACAATAATCGACCTCACACTTGCAACAGTAGGAGCAGCTAAACTAATTAAGGGATGGCATATGTCGAAAGAGGATAAATGGACTTACTTCATAATACAGGTCGATATCCCTGCTACACCACCATGAAGAAATCCCCGTGAGACAGATAACATAATAGGCTGACGTCTTCGCTCGCGGGTTTTGAGGGCACAAATACCATAACAGATCAATCGCTTCTAGAAGAACAGGTAGCAGCTGTTACTAAAGCCATGATGGATAGCTACTATGAATCATGTCCAGAAATCACTCCACCAAGGCATACTGAGGTGAAGCAACCGTAGTGGGGTAAAGAACTAGACAGGGAACGTAAGAAGCTAAGAAAAGCCCTTAATAGGGCCATGAATACCTCAATGGATGAAGACTGGCTACTTTACAAGAAAGCTAAGTCTGAATACAAAAAATGTATCAGGTATCGATGCTCGACAAGATGGCGTAAATTCTGTGGTAACATAGAAACCTCTGAACAAGCGAAACAGATAAGGAAAATCCTAGCTAAACAGAACATTCGGGATCCACCTCTCTAAAGAAACTGGACGGAAGCTACTCAACATCACTGGATAAAACCCAACACATCCTAATTGGAACCCACTTTCCAGGTTTCTGCGTAACTCAGGGAGTAAACCGGCATGAAAATACACTGACACCAACAGAAGACTGGAATTTAAATTTTCAATAACATTTTTCATAATCACCCACCTTTTTAACATAAATATCCAAAAAAAAAATGGATCATGATCATGTAATGATTATATTTTACTACAATAAAGCCTATAGTGTCCGTTTATACTAGTTAGGGCAAAAAAGTGTACCATTGAAACACTAAACTGCTTTTTTCTCAAATCATAGTCATCGTGGACTGGAACGTTTCCACATAACTACATCAAATTAACATTCAAAATGTTTCCTGCTGTTTTATGCAGAATGAGAATTAACTATGTAGTTGTAATCAGAAACCATTAATTATACTGGACATTGACTCATAAATGCAGAATTTACTCACAATACAATCCAAACAACATTATAGATAAGGGTCTTGATAAGTCCAACATAATATGTATACAAATAAAAAAATATTATCAGAACCAGAAAAACAACAGTGTCTAGGAAGATTCAAATTGTTCCTACTAGTCAAACAACCAACAAAAATATAAACTAATAATACAGAAAGAAAAATTCATTTTTATATTTTTTGAACAAATCAACTTCCCCACTATGAGATCTATCAAGTATACACCTCTTTTTATGTAGCCGCCATAAAAAGAAAAAGTCGTAGATGCCCTCATTGCTACCATTAGTCAACCAAGCCAAGTAGATTAATGCAAATGTGACATCATATGCACACTGTGCAGGAACTGATTGCATAAAATAAATTGTTTATTTAATATTGTATAGGATAGGGTGACAAACAAGCACACAGTCTACCTAATGGTAAGTGGTTACTGTGGCCCACAGATATCTACATCAATCCTCGATCACTAATCAAAATGTAGATGCATTGTCACCTGTGAGGACTAAGATGGAATGCTTCTTTTCCCGTAAAAAGGGTCTTCGGTTCTCTACACTCACCATATGAAACACAGCATTGTTAAGCTGCTATTTTACGCTGGTATTCTGTGAGAGTATGGTACTTCCTGAGTTGAGCTGACCCATTTGTGCTACAACTATATTACCAATATTGCTGCAGCATGGCTCTACCACATATAAATATATTCTAGTTCTAGTATTCTTATTCTAGTTCTCACCAGACAATATACCGATGGCATAAAAAATAACTATGCCATATTATCCCATGTGTCATAAGACAGCACTTTCTTGATCATTTATTCATTCATTACAGTCCTCCAAGAAGCTGCTAAACATAGGTCTCCCCTAGCCATGCTTGGCTGTCGGGTTGACATCTTAATTTTTTACTACTATTGCATTGCAGAAAAATGCTACTGCTTAGAAATTGTCCATTAATCACGTGAGGCTCGAAACTGGAGGAGAGGGTTCGTAAAAAATCACGAAATATCACAAGGGGGAGGGGAGATGTAGTGAGATATCACATGTATTTGTTTTATCGTCTGAAAAGCGGCGTGTGATTTCACCTCATCGTTGTCATGCAACGATTCCCTCGCTTGACACTTCCTTCTTACCCAATTTTTCAGTTGTCCAGTGGCCTATGTATTCCGATGCCTAAAGAGTATAATGGCAAGACATTTGCTACATTTCTTATGCGTCGGTCTCTGTGAATCACCCCGACGCAACATTGACATTCAATAAAGCACACTGCCAACAGATGACCGGACTTGCAAGATGCTTATCCACTTGCTGTTGAAGAAAGCCTCACTAATCCCGTGGTCCGTGGACAATGTCTATTAAATAAATTCATGTACCAATACAATTATGTATTTTAGATGATTAATCATTATACATTTCCAATTATTTTTATACCAGTAAAACACATCCTACAACCTTAATATCTGTTTGGATATTTTTATCACGGTCCTTATTTTCCAGAATCAAATTAGATTATACCTGTATTTACAAATAATATTCTAAAAATGTTTAAGATACCAAAAATAATATTACTAATAGTACCAAAAATTACACATGATTTTCAGTAAGGAAGGGAGGGGTTAGTTGAAAACCTCACCACGTATCACCAGGGGGGAGGTAGGGGGTTCAAAAATTGTTAAAAACATCACGAGATTAATGGACAACCCCTTAACTTCTATTTCAAATTTCCTCTGTTGCCACTTACCACACCCTTGAGTTGATATAGAGCACTGGATTCCCTTATCCACCCCTACATATCATTATATCTATCTATTTACATTATAGTCTATTCTTATTTATTTCTATTAATCAGCTGTCCCGTACACTAACAATACAATTGATTAGGATTAAGATGCACATACATATCAAAGTTTAAAAAGTTACAACAATGCAGTACCCAAGGTATATGGCCAAGGTGGCTGCAGTCCACTCATCTAGTTGGCTTAGTTGACTAGTTTTTGGCTAGTGTTTTTGACTTGGTTGGCAACAATTTTTGTGAAAACTATTTTTAGAAAAATTATGGTAATAGGTTTTGACAATTACATTGTTATGTGTAGTTAGTAGGTTAATTATTTTCTTACCATTGTTATTTTGTGTCTTAATAAAAATGGGGATAGTAAAGCCTCTAGTTTAATATTAAAAAATATTTTGTTATTTATAATACATCATATTGTATGAAGTTTAAATAAATAAACAATAACTTACCAATATTTTTAACCATGATGTTCTTAAGTTCATCAAGTTCTCCATGTACTCGGGATATAGTATCCAGGTCTTTTGACTCACTATAATGTTTCATTTCTGTAGCAAGAACTCGAGCAAATTCACTATTCATGGCATAAGGAATAGCTGTTTGAGCAGTATCACCAAAAGCTGTGGTAAATCTTCTTTTGATTTCATTTAAGAATAAGAATGCCCTCGAACGTTGGAATTTCTATAAAAACAAATTTTACAAAAGATTTTAATATTTTTACTGTAGTTTTCACCACGAAAAGTACAGAAATTTACTTACATCATCTGTTATGCAGAAGTACACTAATTTATTTTCAGCAATATAATGAAAGAGATAATTTCCATGAGAATAAGTAAGTTTGTCATCGTGGGGAGGAATTTTTGATAATATCTGTTCAGTTACTTCTGTGAAATTACCGGCACAAGTGGCATATTTAGCCAAAACCACTGTGCCTCGAGCAACAACGCTAAATAAAATCGGCATTTTAAGGATAATAGATTTATCTTGAAAGTTTTATGCTATACTACAAAACAACAAATAACACAATTTACAACAATCACCATACAGCGTATTGTGTCAGATTAAGTTTAGTTTACACTACTTATTATATTATATATAAACAGTTTAAAAATATATTGACTGCTATATAAATAATTTCTCAAAATACAATGGAAATTAATTGTGTGCCACCAATGACAATTGACAACAATATTTTATAGGGAAATGGAAAACCACAAAAACCGTAGACAGAGAAAAACACACGTTTGTGTACTGTACTGTCATAATCGTAGACAGAGCAGAGACGGTCTACGGTCATAATCATATATATATATATTTATTTTTTAATTAGCTGGCTTTACGGCTCTGGGTTCTAGCTCTTCTGAGCCTATCATTTCTTTCGGAATCTTCATTTTTATATTCTTTTTCTTCACAATATGCTGATGCGTCACATTGCGAGGCCCTTGGGAAATTTTGACGACAGCTCAATCCAGCGGACAGTTAACGACGACATCCACTCAAGTTCATGAGGCGCCGAAGCGATCAAAATAACTAGAGGTTTATATCGACATCAAAGCACTTGTATCGTCATTTTCTCTAATAGTTCACACGCGCGGACACTTAATTCACAAAATTGCATCAATTTTACGAATCAAAATCCACTTCAAATCATTATTTAAGCGATAAAACAGGAGCGACGATACGGCCAAGTTCCCGCCAATACTCTGTACTATCACAACACAGAGTACATCATAGATTACTGTATATATTGGAGTACATTGGCACAGCCCTTGAGTATTAAGGCGCTTCCCCTAGCGAACGACGTTGAGCGTTCGGTCCTATACAATCCATGCGCTCTCGCTACAATATATCGCATAAAAATACGGCGGAATTTTTGGAATTTTTTCAATTAAAAAAGAAAAGCGAACTTAAGAATTTAGATAAGACGTGAATAATACAGATTTTTAAATTATTTGTCCATTAGTGTAATCCTGAAATGATTAGAGTGTTACCTTTAGCAACAGATGCATGTAATCCGTTAATTTTAGCAATTTTTTAAAAGTAGATTTTAAATGTATCTATAACACATAAAAACAAATTAGAACATGGAATGTTATGATAAGATATTGAACATTAATAATGTGCTCTTATATGAAGCTTATTTCTCATAAATAATGAAATAATGGTCTCTGAAAAATGCACTATTGCAAGGTTTTGGCCGGGTTTAAACCGGTACGTTTTAAACTAAAGGAGGTGGCATCGCAAGACATACCCCTCTTTTACTTTTTAATTCATATACTATATATATATATATATATATATATATATATATATATATATATATATATATACGAGTTTATACTTAGAAGATACGCCAAGGAAAATTAAACTGAAAAAATGCCTTGACGTAAAGAGCAATAGCAGAAAAAAGATAGGAATTGAAGAAAGTGAGCTCTTAAAGAGAAACTTAGAAATCGAAAGCTTAGCTAATGAACGGGACTGAGACGTGTTGTGTTTGACGGAGAAGTGGGGTAAAAACTGTCAGATAAAAGCGATGACTATTGGAAACTATACACTCGCGACTTGTTTTAACAGAATAGTTTTTGAACACGGTGGAGCGAGCGATATATATGAAAAATACTTTACAATATAAAATTAGGAACGACTTGAATAAACTATCATTTGTAATGAATTGTCAATTAGCAGCAATAGAATTAAAATCCTCAAAAACAATAATCATTGCACTATACCGACCTGACTATGATATCAGTCTATTTATTATACTTACAAAACTTTTAAATAAAATTTGTTGAGAGAACAAACAAATTGTAGTAGCAGGTGACTTGAACTTAAATGATTTAAAAATTGACACAAATATTAAAAAACTTGACAGAATACTTAAAAATTCTAATTGTAAATGGGTATTAAACGAACCGACTAGAACCGAATCGACTATGAATTGCCATACGTGCCTTTTTCAACACATTTTGTCTCTTAACAATAGAGTGCAGAGCCCCATTTACTCTATTTCTCGCATTCACTCGTCGTTCTATATCCTTATCATATCTCCCATCCCTGCTAAATACGCAGCCCAAATATACAGACTCATCTACTTGCTCGATCAACGCCCCTTCTATTCTTATTTCACAAATCGTTTTACTTTCTTCCTTTCAAAAACCATAACCTTCGTCTTACTTGCGTTTACTTTCATACCCCTTTCTTTTAATGATCTGTTCATTAATGTAACCATCATTTGCAACTCGGCCGCCGACGACGCAAGAATAACTTGATCATCGGCGTACAAAAGGCATTTGATGGTTAACTCACCCATTCTTAATCCGCATTCTTCAACTTTCAAATTTTGCAAACAACTGCCCATAAGTAGGTTGAACAGCCACGGGGAAGCCACACAGCCCTGTCTGACACCTTTATGGATGTCAAACCAGTCCGAGTAGACCCCGTTGATCCTAACACAAGCACTAGAGTCCCTATAAAGAGACTCCAATGCCTGTATCAAACCAGCGCTCAACCCAAATGAGTTCAGTGTTTGCCATAGCACATCCCTATCCACTCTGTCATAGGCCCTTTCCAAGTCCATGAACGCACAAAAAACCTTTTGGTTTTTGGCCAAAAACTTCTCCGCGATCATGCGCATGGAAAACATTTGATCTGTACATCCCATTCCCTTTCTAAATCCTGCTTGCACATCCCAAATTTTTCCATCAGTTTCTTTCATGACCTTTTCAATCAGTACCTTAGCATACAGTTTTCCCACAATGCTAAGAAGGCTGATGCCACGGTAGTTTTTACAGTCCTGCTGCGACCCTTTTCCTTTATATACTGGGACTATCACGGCTTTGCACAAGTCTACCGGTACCCGCTTCAATTCCCAGCATAAATTAAACAAGGTGTGCAGCAGGCCTGCCACCACTTTTATCTCATTGCTTTCATGCTTTTCATTGCTTTCATTATTTCATCTATACTTATCTCGCTACCTCTTTCCTCTTCTTTCGGAGTTTCTACTTCACTTAGTACACACGTTGTCTCCTCACTCATAAACACGCTTTCAAAATATTTCTTCCATCTCTTTAAACTCAAAACTTCATCATTCAGAATATAGACATTCTCGTCTCTTATAGCATTCATCATAGCTGTTTAGAATGTCCCCTGGCAGTTCTTACAAGTTTCCAGAACATTTTAATATCTGCCTGGAAGTTATCCGATATTCTTCTATCATTCTTATCCGTTCTTTCTTGCTTTTTTCTTTCAACTACTTCTTTTACTCTCTTATTTAGATGTCTAAAGACTGCTTTTTTTCTTTCAATATCATTATTCGTACCGCTAGAATTACCAGCCTTTGTTACTAGTAAATCTACCCATGCTCTCCTCTTTGCTTCAACTACCGACTCTTTTGTCTACGTTTTCACTTCCAGCAAGCGTTCGTCTTCCAGTGCGCTCCTCACGTTCGTTACCACTATTCATTCCTCCACGGTTTCATAAAAACTATACACGTAACTCTTATATATGTCGTTCCACCAACATGTATAACAAACATTTTTCAGAAATAGATCTTTTTAGCACTAGTCCTAATCTTCTTAAAACAAAGTTAAAAAAGTTTTTGCAGTAAAATTTGTTGCCTGACTATGTTGTCTCACAATGTAAATACTATGATTTGTTAATGTATATTTATTGGCACTACTTGGTCTTTTTTTTGTAAAGTGTAAATGTAAAATGTAAATTATATATTAAGAAATATGACTGTTTGTTGCCAAAATAAATGAAAAAAATGAAAAAAAAAACTTCCATACGTATCTCATCATCCCACCATAACGTATTATTTTTCCTTTCATTCTTTCTCTTACTAATACCACATACTTCGGTAGCTGCATCCACTAAACCTTTCTTTACATTTTGCCATACATTCTCCAAGTCTAACTCCTTCATACATAATTCATCCAAACCACTTATATTTTCTTTCAGTCTACATTTGAACTTGTTTTTCTCACCTTCATCTTGTAACCTTTCTGTTCTAATACGCTGTAACGCAGTGGTAGACACAGATGATCGATGGCGCCAATGCCTGAACAGACCATTAATTCGGCATAAAACCAAATAATGATCCGTTCCTACGTTAAAACCACGGTAAGCCCTTTTATCAACCACTGCGCCCCTCAATCTTTCATCCACTATTATGAAATATGTATGTATATGTATTTTAAGTAAATTCTATTTTATGAAGAAAGTAACACCTAAAAATGTACCGTATGTTGTATATTACGCACTAGTTGAATCTACGTTATAATATGGATTAGTAGCATATGGAAGGACATTTAAAACATATTTAGATAAATTAAAGCAGTTTCAAATTAGATTTACGAAAATATTAGTGAACCCAAAAGCTAAAATAAAATATAGAGATAATTATTAGCAGCTTTTATAGGTGGTAGAGCCATGCTGCAGTTATATTAGAAGTATAGTTGTAGCACGAATGGGTCGGCTCGACCGGGGAGGGACCACGCTCTCACAGAATACCAGCTTGAAATAGTAGCTTGATGCTACTGTATTTCGTATGGTGAGTGTAGAGAACCGGAGACCCTTTTTACTGGAAACGAGGCATTCCATCTTAGTCCTCACGGGTGACAACGCATCTGCATTTTAATTCGTAATTGAGGATTGATGCAGATGACTATGGGCCACAGAAACCACTTACCATCAGGTGGACTGTGTGCTCGTTTGTCACCCTATCCTATAAAAAAAAAAGCTCTTCCAGGAGTGTAATTTAATACCGATACATGAGCAATTTAAAATATCATTTGAGACATGTGAAAAGTATTATACTATCTTATGTGACGCATTGCGTAGTTTTATCCCCATAAATAAGAATACGCGCAGACCGCCTTTTTTTTACATGGGGAAATGCCTACGCATACCCGCCTCGCGGGGGCAAGGACGGGTTATGTCGGACTCGCACCGACTAAAACCCCATGGTGTTCCATCTTTGTCGCTTATTGGCAGGGCCACGGTAACGCTTTCGCACACATCCGCAGCCCCACCAGCGCCTGCCGCCCCATGGCAGCACCTCCTCGGGAGCGGAATATTCCCCCCCGTTCTCCTTCACGGGTAAGGTGCACCAGAACACATGGTGCGCCTTCCTTCTCGGCCTCTAATTACATCTGCGCAACGGACGCCCCCGCGTCCAATGCAAGAAGGCCATGGGGCCAGGAAAAACAAGCACTTAGAAGTACTAGCCTTCCCGACCCCAGCGGCGGATCTGGTCTATGGCTCCGCCGCCAACCAAGATTCGGCTGCGGAGGGTAGGGGAGCGGCGCCTCGCGATACCGACAATCCTCTCCCCCCGCAGCCCCACCACCACCGCATCAACGGTGCGGCCCCGTTTGAGTCGCGGAGGATAGGGCGAGTGGCGCATCGCCATACCAACACTCCTCTTCCTCCGTGACTCCACCTCGGCTGCAGCGGTAGGTGGGGAGGACACACCTCTCACCGCAGTCCACCAACACACATCCAAAGTGGGCTTCCCAAGCCCACTCGGAGTGGCCACCTCGGGCCGGCCCTCCACCTCAAACCAGCCATATGGGTTCCTCTTTGTTTCGCCGTGGGTGACCAAGCCACGGCTTCTAAGCCCCCCCGCCACGACAAGGTGGGAACCCGTTCGGGGGGGACGCGCAGACCGCCTATAGTAATAACTTTACAATATAAATGTGCTAATTATTATGGTAAAAGAACGTTCCAACATTTAGTAGCAAAAATTTATAACAATTTACCACAAGAATGCCTTACGCATAAATCAAAACAACATTTTAAAAATAAGTTTAAAAAACTTTATACTAATAAAAAGTAAAAATGGAATGTATCATGACGATCCATTGTACAACATCATAGGTAAGCTGTAATATTTAGGTATGCATATATTTGTACGCATGTATGTATGTATATGTGTAAGCGTACATGCAAAATTTATGCATATATGAAAAATGCCGTTATCCTTTAAATTATTGAATAATATTATAGTAATACTATTGGTTTGTCATATTAGTGGTAGTATAATTGTATTAAGCTAGTTCTTTTTTTTTCTTTTTTGCATGCTAAAAAGAAAGAGAGCATTTTTCTGCCAACAAACTGTTGAGCAGTTTGGCAGACTGTAAAAATAACTAATTGTGTATTTTTTATGTTAAATAAATATAAAAAAAATCTATCATACTTCTATCGTCACCTTTTTCCCAAGTATACATGTGAATTCTCTTGTGGTGAAAGCAAGTGTTCGTCACAAAAAGATTGTTTTCCATACATACGGTGAGGAGACTTTCACCATTCTCATTTATACTTTCATCACCAAACGTTCCCAATATCCTTTCATAACCAAGCCTCCTCACCCCAACCCTTCCATTAAAATCTCCTAGCATAATAATATTTTCATTTCCCTTACACTTCATTAACACCATCCTTACCATTTCCCAAAACTGCTCTCGGATATAAGTGGGCTTAGACATGTCTGGGGCGTAGACCCCTAACACAAACAACTTCTTTAAGCCCACTTTCATTCGTATCCATAGCAGTCTTGGGCTTACACATTCATACTCTTTCACACATTGGCCCATTCTTTCTGAAAGGATGATACCTACTCCCTGGCATGCCCGCTCGATCTCGTCTACACCAGACCAGCATGCGGTATACATGCCATGTGCAGTGACATCCTTCCCCTTCCTTTTCGTCTCATTAGTATGATAAAGGAATACATACATCTATTCCTTTATCATACTACATATCGCATACTTCATCCATTTTATCATTCATTGCCCCACATACATTCAACGTAGCCAGACGGGCCTCTGCAATCCACTTTTCGCTTCTCTGGGAGACAGAATGTGACGGGTGGCGAACCTCGTCACCGAAACAATGATACAAACAATGATAATGCTAAAAACAATGATATCCGCAAAAAAATACAATATCGTAACAGGATTAAGGAGGCAAAAAATAAAATTAAAGAATCGTGGAATATTACAAATGAGCAGATAGGACAAAAGAAACGTCAAAACACACAATCTAAAATTGAATCTATAAGAAACAATAGTGGGCAGATTACTACAGAATCTCAAAAAATTGCAAGAAGTTTTAATGATTTTTTCTGCAATATTGCACATCGATTAACAAGCAACTTTGAAGTTGACGCAAAAACTGCATGAAGTATTTAGATTGCTTAAATAGACCACTTACATCTATTTCTTTTACCCATTAGATTATACAGAGCTAAAAAAGGTTGTTACTAGTATGAAGTAAATATCTACGTTGGACATTTACGATATGAACACCAAAACATTAAGAAATCTTATTAGAAAGAACAATAATTTATTCGAGTTGTTATTTATTGTTGTCAATTCCTGCTTAGTTAATGGCATATTCCCCGACGTACTCAAACCAGGTAGGGTAATTCCACTTTTCAAAAAAGGGGATTCCACAGAGCTCAGTAACTACAGGCCAGTTTGTATATTGCCGACTTTATCAAAAATGTTAGAAGCCATTAGAAAATCTAGAATTGTAAATTACTTTGAAGAAAATCATTTATTTACAACGGCACAATTTGGATTTAGAAAAGGACGATCAACCGAAATGGCCATAAGAAAAGTAATTTACTTCATTCTAGAATCTTTGGACAATTCCAATAGATGTGCCAAGTCTTTTGTGACCTATCAAAAGCTTTTGATTGCTTGCGACATGATGTAATGCTATTAAAATTGCTGCATTATGGTTTTCAAGGAGCTGAACTAAATATGATCAAAACTTATTTAAGTAACCGTAGCCAAATTGTTTAAATAAATGAACAAACTTCTTTAGCGAGTTATGTGTCGATTGGAGTACCACAAGGCTTGATCTTGGGTCCTGTTTTGTTTTTGATCTATATTAATGATCTTGGCAATGCAATACCAGATTATACACATTTAAGTTTATTTGCAGATGAAGCGAAACCACTGTCATTATTTGGTCGTTCTTAAAGTGTTTTTTGCCGGGCTACTTTTTCTTAGACCATTGATTATTCTTATAGATTGTTTTTGACATTTTAAAACTTTTATAACATCTGGAGCATTACCCCAAAATATTAATGGCATATCTTATTACAGAATGTTGCAGCTTTATATATATATAATAGTTTATTAGAGGTACATGAGGATAAAATGAAGCAGCTTTATATATATAATAGTTTATTAGAGGTACATGAGGATAAAATAATACCGAAAAAGTAATACATAAATCAGCACAATCTACGTAATAATGAAATACGTGTTCTACCCATGAATAGATTAGTGAAAGTAAAAAAAAAACAGGGGCGATACTCAAAAATTTTGATGTATAACAAATTACCAAATAGTTTAACCAGCCTACCATATAGCAAATTTAAACGAAAACTTAAATGACGTAAAGCGTCAATGTAACTAAATTATGATACAATAATATAATTTTATCTTATATAATATAAAAACTTTTATAACCAATGACTTGCCTGTAACGATTGTTATATTATGGTCAATAAATATTTCTGATTTCTGATTTCAATTACTTAAAAGTAAGAAAGGAAAAATGCCCAGAACTAAATATTCCCAAGAGTTAAGATGTTTTGCCCTAACACTTAACTATTACTCAACAAAAGCCTATCGCTATGTACGTAAAACTTTTGGAACGTGTTTGCCTGCACCACGGACATTAACTAAATGGTACACTGCCATCGATCGCTGACTAGGGTTTACACAAGAAGCGCTGACGGCATTAAAATTGAGAGCGGAGAGTAAATCTGATAAAAAAAATATTGTACCTTGATCATGGATGAAATGAAAATTAAGCAATTGATGGAATACCATGCTAGCAGCCAAAGGCATTATGTATATAACCAAAATGTCTTTTAGAACTTGCACGGTACTCCGTCAATTGTTTTATTTTCATTTCATCTATCACTAATATACAATACAATTTCTTGTCAGTGTTACTCTCTAGTCTAGGTTTTAAAACAACCCTTTTTTTCGTAACCAAGTCGGCCATCAATTGTACTACTCCACTTTGTTATAGTACGTGATGAAGGCAGACAAATTTCAAAACTTTTGATATTTCGCACATATCGTTAAGCTTTCGGTGAATAGTAATGTAAAGTTAAAGCAAAACATCTTTCTGGGGAATACTTAGCCCTAGGTAGATATCACGTTTTATTTTTAAGCAGTCTGTCTGTTTAAAGTTCACTTTGTTCAACTATTATATAGTGTAAAACTACTTTATTTTCCTAATTTATTAAATATTTTCCAGATAGTTCATTTAATCTATTGAAGATCAACAACTTTTTTTTAAAAGCGATTTTGTGATTGAAGTCTGTTGATGATGTAGGCCGCTGGTGTCGTCTGGGAGAAAAATATACAAAAAAAATTTGGTGAGCGCGTGTACATCCGCGGGGAGGGAGACATAGGTGTCACCTCGTATGATGTTCTAGTGCAACTAACTCGAAACGCGGGATCATGTACTCAGCGGTGCAACATCGTTGTTGCAAATATACCTTCACCCTACTGATAAAAATCGCGGTAAGTGCCACCGTCCCCGTATGCACACGTACTTATTTATTATAGAAAAACAGCAAGTACATTAGGTAAGTAACAATGTTTTATGAGTATATTTTTTTACATATATTATTTTTTTATTGATTAATATTATTTATATTTCAGGTGTTCAAGAAGCAACGTGAGCGTCGTCAACATCCTCCCCCCAAGTGTCGGTTCGCCGACACTCATCATCAAGCTGGAGAAAGGCCACGCGAGCAGCTGATCGCTTCATCACTCCTGACTTAGTCCTAACGTCAACTACTCTGACTCTGCCGTCTGAACCTGGATAAACCTTTTCAATAATACCTATTGGCCAACAGTTTCGAAATAATGATGGATCGACTACTACTACAAGATCTCCTACTTTTAATTGCGGACCTTCCCTATCCCATTTACGACGAGGAATTAGCTCTGGCAAAAACTCTTTTACCCATCTGCTCCAAAATAAGTCTGTCAACCGTTGGGCAATACGCCACTGTCGTCTAACATACATGTCGCCATCATCAAAGACCCCAGGTACAGGTAAGTTCGACGAAGATCCTAGTAAAAAATGATTTGGAGTTAATGCCTCTTTACTTTGAGGGTCCACCGAAACATGGGTAAGCGGTCTACTATTAATTATATTTTCGACTTCAGCGAGAAGCGTTAATAAAACTTCTTCTCGAGGAGCCCTCTCTCTAAGAACGACTTTCAGTGCCGTTTTCACACTTCTAATCAGACGCTCCCAAGCTCCCCCCATATGAGGACTGGCCGGTGGTATAAACTGCCAGGAAACTCCTTTGTTTAATGCTTCGGCTATATTTAAATTTGTCGGCACATAATGCCACTCATCAATTTTACTTAACTCATCAATTTCACCTAACCTATTTGCAATAAAAACTTTGTAATTTCTATGCTCGTTACGTATCCAATAAATAACAATCATTGAATCAGTCCAATAAAAAACACGTGATGGTTTAATTCTATGCTCCTTTTTTATAGTCTCTGCCAAGCGACATGCTAATAGCGCGCCTTGAAGTTCGAGTTTAGGCATAGTTAACGGTTTTAACGGCGCAACGCGACTTTTACTCGCAATGAATGACACCTGCACGCCGTTGCTGTCTTGTTTACGCCAATAAGCAACACATGCGTATGCGAATGGAGATGCATCACAAAAAATATGCAATTGCAACGACGTCTCATCGTCGTTTACGGTGTGGCCGCTCTTCTCATTCACACCGACAGAATCGTTGCTATAGAAATACCACCGCGGGATTCGAACGTAACTCATTTCTTGTAACTGCGAAATCCAATCTTTAAATAAAACAAATAAACTATCTGTTATTTCCTGATCCCACTTTATACCTACATTCCATATTTCGCGCATTAAAATTTTGGATTTTATCGTAAAAGGTGCTAAAAAACCATGAATATCATATACAGACATTATAATACGAAGAACTTCACGCTTAGTCGGTTTTCGTGATAGTTGTAAAATATCACTCGGTATACGCTTTAACGAAAGATCGAACCCGAACATATCACTCGCGGGAAACCACAAAAGCCCAAGCGTTCGTTCCGGCTGGGATTCAACATTAAACCGTATCGCCATGTCATTTAAAGTCTCTTTTGGCATATCATTAAGAACATCTGACTTGTTACTTAACCAGTTACGCATCACAAAACCACCTTGCTGATTAATATATGAAACATCTTTTATCATTTTTGTAGCAGTAGCGACGTCTGGTAAACTATCGATAAAATCGTCCATATATTGATTTTTCCTAATTGCATTAACTGCATCCGGCATTTTATTCTGAAAGCGCAATGTGTTTTTATTTTGGTTAATATATTGTGCTATAAATGGGGAGCAGTTAGCGCCAAAAATTAATGACGTCATAACATATTTCTTAACAGGATGTTGTATAGGTAATTTTGAACCTTTGTTACTACTTCCGAAGCCTAATTGTTCATTTTCATTGCTTAAATAGATATCTTTCCACAAAAAACGCAAAGAATTAACATCTTCTTTTCGTACATTAATCCTTAAAAACATATCTTTTATGTCCCCTATGATACCTACGCGGTTTTCTCTAAATCGTAACATTATTCCTAATAACGATTGTAACAAATCAGGGCCTTGTAAAAGAAAATCATTTAAAGAATAACCGTTCGACTTTGCTGCCGCGTCATAAACTAAACGCAGTTTTTTCTTATTTGGATTATCTACACCAAAGTGCGGCAAATACCATATTATACGTTTATTAGAGTTTTCATCGGTCTCATTAAGTTCTCTAGCATAACCATTAGAAAATAAGTATCTCATTCTTTCACAATAACGAGTTGCATACTCTTTGTTGAGCAAAAATTTTCTTTCTATTGACTTTAGACGATTAAAAGCGTTAGGGTAAGAGTCGGGTAAATGTAATTCATCGTATTTCCACGGTAAGCCGACATTCCATTGACCATTTACTAACTCTGCAGTGTCATCTAAAATTTGTAAAGCGCGTATTTCGTCTGGGTTGCGGCGTGGCTTCGAACCTACACCAATAGACTCTAACGCGAAGGATCTACGAACCGCATCGTGCAACTGCGCGCATGTGCATTCACCGTTATCGTTATCGAGAGAGAGATCGCTAGCAATCGATTCTACCGTGTGTAAGTGAAAGATACACTGCGACTGTCCCGCCTTTTCGTGGCAACTATTAATGAAAGAGACAAAGCGATCAGTGCAATTAACATCACTTACCATATGTCCGTGCACACACCATCCAAGCGCAGTTTGAGTTATGTACGGCTCACGCTGCTTACCACGAACACAACGAATGGGAGAAATTAAATGATGGTTGTCCTGACCTATTAATAATTTTGGCTTAGCGTTACAATTACATAACATAAGATCTTCACTTAACAATCCATAATTATTAAAGTCCATATTCGGCACTTTTTGTGTTGGTAAATTTAATTCTTTAATTTTACGCGCACGGAAAGTAAACATTTCGTTATACGAATTGGTAACACTAACACTCACTACTTGAGATTCACACACAAGCTCGCCCGAGTCCCATGCGCTGCGCGCGCGCAATATCACGTTTGCACCGTATAATCCGAGCTCATCTGCGATATCAGAGGATATCACCGTCACGGTAGCTCCATCATCCAGTAGTGCATGCGTATGCAAACTGCCATTCGGTCCGTGAAGAGTGAGCGGCACCACTTTCAGAAGCACCTTGTGACAGTGGGATGCCACCGTATGAGTCACTGTTTCATTGGTGCTGGGATGCTCATCCTCACTTCGCTCCACAGTTTTTAAGCTTTCTTCCAATGGTTTAATCCAGTGCAGTAAGCGATGATGCGGTTGATTGCAGCCGTCAATGTCGCAATTACTGCCAATACAAGACATACCATTCGTATGGCGGGGGGCAAGACATTTGAAGCAAAGTTTATTTACGCGTACAAATCGCCAGCGATCTTTGCGTAAGGCGCGCTTAAACCGTGAACAATCTGCGACACCATGAGCCCATTTTCGGCAAAATTTACACTTTTCCGCGTTTTGTAATTGATTACTATTTGTGTACAACAACGAGTGTGAACGGTGTTTACGTTCATCGGGCTTCTTTAAATTATATTGAGCGTGAATATGACTTACTCCTGATGCAGCTGTTTTAGTGGCTTCCTCATATAAAAAATCACTAAGCAATTCTAGCTTCGGTAAATTACACTCTCGCTGTTCATAAACGTAGTCGGTCCATTTTGCGACAAGCAAAGTTGGAAGCTTAGATACGACAATCGATACTAACTCCGGGCTGCGAAGATAATCACTTTGTTGCATTGCTTTGGCAGCAGCCACATAGTTCTTTATTTTTATTGCAAAATTAATGATATCATTATGATAAGTTAACGGCAACGGACATAGTTTTTTAAGCTGTAAAACTATTTTACTCATAATTGTTTCTGGTTTGCCAAATCGAAGTTCTAAGGTGTCAATTATTAAATCGGGTGTAGTTCCACCAATCAAGAGTGAAGTCACTGCTTCTTTAGCATCGCCACGAAGACACTTACGTAGCCGCCATAAATTCTCTGTGTCACTATATTTGCATAATTGGGTAGATTCTTGGTACGCCTGTTTAAACTGCAACCACTCCATTGGATCTCCAAAAAATAAAGGCAGGTCTTTAGACGTTGCTAATCTTGTTAAGAGCTCCTGGTTCTGTATTTTATATGATGAGGCAGCTACTGCATCATTCAAGGCATGTGCCAGCTTTTCTAGGCCGATTTTTTCACAAGAGTACTCTTCTCGGTTCTCCTCATGCTGGTTTCCTGGAGCATTCAGCCAATTTTCAACTTTGCTGGTCGAAGATTTCATAGCCGACTTGTGGGAAGAGCGTGAATGAGACTCCAATTCTGCCATCTCAGCTGCAAGCTGTTTGTTTAGCAGCTTCGACTGAATATTTGCCTTAAGCTTGGCAGCTTCTGCCTGAGCACTCTTAACTTTGGCTTCTGCTTCAGCTTCAGCTGCTTGCACTTCAGCTTCCGCTGCTTGTATTTCCACGAGAGCCATAGCTTTAGCGGTTTCGTATTCCAATTTCCCGTTTGCGTGCCGTACTTGACGACGTGCCTGCGGTCTTTGATGACTTTTTACTCTTACTAGAGGCACTTAGCGCATTTCCAGGTTTTTCCAGCACTTCATCCTTTAAGCTGAACGATGGTAACACATCTTGGTTGTTCTTGCACTCCGATTTTGCAGCGGTGCCACGTGGTCGTCGCTTTTTTTGCGGCGTAGCCGGCGCGTGGAACATAACTGGTACTTATTATTATTATATTTTTGCAGACGACGTAAGGATTCGGCCGAAGGACCACTATGTTGATGATGTAGGCCGCTGGTGTCGTCTGGGAGAAAAATATACAAAAAAAATTTGGTGAGCGCGTGTACATCCGCGGGGAGGGAGACATAGGTGTCACCTCGTATGATGTTCTAGTGCAACTAACTCGAAACGCGGGATCATGTACTCAGCGGTGCAACATCGTTGTTGCAAATATACCTTCACTCTACTGATAAAAATCGCGGTAAGTGCCACCGTCCCCGTATGCACACGTACTTATTTATTATAGAAAAACAGCAAGTACATTAGGTAAGTAACAATGTTTTATGAGTATATTTTTTACATATATTATTTTTTTATTGATTAATATTATTTATATTTCAGGTGTTCAAGAAGCAACGTGAGCGTCGTCAACAAAGTCCATAACAAAAACAAAAACTTGGTTAACATCATCTAAGATGATAATATGATAGGACTTTTCTTTTCACAAATCTGATTTTTGAAATAAATTAACTAAACCCTCTATTTCGATTTGTTACATGTTTAAAACTTTATCCTGTATAATGTTAAATAAACCTGTAGCAATAAACTTAATTTCAATTATTTCAAAGTTTTTTCCCGAAGATCATTTTTAAATACTTTAAAAAAAGAATTTCAAATAACACCTTGGTATTATTTATCTATGTATTACGTATATTCAAATAAAAACTTATGCGGACTATGGTAATTAGTTTATCGATAAAAATATCGACATAGTCCACGCTTTACGTTGCTTTCGTATCAGTGCGCAACGTAAGGCGTGGATTAGGCAGCAGCGGCATCAGTGCACAGAGTACTTATCAGTGTATCGACACGTATACAATTTGATGGTATTTATAAATGCAATGAATACAAACACAAGTGCTGTAGTGCGCGTTTATGCTTGTTTATGACGCGATTTAATTTTGCATTTGTAGTTAAGTATACAGTTGTGTGTTTTTCATGCGCCACCCTGATGTTGACAGAATTTTTGTTTAGGAATTAACGCGCTTGGCCTCTCCAGTTGGTTGAATACTCAAAGAGCACAGCACAGTAGGGATCACTAGTTAGTACTCTTATTAGTTTGTGGTAGGGATATTCACTTAACATCGATATACCGAATTTATTCGATGTTTTCCGTACGATATATCGCATTGATTCGATGTTTTGACAAATATTTATTGTATTCGATATATCGATATATTTATTTTTAGAAACATCGAACATTTGCTTTTTTTATTGTAAAAACGCTAAACAACGCAAAAAAGAAAAATCTTACAAAATCTGGCAGAAAATCTGCAACAAGTCAGATATTTAATTAATAGACACTACAGAATACATATTATTAAGTATTTCCTATAAAAGTGAGTAATAGTTTACACAAAAGCAAAGCATTCTCTGTCTTCGGTTTTCATGCTTTTTACATAATGCTACATATAAATAGGCGAAAATCTACTTACGTGTACTCACATTTTGCTGTACTTAATTTATATTTGAACTTTTTGTGAAATTCCTTGTTTTGCCCCTGTACCCTTCATTTGAATAGTACTTAGTCGTATATTTATCAGAAAACATGAGGTCTAGGCTATAATGGGTTGTTTTGCTAGATGCATAGTTTTGATTTGCATTTTTTCTTTACATGTCATGTATCACTTTTACTATGCATGTCAAAAAATATCACAAAAACCTGTAAATACGTGCAAAGTTAGGGAGTTTTACAATATAAATAGTTAATGATTTCTTAAATTTACGCGAACACTACACATTGAATAAAACTAAATTTACGGATTTTATCGCGTTTATTTCACTACTTTTACTTATTTTTAATTCCCGACGTTTTGGGTGCTTTACAGCAACCATTGTCACGGGGGGACTGAGATGTTTGACGTCCCAATGTCATAGTTAGTCCGGCTATATATATATAGCTTATAGTATCATGAAGTCTTGCAGTGGTATGCTTTGGTTTGGGTTTAATTTTGTTAATTATAGGATCCCAAGCAGGTGGCAGCACCCATCCATCTTCTCTATTGAAATTTGGATGTTTTTTAATTTCAATAGCCTCGCGTATCATCCTTGGTAGGAATCGGTGTTCTTTTGCGAGAATTTGTGGTTTATCAAATCGAATGTAATGGTGGGGACGATCTTGAACATGTTCGCAGAAGCGCACGTGGTACTTATATATAAGAAGGGTAGCAAACGTAAAGTTGTAAACTACAGGGAATCTCAATCTTAAATACAATAAGTAAAGTCCTCGAAAAATAGTTTTTGAAACCATATATCCTGTTATAAATAAAGGCCTTCCTGCTACTCAGCACGGATTTTTCAGACAACTCTCCACTGATTTTGGTGAATTGTGGAAAAGCTTTAGATTATGTGAACCACGTCATTCTTTAGAGTAAAATTAAAATGTTAGGTATGTACGGGGATCTACTCAGGTTGATCTAATCCTACTTATATAATAGGTTTCTAGCTGTGGTGGTGGAGGGATACAGATCGGACTTCATTGACGTACCAACGAGTATACCCCAAGGTTCCCATTTTGGGCCTTTATTTTATGATGCTTATTTCTACGATATCGTCAACTATTTTACATCTACACAATATTTAATGTACGCTAATGTTAAAAAAATATTCATCAAGAATCAAAGTGAAGAGGACTGTTTTAAAATGCAACTTGATTTAGATACCTTATTAAATAACATTAATAAATGTGAGTGCGTTATTTTCACAGCATCATTAAAATGCAGGACTGTTCAACTTGCAGTAGCAGCAGTGGGAATTATTTGTAACATATTCATAAAAAATGCAATAAAAATGTTGTATAGCTCAGGCAAGAATATCATACTGGAGACCCACATTTACAGAATGTGTGTGAAATATTTCTGGCAATACTTAGAACCTGAACAACTATTTTGAAACAAGATGGCTCTAATAAAAATATTATTCATACAATAACAACTACCCAGAATCATTTCCACTCGGAAATCGGATCCGGAGCCCCTGCTACACTACACAGGTTATCATAAAAGAAATTCATTTTTGTTCTCAAGTCAAAAATGACGTCTAGGTTAATTATAAATAAGTACCTACAAGGACTGCTGAAACTTAACCTTTTCAGCGCCAAAGTCACCTATACTGGACCAGCACTTGCGGGTCCTGTGCGCCAACAACATCGATAAAAAAACCCAGTCCACAAAATATTAAATATAGATACAGAAAAGTTACTACTGGTATTTTAACTCTACATTCTTCAATATAGAATAATGTGTAAGTTTAAAAAACAAGTCTCTTATATCCACAAGTACTCAGAAACATTGAACTAAAGATATGTTTTTTTATCCAAGCAAACACTATGTCCAGCACGCCAAAGTCGCCTATGGTTGACCGTTAGTGTTGTAATGCGTTAGACATAGATTTATTAAAAACTCTTCAAAATTAAACGCAAACGTGTTATTTTTTAAATTGTTATTGATGTTTGAATAAACCAAAAGGTAAGAAACATAAAAATATCATCAGCTACATGAATAAAAGAAAATTTCATCAAATCAACCTTGCATAATAAATCTAATATCTCAACTCTGGCGCATCCATAGCGCGTCATCGATTATCAGTTCCATAGATAAGTCACCGTGGTCAAGGATAGACGACACCCTGATGACGTCATAAACGAATAGCGGGAAAAGGAACATTCTGTTTTCGTGTTAAAATAATTCTCGCCATGTAGTATTATACGTGGTAGAGCCATGCTGCAGTTAATAGTATAATTGTAGCAGGTCGGCTCCACCGGGGAAGGACCACGCTCTCACAGAATACCAGCGTAAAATAGTAGCTTAATGCTGCTGTGTTTCATATGGTGAGTGTAGAGAACCGGAGACCCTTTTTACTGGAAACGAGGCATTCCATCTTAGTCCTGTTGGATGACAACGCATCTGCATTTTGATTCGTAATCGAGGATAGATGTAGATGTCTATGGGCCACAGCAACCACTTACTATCAGGTGGACTGTGTGTTTATCTCCCTATCCTATAAAAAAAGTAAATATTTTTTTTCTGTCAAAAAGCGAATTGTAATATTCTTTAGGGAAATAAATGTCTTAAACCATATTTCAGCATAATCCTTTTGAAAAGTAGTAGTACAATTTTTTACAAATTATAAATCAACCTAATGAAAAAGCAATAAGGTTTAAAATAGTATCGACTTGCTAACTTTTGGCATTACAATCGTTCCGCATAGTATTGTCAGTAGACTGAAAATCGATCCAACTATAAAGCGTAAATATCTAAAATAGCGTGTCGACTTAGTACTAAGCACCGCTCTTGTTCTCGTCGGCGGGCAACGTTCTTTTTTGTAACTAACACTTTCGCGTCTTACAGCATAGCCGTACAAGAGTTACCTACGTAAATAAAAAAATGGATGATTTACGGTGGTTGCTCGGAAAACCATTCGTATTTTTAATTTTATTCGAGGGTAGGCTTGCCAAACATTCCTTTCCTTCACCTATCGTTCCTCCGACACACCGGGGTGGTAGGATGAGAGGGGAAAGAAGATAATTTTAAAATGTCGCGTGATTCTCGCAACCAATGAGAAGCGCCCCCCCCCCCCCGAGACGCATTGATAGGTGGGCCGAAGCAATATAAGCTGGCACACGGCCCTCGAGCGCTCTCTTGCCTTCGCGCCACTGGTTGGAAGAACACCGCCTGGGACAGTCGCGTCCTAGAGGGCTCTTTCCCACGCGCACCGCTAGTTTCAAACCGCACCACCTGGAGCAGTCGAGCTCCAGAAGTAACCGCCTCACCTAGTGAGATATCGTCACGCACCGCTCTCTTCCATTGCACCACCGACCAGGACCGCATCCCTGGGGCCCCAGGAGATCCGCCAGAAGGAGCACCGCAGCGTCCAAGCCGCATCGAAGTCACACCCCGGTAAGTGTGCTTCTTTCCTATGATGCCTGCTTGAATATTTGTGTTTTATTAGTTAATCCGACCCAATTTCATTTGTCCTAATGCGCTCAAGATTCCTTCAAAAACCTTGGCAAGCAATAGGTTTTTTGGAAAAGCGAGTGCATTGTCAAGGAACCGCATGCTACAGCCGCCATTTTGTTGAAGCAGAAGAAGCCAACCGCGTATACAGTCCATTTAGTATAACATCTCGCGTAGTAGGGTCAAGGCTCGACCGGGGAATTGTGACTCGGCAACCTTAAGGCCCGCCGCTCAACCATACGGAAAATATCCAAGTAGATATAAACATATGAACATAATTAAGTACTCATATATTTTTAGTTACTGTTTTAATTAAGTATAAAGGAAAAAAGGCACGACTACGGTTCTTACGATATGAAGGACGTCGCGATCTATATTTTTGGAAGGAAAACTATAGACATCCAATACTTGCGTACGGGGATGGGGGTAGAGAGAGTGGGTTCAGGGGAAGCACCGACCCTTCCCCCCTTATGGAAAAGTATAGTTTATGAGTAATGTTTTTTCTCCCTCCGCGCCTACGACTTTACGAAAACACTAGGGGTAGGGTAGACAATACTACGTGGAGTGGAGCGCGCTGATTTGGTTTAAGTATTCGAATTTTGAGAATCGATATCTTGTAAACTATGCGAATCCTGAGAATGCGAAAGCGCCTACTAATCATGGCGCCATGGGAACCGTAGAAGTCTCGAAAAAAAAAAAGTCTCAAAATTTCGAAATTGATACACAACGTGCGACACGGCTACATCTTTAAAGAAGTTTTAAAGTGGAAGGTCAGCTACGTCGTTGTCGTCCAGTCGTGACATTGACGTCATCACGATATAGTGCTGTGGTTTAGTACTGTTGCGCGCTATAATTAGCGCCTGGTATGTGGCGGCTGATTATTAGCGCCATCTGGTACCAAGCAGCAGAAATAGGAGCGTCAAGATCTTTCTAAAACTCTCCCACTAGCGCCATCTAGTATCGAATGGAAGAATTAAGCTTAATTGATAGAATAATTGATAGAATCAGGCGTTACTTTGCGGAAATCCATTATAATAAATAATTTATTACTTTGCAACCTTCAATTCAGGGAGGGCGGGAGGTGCTCTTCAATCCAGGTAAGACACATCATTGTAATTAGTTAGCGGAAGGTTGCAAAGTAATAAATTATTTATTAGAACTAAGCTTTCTAGAAAGCCTCACACTCGAACTTTCTGCACCTGGTCGGTCGGGGCCAGTATTTGCTGAAATGTTCTGGATGTTTCGGTGGAAAAGGCCTATATAAAGCCGTTGATAGACGCGATCGGGGCAGTACTGAATGGGCGATACGAGCGAAGCTTTCGGAGTGAAATAAAGTGAACTAAAGTGTTAAGTGTGAATAATTATTAGTGTGATTTAAGTTTTAATTGGTCCTCAGTAATTAAAGTGTCAATTTTGGTAATTCAATCGGCAGTTTTTATGTCACGAACCCTAACAATTGTTGCCAGAAGTGGGATAAAATCATGCTGATTTTACCTAAGGATGAAGCGGAGGGTGTCCGTACCCGAAGTCAACGCCAGCAGGAGATAGACCAGAGAATATTTGGTGGTGCAACGCCGCAGACGTTGGAGGGCCAACTGCCAGCCACGGAGGCTGGCCCGTCAACAGCTCCTACACCTGCAGCACCTGACTTAGGTGCTCTCATTATGATGCTGCAGAAACAGGCTCGCCAGCAGGCGGAACAGGCATGCCGATTGGAAGAGCAGCTGCGGGGTGGACAAGAGGAACAGGCCCGTTGGTTGAAAGAGCAGCAGGAATAACAGGCCCACCAACAGGAGCAACAGGCCCGCCTACAGGAGAAACAGGCCCGCCGTCAGGAGGAACAGGCCCTCCGACAGGTGGAACAGGCCCGCCGACAGGAGGAACAGGCCCGTCGGTTGGAAGAGCAGCTCAAACGCGATAAGGAAGAGCAGATACTCTAAGTAAGACCTTCACGCTACCTTCGGAGGAGATAGGGGAGGTAAAGGATAAGGTTGCTCAACATTGCTCAACACAACGACTGCCTGTCGAAAGCTTAAAAACCAAATCAACCAAGTGAAGAAAACGCTGGACGAACTTAAACTTGGGGATGGAAATACAGCTCCCGTAGTAGCCACTACAACTTCGCTACGTGAGTTTAAAGGGCCGCCGTTCGATGGGACTTCTTCCTGGTCGGCCTACAAAATCCAGTTCGAAGCCGTTATGAAAGCGAACAGCTGGAAAAAAAGTCAGACCATGACCGCTCTACACTAGTCCTGCACGACCAGGCCATAACTGTTCTGAATGCTCTCGTTGAGGCAAGATATGGCGACGCTCACCTGGAACTCGTCTTTCGTGCGCAGCTAAAAAACGAAATCAACGAAAACCTGCAACAGTGGGCTCTTGAGGTAGAGAAGCCGTTGCAAAAAGCATACCGGTCCGTACCTGCGCTCATTGAAGGGAACCTGTTGCAGACACTCATCGACGGCATCCGCGACCTTAAAGTCAGAGCTGCTGTGAGGCTCGGGCACCACGAGACGCTTAAGGACGCCTTGACCCATGCACTGGAGGTGGAAGCTGTGCAGCGGGATCATCGTTGCCATCGCGTCAGGGAGGTTGTAGCAGCTACAGTACGCGACCGCAATAAAGGATACAGTCCTAGGTGCTATGGCTGTAGGTAAAGGGGCCATCTTCGATCCAGCTGCCCTAAGCGAACCGTAGAAAGTGAAGGTGAACAATCTCAGGAGGGTGGTGCGGCCAACGGCACCGCCCAGCAGCAGCAGGGAAACGAGTAAAAGCCAGAACTGCGGGGCGGGTGCTGGCTGAAGTTAAAAGAGCCCCAAGGATCTCGATCTCAAAAACCCATGAGGGGAACAGTCTAATTATCAAGGGCGAGTTCAACGGAATGCCGTCTAATGTGAGAATGACGTTAAGCAAGGTGTTTTGAAATGTTTATTTTTTATTTTTATAGAAAAGTTGTGCAAACTTGTGTCTTCTGAGGGTTAAACTGGACTAGATTTAGTCGCCCCCAATCCGAGACCCTGTTCAGCAAAGACTCGACTTCAGAAACAAGTTTGTCCTGGTGCTCGGAGAGGTTTTCCCGAGAAATATTGGCACGGCCGGTGTAAAGAGCATCACCGGTGCTGTCACCTGCATAGCAATGAATGTTACGGGTTTTGAACATATCATTGATATGCAGTAGAAACAGCGTTGGCGATGGCACGCAGCCTTGTGGAACACCAGCATTAATAGGCTTGTAATCGGAGCTTGCATCGTCTACAACAACCTTGATGCTCCGATGTGCAAGAAAGATCCAATTGCACAATTTCTCGGGAAGCCCATAGGAAGGGTGCTTCGAAAGAAGCGCTTTGTGACAAACCCGATCGGAGGCCTTCGCAATGTCCAAACTAACGGCCAATGCCTCCCCCTTAGACTCTACTGCCTCCGACCATCTGAGTTAGGTAGACCAAAAGATCACCAGCTGATCGACCACGGCGAAAACCGTATTGGCTATCACTAATCAGCTGGTGATCCTCAAGGTACCTCATAAGCTGGCAGTTAACAATAGACTCCATTGTTTAGGAGAACAAGGAGGTGATGGCGATAGGCCGGTAGTGGGACGGGTCTGAGCGGTCGCCTTTTTTAGGGATCGGGTGGACGAAAGCCGTCTTCCATAATTTTGGGACTACGCCTAGGGAGTAGAAGTACCGAAAAAGATGCCTTAAAGCCTGTGCCAACTCTGGATCACACGTCCTCAGACAATTGGGGGGATTCCGTCAGGCCCACTCGACTTGTAGATGTCTAGGGAGAGGTGTGCTTTGCGAACCGAGTGCTGTGTGAACTGCACTTCCGGCATGGAGCACTCTCACCGCGGGATGGTCGGCGGCGTACTCCCCCCGTCATCGAGAGTCGAATTAGACTCAAAGAAAGAGCCTAGCAGATCGGCTTTCTCCTTTGCGGTATGGGCCAGTGAGTCGTCCTTCCTGCGCGGAGATGGTGAAGATGGCTGTCAGAAATTTCCCTGGACAGCCTTGGCGAGAGACCAGAAAGCACGGGTCCCAGAAGGAAGGAGAACTAGTTTCTCGCCAGTTCTGCCTACGTGCTCTGACTTTGCCTTGGCAATGACTCTTATGAAGGACCTGGAGGCGGAATTATACTTCTTTTTTAGAGCGCTGGCGTTTACATCCCGGGACGTGATGCGTCAGCTCAGGCCTGGTAGCACTCCTGCTTATAGCATGATGCTATTTTACAGGAGCAACCAAACCATGGCTGAGATTTGCCTCCAATGATCACCACAGAGGGAGTAATAAAACAGTTCCATACCCTGAAGTACCACATCAGCGACAGAATCCGCAACAACGTTGGGCGAGAAGCAAGCCCGCCCCTAAGGGTAGGATGCAAAGAAAGACCGCATCCTATCCCGATCAGCTGACCTATAGTGCCAAACACCGCGGCAGCCTGCAGAATGCAACTGCGATTTCAGCGTGCGTGGGCACCATACTCCGGACAAGACAATGGTCCGAGGAGCCTAAATGGGCGTCGACGACAATCTGATATCCGTCCGGGTGAGAGGTCAGCAGAAGGTCCGAAAGGGAAGGTGCACGATCCTCCACATCTGGAATCCGCGTAAGCGAAGTAACCAGTTGTGTCAGACCATATGCCAAGGCAAAATCATGAACAGATCTCCTCGCATGATCGGTTAAATGTGAACCAAGCCATTCGGCGTGATGGGCGTTAGAGTCGCCGAGGGTCACGATCTCTGCGGGGGGGGGGAGGGGATCTTCTGTAGCAACAAATCTGTAGCCATTTGGACGTGTTCGAAGAGTCGGTCTGTTTCGGCATTACCGCTATGGGACCTATAGAGACACCCGTAGACGCGCGGATGGTCGTTGCTGTCTACGCGTAGCCAAAGGATGGACAGGTCCGAACCTTCAAGACTGCCGAGGTGTCGAGAACAGATGTCGTCTCTGACGTAAACGCGAACTCCAGCCCGAGGCACAAAAGAGTTTTCCAGTTTTTACCCTGGACAGGAGAGATACGAGACATCAGCCGGAGAGGACACCTGCGTCTCGGTTAGAAAGAGCAGAGCCGGCCTCGCCGTCTCGAGATGGTAGTGGACGGCGTTTAGGTTAGAGTGAAGTCCCTGATATTGCAGAAATTCACGGATAGCGTGGCAGGGGTCGCCTTGGTCTTGTTGCTCCGTTTGCCCCGAGCAGTTGTAGTCTTGAGCGGAATTTTGCCCCCTCCCCCCCCCCCAGAACAACTGTACAACTGGGTAGAACTGGACTGGACTGTGGACAAGAGGAACTTTTCGTGGAAGGGGTGTTACCAGGGAACGTGCCTTAAGAAGATTGTTTTTTCGCCGAGATCGGAAACGATTGTGCTGGTTAGTCTTTCTCGGAATCCTGGGCAAACTCATCGTTGTGTACTCGTGGAAAGGTTAGACAACGACCTTCCATGGAAAGTGGCTTGAACCTTGGCCAGAACCACTAACATCTCAGGACTACTTGTGCTGAACCTTTGTGACCAGGAACAGATTATAGAAAAAGGTACACTGGTTGGCACTTGTGAGGAAGTGGATTGGTTGCGTCGGTGCCAATATCTATCGACTGGGACCCCCCGCGAGGATGTACAAACAAGAGTGACCACACTTTTAGAAGGCTGTCACAGCGTTCTCTCCCCGAATGAAATGGTCAAGGCAAAGTTGTTACTCAAGTATGCCGATGTATTCTCATCAAACGATGCTGACATAGGAAAGACTGGCTTAGTTCAACACAAAATAAACACAGGATAAGAATTGCCTATCCATCAGCGGCCAAGAAGATTGCCGGTAGCACGTGAAAAGGAAGTGGAAACCATGATTGAGGGAATGGTGAAGGATGGTGCTATTGAACCTTCATCTAGTCCATGGTGTTCACCCGTGGTGCTAGTAAAGAAGAAGGACGGTGAACTTGCGGTTTTGTGTTGACTACCGCCTTCTGAACGACGTTACAAAGAAAGACAGTATCCCTTGCCAAGAAATGACGACACGCTAGACATGCTTACTGGAGTAAAGTAGTTTAGCACGCTGGATCTAAAAAGTGGCTACTGGCAAGTTGAAATTGACTCTAAGGATAAGGAGAAAAGAGAAATCTGCATTTTCGACTGGAAAGGGTCCGTGGTAATTTAAAGTAATACCGTTTGGATTGTACAATGCTCCAGCAACGTTTGAAAGGTTGATGGAATTCGTACCTACCGGGCTAATTGGCGATGCCTATCTGGTCTACTTGGATGACATCATCGTCGTAGGCCGTACGTTTGAGGAGCACCTTCAAAACCTGGAACGCGTGCTTATGAAGATTTAGAGTGCCAACCTCAAGTTTAGTCCGAAGAAATGTTCACTATTCAAACGGCAAGTAAACTTTTTGGGGTATGTAGTATCGGAAGAAGGTATGTATCCGCGCGGATTCAGAGAAAATCGCCACTGTCAAGCATTGGCCGGTTCCAAAAGGCAAGATGCAGGTTAGAGCATTTTTGGGTTTTTGCTCCTATTGTCGACGATTTGTGAATAACTTTTCAGATATAGCCAAACCTCTGCACAAGCTAACCGAGGAGAAGCGACATTTCTGCTGGGACGAAAGTTGCGACATCGCATTCCAGGAGCTCAAGGACTGTCTTTACAAAACACCTATACTGGGGTACCCTGATGCAGGCAAGGGATTTATAGTTGACACAGACGTAAGTGATACAGGACTTGGCGGTGTGTTATCTCAACGAAACGGTGATCGAGAGGTTGTGATAGCGTAGTTCAGCAAGTCGTTGTCAAAACCGGAAAGGAACTATTTTGTCACAAGACGTGAATTGCTAGCTGTGGTAAAGTCATTGCAGCATTTTAGCAAATATCTTCCGGGGCGAAAGTTTCACTTACGAACTGACCATGCTACACTAAAATAGCTATTGCAGTTCAGATTCATCTTTTCAAAATTTCGATCAAAATTTTGTATGTTTTGTTCAGATTGATCTACTGCAGGAATACTTCTTTGTGATCGAACATCACAGCGGGAAATCTCATGGCAACGCAGATGCATTGTCAAGAAGACCTTGTCCTGAAGATTGCAAGCATTGTACGTGGCAAGAGGGTAAGGAAGTGGTATCTGTGAGGATGCTCAGGACTGACCACCTCGACAACGAGTTGAAGGACAGCTTACAACATACAAAGCAGGAAGATCCGGACATCAAGCCGATTCTGGAATGGATGCAGGCCAGTGCTCCCAAGCCTAAGTGGAGCGACATCTCAGCGATGAGTTCGACCACTAAAAGCTATTGGCTCCAATGGGACAGCTTGCTGCTTCAGGATGGAGTTCTGTGCCGTAAATGAGAAAATGGTCGGGGAGACAGCTGTCATTCGCAAATGGTTGTCCCTAAGGCTAAAGTACCGGATGTTCTACAGCTGTACCTTAATGATTGTTTAAGAGGCCATCTGGGAGTTAAACGAACTCTACTGAAGATCCGAGAACGGTTCTACTGGGTCCACTGTCGAAACGATTTCGATAACTGGTGTCGCAAATGTACAAGTTGTGCGACTGTAAAGGCACCTCAGGACTCGTAGTAGAGGTGCATTGAAGTTGTACAATGTAGTTGTACAATGTAGGTGGACCATGGGAGAGAATAGCCATTGACGTGGCGAGGCCATTTCCTTCTTTGGATTACTTCACTAAGTGGCCATAAATATTCGATATTCCAAATCAAGAAGCTTTAACAGTTGCGGATAAACTAGTTCATGAAGTCTTCTGTGGTTTTGGAGTGCCTTTAGAGATTCACAGTGATCAAGGAAGGAATTTTGAGTCTCAAATATTCCAGGAAAATTGCCGAGTTATGGGTATTCACAAAACAAGAACGACTTCTTACCGCCCACAATCTGATGGAATGGTAGAACGGATTCAATCAGATATTGGAGACCTAGCAAAAGTCGTAGACAATCGGCAACGAGATTGGGACAAGCACATACAACCGTTTTTGTTGTCATATCGAAGCGCTGTTCACGAAAGTACATCAGTGACACCGGCTTTCGCAAATTTTGGAAGAGAATTACAGCTACCTGCAGACCTAATCCCCGGGATACCACCTGATGCCCCACGCAGTATAACCGATTATGCAAATGACTTGCGGAACAAAATGAATGACATTTATGAGCACGTCAGACAATCGGGCCAGCAAATGTCCGGAAAGATGAAAACCCGGTATGACCGCAAAATGAACAACAAAGGGTTCGACGAAGGTTCACTAGTGTGGCACAGATTGGCATTCGGCGTGAAGGCGTGTCCGGGAATATTTCAACGCCTGATGACCGCACTACTAGCCGTCGTACCAGGTGTAGCCGTGCTTATTGATGACATCATCATCAGCAGTCGCACATTGACAGAAATGACTCAATGTTTTGAAACAGTATTGGAGCAAAAAAAATTGAAACAGATTGAAAGAGCAGGATTACGTCTTGATAAATGTAAATTTGCTAGAAGACGCGTAGAATTTTTAGGTTTTGTAATCGATGCGGATTGTATTCATCCAGCTCAGAGCAAGGTTGAATCGATTCTTGAAACTCCAAAACCTAAAAATAAACAACAGTTACAAGCATTTTTAGGCCTCTACAACTTTTATGAAAGGTTCATACCTCACAAAGCCACTATACTTGAACCTCTACATAGATTACTTGATAAGTCACAAGTGTGGCAATGGACTGACCGAGAACAAAATAGTTTCGATACTGCCAAGCGTTTACTTTCTTCAGAGTTGATTATTGTTCATTACGATCTTAATAAGCCATTGGTTCTTACCTGTGATAGCTCTGAATACGGCGTTGGCGCTGTATTGTCACACGTCATGGAGGTTGGAACAGAGCGGCCTGTTGCGATGGGCTCTAGAATCTTGCATGCGCATGAGAGACGTTATTCCCAATTGGATAAAGAGGCCACTGCTATCATTTTTGGGGTAGTTAAATTTCATAATTACCTGATGGGAAGGTCTTTCACGATAATCACAGACCACAAGCCTTTGCTTGGTATATTTGATCCTCAAAAGCCAATGCCAGCGATCCTGTCACCTCGCTTAACTAGAATTGCGTTAATACTTACGTCACACAACCACAAAATTGTTTATAAGCCAGGTAGAGAAATTGGAAATGCTGATGGTTTAAGTCGATGGCCACAGCCAGTTCCAATCAACTAGAACAACAGCTTTGTGATGTTTTGCTTATGGCAGAGACACCTGCTGATTTTCCAGTGGATGTTGATCTCATAGCATAGAAGAGAGACTGAACTTTATTACGAGTAAGTCACTATATACTAAGCTGTTGGCCGGACAGAGTCACGGACAGTGAACTGCGTCCGTATTGGTTACATCGTACCGAACTCTCATTACATGAGGAATGTATTTTATTTGGTTGCCGCGTGGTGGTGCCGCCATTGCTGCGTGAGCCTTGTCTAGGTGCCTTACATAAGACACACGTTGGTGTCGTGCAAACAAAGGCATTGGCAAGAAGTTACATTTGGTGGCCACAATTGAATCATGACATTGAAGTTTTGGTGGGTGAATGCTCAAAATGTTCAGAAAACAGGCATATGCCCCCTAAAACAAGCTGTGAATGAATAACACCAACTAAACCGTGGTCTCGAATTAATGTAGACTTTGCGAGACCTTTTCAAAATAAGACATTTCTGATTGTCGTCGATGCTTATTCGAGATAGCCTGAGGTTTTTATGGTTAACAATATGACCCCTGGAAAAATTATTCGAAATTTAAGGGATATGTTTGCAACACATGGATTGTGTGACACTTTGGTTTCAGATAATGCAACCCCATTTGTATCGGCAGAAATGAAAATATTTCTTGAAGCCAATAAATTTAAACATGTCACTACAGCACCTTATCACCCGGCTACCAATTGTTTGGCTGAAAGGATGGTCCAAACCATTAAGGGCAAACTGCACGATGGATGATGTTCCATGGGATATCAAACTCCCTAACGTTTTACTAGGTTTGCGGGTTTCACCTTGTACAGCGACTAAAAAGAGTCCAGCAGAACTTTTAATAAACAGACGCCTACGAACTTTGCTAGATATACATATCGCGATAGTCAAAGATACATCCCGATAATCGCCAGCAAGGAAAGAGAACACAACAAATTATTTGTAACGCTCAAAAAATTAACAGGGAATCAAAGACGGGCCAAAATGTAACATAACATAACATACATAAACACTCACGCCTGTCCCCCAGAGGGGTAGGCAGAGACTACGGACTTCCATTTAGCACGATCCTGACATACCTCTTTCGCCTCCTTTACATCCATATATCTACGCATATATGCTCGTCGGTTAAGGGTACTTCTAACGTGGCCCATTTTCAAAATATCGCCAATTTGGTCGATAAACTTTTTCTAGGGCGTCCCTTCCCGACTCAGCCGTTCACATCTGCTATATAAATTTGCTTTGTCACTCTTTCCTCATTCATTCTTTCTACGTGACCAAACCACCGAAGCATTCCTTTCTTAATCCTGGTCACAACATCATCTTGCATACCACATTTATCTCTTATCACGCAATTTCTCACCCTGTCATTCAGATTCAACCCTAGCATATTCCTTAAAGACCGCATTTCTATAGCATTTATTCTACTTTCGTGCTTCTTCTGCCACACCCAGCTTTCACTACCATACATTAAAGTAGGGACTAACACAGCATTATGAATTACCATACGTACCCATCGATCACTAATAAAGAACTAGATACACAATCCCATACAAAAGTTCTCTAAAAACTGTCGCCAATTGTTGTGACGTAATTCTAGTTGAAATAAATATACATTTATGTAAATTCAACTTTAAATACATTGCCTATAGTTGTATTCACAAAGATACGTACGAAAAGCAATAAATTTTTATGACCGAGGCTCGTAGCTTGGGCAAGGAATCATTGGAGTCGAACTGCCCAATATTTTTGTTACTGTTATTTTAATTTTAAAATGTTTCAAACTTGTTTTAAAAACTTGTGTACATAAAGCATATACTATTCTTTTCTATGGTGTATTATATGTAATGATTATAATTTACCTGAATGTAAATACGTTTTTGGATAGGACATCACATTCATTTAGTAACGAAAGTACTTGAAACAGTCATAATTATTTGTTTATTCTTCATCTTATGTCAATAATTTAAAAATATTGCATGACAAAGAACTTAAATCTTAATTCAATAGTTACTAAATATAAAAAGTATGTACAGAAAGTTGTAAGTCGTAGTCACATATTCATCACTTTCTAAAACATGCTTCGAACATACAACGCTTCCTTGGGTCGGCTTGAAGAATTCTTCGGACCTTTGACATGCTATGACTGATATCCATTCTGCACACCTAACTGGGTCTCGAGAAAAGCTAAAAATTAAAAATAAAACCTCACATCTTTAATTTTACTACATGCACATATTCAAAATTAAGTCTATAAAATGATCTATAATATTTAGAGAAACTATAGAAGTCTCATTAAACAAAAAAAACATCATACGTTAATAATAAAAAAAATAATAACGTCTCCAACAAATGGAACAGAGTCAACGCACATACCTCGAACAATTAAAACTTATTTTATTAAGACTTCATTTAAAAAATGTTTTACGGAGATTCCTTGACAAAATATAAGTATTTACAATACAGTGATCAAAATTAAATAATGATAATATTAATACGTACCGAAATTAGGAAATTCCATCCTTTTTTAGCGTCCTGGATGTGTGATTTTTACACTTTTTAAACGAGCACTGAGGCATGTTTGCCGTCGGAGCGTTCGAATGTAACTAGATTAAAAGCGCACCCAAATGTTCGAATGGGTGCTCATTCGGTGAGGTCGTTTTTTGTCACTGATTGTGTATCTAGTTTTTACTAGTGATCGATGTACGTACCATACGTTTGACACATTCTGGTTCTTCATAATAGAGTGTAGTGCCCCATTCACTCTATTCCCTGCATTTACTCGTCGTTCTATATCCCTATCATATCTACCATCCCTGCTAAATACACATCCCAAATACACAAACTCATCCACTTGCTCAATTAACTCTCCTTCTATTCTTATTTCACATACCGTTTTGCTTTCTTCTCTTTCAAAAACCATCACTTTCGTCTTACTTGCGTTCACTTTCATTCCCCTTTCTTTTAATTCCCAGTTCATTAATGTAACCATCATTTGCAACTCAGCTGCCGATGACGCAAATATGACTTGATCATCGGCATACAAAAGGCATTTGACGGTTAACTCGCCCATTCTTAACCCACATTCTTCATCTTTCAAAGTTTGCAAACACCGGTCCATAAATAGGTTGAACAGCCAAGGGGAAGCTACACAGCCCTGTCTGACACCTTTTTGGATGTCAAAAAGGTGTCAGACAGGGCTGACACCTTAAAAAGTCCGAGTAGACCCCATTGATCCTGACACAAGCACTAGATTCCCTATAAAGAGACCTTAATGCCTGTATCAAACCAGCGCTCAACCCATATGAGTTCAGTGTTTGCCATAACACATTCCTGTCCACTCTGTCATAAGCCTTTTCCAAGTCCATGAACGCACAAAAAACTTTCTGGTTTTTGGCCAAAAACTTCTCCGCAATCATGCGCATGGAAAAGACTTGATCTGTGCACCCCATTCCCTTTCTAAAACCAGCTTACACATCCCAAATTTTTAATCAGTTTCTTTCATAACTCTTTCAATTAACACCTTAGCATACAGTTTACCCACAATACTAAGCAAGCTGATACCGCGGTAGTTTTTGCAGTCCTGCTGTGACCCTTTTCCTTTATTTATTGGTACTATAACTGCTTTACACCAGTCATCCGATACCCGTTTTAATTCCCAACATAAATTAAACAAGGTGTACAGCAGACCTGCCACCACTCCCTCTCCAGCCCTTAGCATCTCGAGTGATACTCTATCATATCCAGCTGCCTTACCTGCTTTCATGCTTTTCATTGCTTTCATTATTTCATCTACACTTATCTCCATACCTCTTTCCACTTCTTTCCGAATTTCTAGTTCATTTAATTCAGACGACTATTCACTCATAAACACGCTTTCAAAGTATTCCTTCCATCTGTTTAAATTCGAAACTTCATCATTCAGAATACATCCATTCTCGTCTCTTATAGCATTTATTATAGGCTGTTTTGTATTTCCCCTGGCAGTTCTTACGAGTTTCCAGAACATTTTTATATTAGCCTGGAAATTATCAGATATCCTTCTATCATTCTTATCCGTTCTTTCTTTCTTTTTCCTTTCAACAACTTATTTTACTCTCTTATTTAGACGTCTAAATTCTGCCTCTTTTCTTTTAATCTCATCATTCATATCAGAAGAATTACCAGCTTTGGTTGCTAGTAAATCTAACCATGCTTTCTTCTTTGATTCAACTTCCACCCGTAACTCATCATCCCACCATAACATATTACTTTTCATTTCATTTGTTCTCTTACTTACACCACATACTTCGGTGGCGGTATCCACCAAACCTTTCTTAATATTATCCCACACAGTATTCAAGTCTAAATCATTCATACACAACTCATTCAAACATCTAATATTTTCTCTCAGTCTACATTTATACTTCTCTATCACATCTTCATCTTGTAACTTCTCTATTCTTATACGCTGTAACGCAGTGGTAGACACAGATGTCCGATGCCGCCAACGCTTGAAAAGTCCATTAATTCGACATAAGACCAAGTAATGATCCGTCCCTACGTTGGACCCCCGGTAAACCCTTGTATCTACGACTGCGCTCCTCATTCTTTCATCCACAATTACGAAATCTATCATGCTTCTATCATCACCTCTTTCCCATGTATACATGTGAATCTTCTTATGACGTAAAAAAGTATTCGTCACAAAAAGATTCTTTTCCGCACATACGGTGAGGAGGTCTTCACCATTCTCATTTATACTTTCATCACCAAACGTTCCCAATATCCTTTCATAACCAGACCTCTTCGCCCCAACCCTTCCATTAAAGTCTCCTAACATAATAATATTTTCATTTTCCTTACATTTTGTCAACACCATCCTTACCATGTCCCAAAACTGCTCTCGGATGTAAGTGGGTTTAGACATGTCTGGGGCGTACACCCCTAGCAGGAACAGCTTTTTTAAGCCCACTTTCATTCGTATCCATAGCAGTCTCGGGCTTACACATTCATACTCTTTCACACATTGACCCATTCTTTCTGAAAGGATGAAACCGCTGTCTTCTGTGTAAGTCTCAAATCTCTGATATGTACTATACTGTTACAAATATATGCATGTACATATATGTATGTATGTGTGTGTGTGTATATATGTTTATATATTTAATTATGACTTTATATTATATTTAGTGTTTATGTATGTATTAATGTTTGTTTAAATATGAATATATTCATGTATTTGTATTTAGTAATCATGTGTGTTTGAAACTGGCCTACTGGAAGAAATAATAATAAGAAATATAATAGTTTTTACTGTCACATACCCTAAGCTTGTAACACTACTATTTTATTTGTAAGTTTTTTATTTATGTACTAAGTACATATGTACAAAGAGTGGCAGATAGTGCAAGATTAAATAAAACATCCCATAATGATTTCTTATATTTACGCGAACACTACACATGATTAAAACTACTTTTACGGATTTTATCGCGTTTATTTTTACATTTTATTTTTATTTTTAATTCCCGACGTTTCGGGCGCTTTCCAGCACCCATGGTCACGGGGGACTGAGATGACTGACGTCCCGATGTCATTGTTAAACCCGGAGTACCTTCAGCTTTTTTAATTATTGTTTATGGTTTTAATCAAAACATCCCATATTATAAGTATTTGGTCATTTATTGCATAAAAAACCAACAAAAACAAGTCACTGTATGTTACCGATATATCAATTCTTGGCAACCTCATTTTTTTCATACGTATTTTTGTTTACTTAGTGCTTTGGCGTACAGGATACGGGAATGCGTTTCTGGCGTGGCGCTCAAAAGGGTTAAGAAAGCCGTAGTGTCTCACAAGTTTGCTTGTAAAAAACAGTTAAGCGAAAGCCTACAGTCCATTGTAGACAAAGGTAAAAAGCACAAATTATTAATTTTTTTTTAAATAATCCAACATTTCATCTACTGGTGAGGCTCATTGCACCTGTTAAAATTATTTAATTATCGATTTCCCTTTATAATGCTTTTTATTAATTTTAGCATCATTTAATTGGTAATCTATATAGCATAGTCACTTCTTTAGTCATGCACACTAATTAATACCAACTTGTTGTAACTGACAAACAACACTAAAAACCACAATGCTCCATCCATTATGATAATTTATCCCAGACCTACTCTACCAATCGACTCTACCATACATACTTCTGAAATTATATGGATCTATTTTAACTTTTATTACCTAATATATAAAAATTAATATTTGTTAGTCCATGTATTTTATGCACTGCCATACCATTCATCAGATTGCAGTAAAACTTTGTCAACATATTGCTTGCACTTCCACAAAGATTATAGGCATAGTTGGACCCAATAGGTGGCTTTATTGTACAATCCAGATATCAGAAACCCATGTGAAGCCGGGGCAGATTGTTAGTTAGTTATAAAATGATACTGTATCACAGTTTGGAAATGAGTTCTGGTATATATATATCCTTTACGCTAAAATAATACAGAGAGAAAAATACATTAAAGGATGTTTAAAATCTCATTATTTTACATAATTATTTTTAAATATAATAAACTTACATATAAATATACAATATCATTATACATTATTTAATTAAAATAATTTAAACATAACATTAGTATGAAAGTTGCTTAATCAAAGTAGTCATCAATGTCAATATCAGGATTCAAAATATCATCACCAAAAGGTGTCAAATCTATTTGGTCTAAAATCAAATTTTCACACATTTCCTCTAAGTCAGTTTCCCCTATTAATATTGCACCTTGTAATCTCCCATTTTGAAGAACAAACTTAATGTATTCAACATTTGGCGTTGTTCGAAGAAGTATTTCATAATCATTTCCTAAACCTTGTCCATTATATTTTCCTAATAAAACTACTCTATACCCAAAAAGTGTTGTGCAATGTGTGAACAGCTCGAAACAAAAATCTTGGAGTACTTCTTGATTTGTTATTCTAGCATGCATTGCTTTTGCAGCCATACCTGCCATTTGTCTGGCTTGAGTCCATAACCTTAACTGAAACCAGTGTGGAGCATAAGACCAAGCAGCAAAAGCAACATCACCAGCTGCAAAAACATCTTTCACTGTTGTTTCTTGATTCTCATTCACTGCTAGTCCACCATCGTTTCCTTTTATGGGTTCTTTATCCCAAGAAAAATTTACTGCAGGTTCTACTCCTGTAGCAGATATGACAAAATCACAAGATATAGTCCTCCCATTTGTGAGTTTTACATCCAAGCAATATTCTTTATTGTCTACTTCCTGAACAGATTCCACTTCAACCTGGTAAATTATCTCAAGCTCTTGTTCTCCATTTTCATTCTTAATGCTTTCAAGTTTACGATACCAGTCTGGTCCTAAGGCAGCCGATTTTATGTTCTTATTTATGGAAACAACAGTGTCTTCTTCTGTAAAAACATGTCTTCTTAAAATTGTATGCTTATTTTTTTCAATTTCAGGAGATCTATTCTTCATGGTATTTTGAAAAAATTCAGCTGCTCCTGGATCAATAAACGTTGCTGAAATGTAATCATCTCTTATCACCCACACTTTCTGAATCCCTTTAGTAGCATAAACAATTTCTGATGCAATGCCACCATTGCCTACTATTACCATTCGACGGCCAGTTTTCAGCTTCTCTTCAAATTCTTTCACAGAATCTGTATCTCTGATGCCTAAAATTCTGTTACATTTGTTAGAATCTGATATTAGCCTTGGTATGCCTCCCGTGCAAATACAGATTACGTTATATTCTATTGTTATACCACCATCTGTAGTAACAAGTTTATGCGTTGTATTTATATGTTTTAAAGAGTCATAAATAATGTTTAGATTAGGGTGAATTTTTAATAAGGAATTAGCTTCGGTTTCGCTTACGTCAAACCTAACAATGGTTTTTGCAAAAAAACTAACATTGCTTACATTTTTAACTAGCGACGAGGCGGTAATTATCGCAATGGTTTCTTCCGGATGAAGAATCGCTAGTGTTTCAACACAAGTGACTCCAGCTATTCCACCACCAACGACCAAATAGGAGACTTTTAAATTGGACATTGATGAACTTTTAATCAAAATTATATTATATTAAGGTGAAGAATTCTCCCGATTTAAATATTTAAAATATTTTTGGTGGAGAAATTAATTGTCAATACTACAGATAATTTAGTTATCTTATCTATTACCATAATAACCATAATCTATGGTCATTACTCTACAATTTTTTTAAAGATTTTGGATTTGGATGCTTGTCTTTTAAGCCACGTCCTAATTTCGTTTGGGATTTTTGAGTATTCAACCAACTGGAGAGGCAATGCGCGTAAATTCCTAAACAAAAAGTTCGTCAATGTCAGGGGGGCGCAAGAAAAACACACTACTGTATACTTCACTACAAATGCAAAATTGAGTTAGGTCATTATACACGCGCACTACAGCATTTATATTTATGTTCATTGCATTTACGCATGCCATTAAACTGTACACGTGTGGATACATTTTTTTTTGCGCCCGAAGCAAATATGGGCAACCCTCCGGAAAGCGGGGGAGGGAGGCGTTGAATGCTCATAGCATACCACGCAGCCGGCTGCGTGGTTATGTGGAGACTTTTACCCACTAAACACCGCCTTTTAGGAATTGGCTTAACGATCTGACTAGAGATCTCTAAGCCGTATACGAACGCGACCCTCCTTGGCAGAAAGGAAGACGCAATGTGGATACACTGGTGCCGCTGTATATATGCATAAGCACCGTAAGGTGAGGACTATGTCGATATTATATATCGATAAACAAATCATCATAGTCCGCGTAAGTTCAGCGTTGGCAAAAGTGAGTTTTAATATCTTTTCATTTATTACCTACAGCCGTTCACAAGTCCACAGCTGACCATAGGCCTCCCCCAAGGGGTGCCACAAAGCACGGTTCAGATCAATTTGCATCCATCGACTTCCTGCATGTCTTACCTGGTTATCACTCCATCTATTGATGGTTAGCCCTGCACTTCACCCGTCAGTACGAAGCTGAAACTCGAGAACGTTTTCCCCCCATCGGTAGTCGTTTCTTCGAACTGTATGGCCGGTCCATTGCCACTTAAGCTTACTAATCCGTTGGGCTTTGTCGGTCTCTCTGGTTCTACTGTGAGTATCCTTACTTCTAGGTTCATTATAATGAAAACCCCGAGCACACCTAATAACTCGGATTTTAATTTAAATTTAATCAAAAAGTTTGCTATGGGTACTTTCCCCGTTGTATTTATACCGAGCAATAAAAACTTAGTGTTTCTAATATTAATTTCCAAATTAAATTTCACACATGCTATGATCTCTTAAGTACTAGTCGAAGCTGTTCATTAATTAGTAAGGTCTCTGGGACCAAGTATTTAGGAGTCGTAGTTGACCAACATTTGTCATGGCATAGACACATTGAATCAATCATGAATAGACTTAGGAAACTTACATGTCCATTTAAAACACTAAGACGAAAAAGTTACTGACTATACCAAATATATATTACTTTGGCTCAATCTGTCTTAGTATATTGTATTCCTGTATGGAGTGGAGCTACAAAAACCAACCACCAACCACTCACTCACTCACCTATTCACTTTCACACACACACACACACACCTATTCACCCACTCACACACAAACGCGCGTGCGTATATATAACTTTGCCATGAATATTATACAATACAATACAATACTCTTTATTGTACACCAATGAAACATAAATATAACAAATAATGAACAAACAATGAGGGAAAGACAAAAGGCATTCTTATTGCTACATAGCAATCTCTTCCAGACAACCCAGATGAGGAAATTAATAAAAATAAAAATAAGATTAACGAGTAGGCGGTACCAAATTAGAAAAAAAATACATACTTATGTACTAAAACGACAACATACTTTAGGTAGATTAATGACCATAACTAAGAGGAGGAAGAGAGAGGAGCTAAAGAGACAAATAGTGTTCCTTAATCTGATTCTTGAACACATTTAATGATTGAGCACTTTTAATTGACTGGGGTAAGGAGTTCCAGAGTCTTACTCCAAGAACAACAAAAGATGCATCATAAAATGTCGAACAGTGTACACGATATTGGAGCGAAAGATTTTCTTTGGACCGTAAGGAAAAGTCGTGACAAGAGCTAAGAACGTTTCTCTTAGATAGGGAGGACTTGATACATTAAATAAGACGCAGTAGACCGCAGAAAGCATCTGAGTATTCCGACGAAGACAGATTGGGTACCACTTGAGTTATATACGATATTTACGAAGCCCAAATATGAACCGTATACAGAGATTTTGGAGTCGCTCAAGTTTGTTAAGTTGCTTCTCGAGTCGAGGATAGGGAGTAGTAAAGATTGTGCAAGTGTAATTTTGGTGGTAATAGGTAAAAAGTAGTTAAGCCTCCGGAGTGAATCATATCTGCAAACGTTTTTCGGCTCACTGCATTGATTTGGGGAGCCCAAGAAAGACTGAAATCCAAAAGGATACCGCAATTTTTAACTACTTCGTTATATGAGATAAGGATACCATTAAATATAACGGATTCAGGTTGACATTTTTTAATTTTGGAAATCATTCTTGATCTCCCAATAATTATAGCTTGGGATTTTAAAAGGTTCACCGTCAACCCACAAGATCATGTCCAGTCGAGAATACAAGCCAGAACCTTGTTTTTATTTTTTATTTTATTTTATAGTTAATTATTATGTAAAGATCATGCAAAGGCGGTGCGGATCAAGCAGAGGCGGTGCGCCACTATATCTCACACTATGTGAGGCGGTTACTTCTGGGACGCGACTGCCCCAGGCGGTGCGCTTCAGACTAGCGACGCGTGGCAAGAGGCCACCTGAGGGCAGCGCGAGAGCCTTTATTGTCTCGGCTTTACCATCAATGCACCTCGGTCGGACGCGCGTTTCATTGGTCTTCTAGACCCCCCCCCCTTTTCCCTTTCAGTGTGTACTGATGGGATATGAGGTTAAAGGAAGGACAAACACTTGGCAAATATACCCTCGAACAAAATTAAAATACGCAAATTATTTCCGCATAACCATTTATTATTAAACCAATAATAGAAATATTTACTACTTTCTGTAATACTTTATTATAAAATCTAAACCAAAAATAAAACCCTGTTCGGCAGACAAACCCGAATAGGTTAATTAACTTATCGATAGCCAAAGTTGTGGTGACATTTCTACTTTGCAGTTACTACTCACGCGTTTAAAGAATGGGACTGAAGATGGCGTCGCCTCTATTTATCTCTCGCTCGCACTCTGTTGCTATAATAAATTATAACTATACTCACACCCGCCGGTAGAGACTACAAAAAAAAATATGTTGCGGTATGTGATTTTCGTGCGTGCTATAACTTCAGTCCGACTTGTCATTGGCATAAATGGTAACAAAATGCCATACACTAAAAATCCCAGTTTCGCATTTTTGTGAGCTAGACGCGTTCTGAGAGATTATTTTACATAATTGATGTTGATTTTGTTAATACTTTTGTTAAGTCGCAGTTATTGTTTTTGTTTATTGTAAAGCGTTGTTTGTTATTTCGTTTTTGTTGACTAATACGTTATTTGGTGTTTTTCTTTCGGTTTAAAGAACTTTAGGTATTTCTCATTAAGACAATAAGTCACTTACATGAGAACAATAACATCTAATATTATAATTCTAGTGCGTGTGGGTAGTAAAAAAATAAATAAATATTATACCGGTCGGTCGTTAACCAAGAAGCGAGTTCATTGTGTTCCTATCAACTATAAGGCGGTGGTCCAAGTATAATTTTAATGCAAAGTTTCAGTATTATAAATATATTCAAATAATCTTCTTTTAAAAATAATTATTGAAGTCGCTTCTTTCACATGTTTTGGAAGTTGATTGTATAACTGTGCTCCCCCAAATGTTATGTTATTTTTTTTCATAGTTTGTTCTTACGGCAGGTAACACAAAATTGCTGGCTCGGCGGGTTATATATTTGTTTATTTGACTTTTTGTTGTGAATATTATGTGTGAGTGAATAAGCTTGTGAGTTATCTTGTAGATAAGTAGACGTGTATTATACGTAAAAAGTTGTTTAATATTTAAAATTTCTGTGTTTTTGTAAATCGTTTTCGATGGTGTTAAGAAGTCATAGTTGTGTAAGATTTTAATTATTTTATTTTGCAATATTTGTATTGGTTTTAAATTACTTTTAGCTGCAGTACCCCATATTTCGATTTGATACAGTAAGTGAGGCTTCACCAACGTATTGTATATTAAAAGTCGAGCATGTTTCGGTATACATCCAACTATTTTATGCAGTGCGCCCACAAGTGAGGAGAGTTTGTTGTGAATATATTGCAAGTGAGCTTTCCATGTAATGTTTTTGTCCAGTGTTAAGCCTAGGTATTTTTCTTGGTTAACTTTTTGTAATACCTCACCGTTAATGCTAAGTTTAGGTCGATCAGGTATTTTTCTATTTTTGGAACTAAATATTATGTATGAAGTTTTAGAAGTATTAATTGTTAATAGATTGTATTGGAGCCAACAGTGAAGTATGTTTAGATCCTCTTATGCGCGCATCGTTATTTCTTTGACATTGCTCCCGAAATAAAATAAGCTTGTATAACTACAGGGTCGCCTTGCTCTCTACGCAGATGATGCGTAGAGAGCAAGGCGACCCTTTTTTTTTTTTTTTTTTAACATGGGGAAATGCCTACGCATACCCGCCTCGCGGGGGCAAGGACGGGTTATGTCGGACTCGCACCGACTAAAACCCCATGGTGTTCCACCTTTGTCGCTTATTGGCAGGGCCACGGGAACGCTTTCGCACACATCCGCAGCCCCACCAGCGCCTGCCGCCCCATGGCAGCACCTCCTCGGGAGAGGAATATTCCTCCGCGTTCTCCTTCACAGGTAAGGCGCACCAGAACACATGGGGCGCCTTCCTTCTCGGCCTCCAATTTCATCTGCGCAACGGACGCCCCCGCGTCCAATGCAAGAAGGCCATGGGGCCAGGAAAAACGAGCACTTAGAAGTACTAGCCTTCCCGACCCCAGCGGCGGATCTGGTCTATGGCTCCGCCGCCAACCAAGATTCGGCTGCGGAGGGTAGGGAGAGCGGCGCCTCGTAATACCGACAATCCTCTCCCCCCGCAGCCCCACCACCACCGCATCAACGGTGCGGCCCCGTTTGAGTCGCGGAGGATAGGGCGAGTGGCGCATCGCCATACCAACACTCCTCTTCCTCCGCGACTCCACCTCGGCTGCAGTGGTAGGTGGGGAGGACACACCTCTCACCGCAGTCCACCAACACACATCCGAAGCGGGCTTCCCAAGCCCACTCGGAGTGGCCACCTCGGGCCGGCCCTCCACCTCGGACCAGCCATTTGGGTTCCTCTTTGTTCACCGCGGGAGACCAAGCCACGGCTACTAAGCCCCCCCGCCACGACAAGGCGGAAACCCGATCGGGGGGGAGCAAGGCGACCCTGTAGTCCCGCTTGGTGAATGTTGTTTACGTAGATCAGAAACAGCAGTGGGCCAAGAATTGAGCCTTGTGGTACGCCACATGTTAGAGGCTTGCGACTACTCTGATAGTCTCCAATTTTTACGATCTGATACCGATCATCCAAATAAGACTTTAGCATTTTGTACACGTTTCCAGTAATGCCAATACGTTCCAATTTTTTTTAGTAGTATCGAATGGCTGACCGTGTCGAAAGCCTTTTTTAAATCGACAAAAACACCTAAAGCAAACTGTTTTTGATCAATTTTGGTTTTATTATATTTCTATAGTTGCGCCAAGGGTGTTATATTTGGGCAGAAAGCCATATTGTTGGTTATACAAAAAGTTAATTTTAGTAAGGTAGTCGTCCAATCTCATGTAAATATTTTTTTCAAGAATTTTGCAGAGTATTGGCAGAACTGAAACTGGTCGATAGTTTCCGGGATTTGTTTTTGTACCGGACTTGTGCACTGTTGTGACTTTAGCGATTTTTAAGCTTTCTGGGAAGACTCCTTCATTTAAAAGTTTGTTAAGGCAATCAGTCAGATTATGAATTATATAATTTTTTATACACTTTACTACTTTAGTACTTAAACCATCAATACCTGTGCTCGTATTTGAATCCAAGTCATCTATGATTTTAGATACTTCATTAGCTGTGTGTTTTTCTTTTATTATTTTATCTACATTATGTCAAAAATTGAGCTTAAACGCGAGAAATTACTAATAGTGGCTACACATAAAATTATAATTAAAATGGTTTATAACTTAATAAAAATGTTTGAGAAAGGAAAAAATCTGGAACGTTATCACCCATTGCAATATAATGATGCAAGGGTGAGTTTGGCAACAGGATTGTCACTAGAATTAAAAAAGATGGTGTGTACCAAGTTCATCTAGTAGCTATAAGTTGGTTTATAATTAATTATTTGAACAAAAATATTGTATTCGCTATTCAATATTCGTTATTTCAAGCGTTGTCCGTTCTTAGGGTTCCATACTCAAATTGAACCCCATATCGTACCGTTACATCTTATTAAAGTCGACTACTGAATATATATTCTTACTTACGCTACTTGGATCATACGGGAGATTTTTGCCATAGTTGTCTTGCGAAACAAGTGGGTTGGCAACCGCAGTTTTTTGTTTTTGTCGTTATTAGGAAGCTGCTGCCCATCTCCTGATTTGTTTCCCTCTGTTGCATCTTACGACACCCACGTGATGATATGGGATAGTAGATATTCTTACACCGCCACCACTATGCGAAGTGCTCAACCATATTACTAAGTCTATCTGTCTCATTGTCGCAGGGTTGTAACTATGGAGTGTAGAAGTAAGGAGTACCAACTCCCGTAGTAGAATAGTTGAAAAAGTGCCATCTGTAAGCAGTAAATAACAATTCAAAAATTCTCCACAACAGCGCTGGAGTAACTACTGGGATGAAATGAACTTAGCAGTTGTCGGCGGTTTGAAGTGTGCTGCTAAACTGCTCGGTAGCCCTAAAATCTAAAATAATTCTATTTAGTAAATATAACATCGAAAAAGTCGTCTATCCCACTAATACTTTTCAGCACGTTCTTTAAAATTTACCCCATAGCTATAGTGGCGGCACCCTTATTTAACGGTTTTCTAAGGACATTTTTTAATACACAGTAATAGTAAAAGCGATTACCATGATGAATGAATAGTCACAATTTTACTGAATATATTGAGGAAAAACGAATCCCAAACATAGTTCCAAACAGCATCGTGGCTGAACAGCGATTGTGAAAGCAATAGCCACTCCGATTTTAACAATGATTATGAGGATAACGATGAGATGTCCGGAATCAAAGTGTTCTCAGACGATTCTGGTTAAGGTTCATGTAGCAGAATTGAGTTTTCAAAGATTATTATATATTAAAAAAACGTCCGTAGAGTTTCTTGCCTGACTGTTCTATTTGAAATACATATTTTCTTGACTGTTAATTAAATTAATATAAACCAAATTTAAGGGGAAATAGTAAAAATATCTCAAATGGCTTAGCAATATCCTCTGTTATGCCGAAAATATTACATGGTAAAGTTGAGGATTAATGTGTACCATGTAAGTTGAAAACACGATTCCGTAAAAATTTCTCGATAGAAAAAAATCCAAAGCTACTTCAAACTGAACAATAAACCGCTGGTATTCATAAAATACTTTAAACTGTATCATGAAACTTTGCATACTAACTGAACTAACTATAAAGCAGGGCTTATGTTTTTTATTTTTTTAATTACATTATTTTTACTGTAAAAAGAAATCACCTTAACTATCGGCTTCTTGAAGCTTCTTTCCTGCCGCCCGATCAGTGTGACCTATTAACCTCAAGTTATTTTGATCGCTTTGGCGCCTTATGAACTTGAATGGCTGTCGTCATCAATTGTTTGCTGGGTTGAGTTGTCGTCAAAATCTCCCAAGGCCTTCGCAATGTGACGCATCAGCATATTGTGATGTAAAAGATTATAAAATGAAGAAGCTCAAAAGGGCTAGAATTCAGAGCCGCAAAGCCAGTTAATTAAAAAAATTTAACGCTGAATAAAATTATGCTTGCTATAGCTTGCTATGCTATGCTTATTATAGCTTGTTACTATGATTATATAGGGATGGTTAATGTTGCAGAAACATCGATGTTGATATCGATGTTAATATCGATAGCTTAACATCGCTGTTCGATGTTTATCCTACTTAAAACATCAATGTTGGCCGTTATCGATATTTGCACATGTACCTATTTATATAGTAGGTTAGCAGGTTAAAATTATATGAACAAAAAACTAGTAGTGTTGTTTATTATTTATAATTAATGAAATGAAATAAATTAATAAAACATTTAGTGTCAAACAATTATTGAAAATGGGAAAAACTTAAGAAATATTTAGTTGATTTTCTACCGATAGTGATGAATGTTATTATTTTGATCTTTAAATGTTCTTATTGCAATAATAAATCTGGTATGCAAAAATTTACTATTGGACCTAATTTACGATTTAGACGTAGGTTTTATATTAACTACTACTATCGCGAAATAAAAAATATGATTATAGAAGGAAAATTAACAAACTTCACAAAAACAAAATAATAGACTTTTCCATCACCTTTGTTCACAATTTTTAATCAGACAGCCCAAGCAGTATTCTTCGTATTTATTATATTCGTTCTTATTAACCGATTATCGTTTCATTGACATCGATGTTTCACATGTGGCAATATCGATGTTTCAATGATTACATGTAACAACATCGATGCTAAAACATCGATGTCGTAATTTTTAGCATCGATGATCATCGGACATTCCTACTTGCTACATATCTATGTATTTATCCCGTAGACAGAGAAACCCAATTTATCCAATAAAAGAGCGTCTACATGGTCGGGACCAACCACCAACGGTCGTGACCTTGGTCGGGTCAACCGATTTTTGTATTCGTTCTACACGTTCGGGTGGTTGACTCAACTTGTCAGTTGTCTCTGGTATTTAAAAAGTAAAGACGTAAGGTAGTTACTTTTAAAAATGGCTCCTTGCTTTTCTATACAACAAAAAATCAGTTTAGTTTTAACGTTTCTATGCTTGAATGAAAATGAAAAAAAAAAGAATAAAATGGATAAAATTGTGGCTGAAAGAGCGCATTACTTTAAACAAACATGACGTGGTGCTTTAAGACATGGTAAACCACAGTACAGTGACAAGAATTCGGTCAGGACCTCACGTTCTTTGCTTCCGTTCGTATCCATAGTGCCGTTAAACATCCGCCTGCGACGACTGCTAAGCGTGCACTGAGGCGCTCTCATCGGCCGACAGCGTTCTACACGGTTGGCGTCAACCACGGACCCAACATGTGAGGGATGCGCTCGCGACCAAGGCCGTCGGAATCAACCAAAATATTGGTCAGACAACCTATGTCTACACTGTCCATTTTTACATCAACTCGACCAAGGTTACGACGGTTGGTGGTTGGTCCCGACCGTGTAGAAGGCCTATAAAAAAGTACTCTTTGTATAGAGTACTTTTTTATAATAACTGCGCCCTCCTTTCTGCCTAGGAGGGTCGTGTTCGTATACGGCTTAGAGATCTCTAGTCAGATCGTTAAGCCAGTTCCTAAAAGGTTGGGTTTAGTGGGTAAAAGTCACCACATAACCACGTAGCCGGCTGCGTTGTATGCTATGAGCATTCCCAACCTCCCTCCCCCGCTTTCCGGAGAGTTAGCCCATATTTGCTGCGGGCGCAAAAAAAAACAGAGTACTTTTTGCATAACTGAAAACTCTGTATATTTAAAATACTCTGTGCACAGAGTACTTTTTGTATAGGTAACTGAAATCTCTGTGTATTTAGCATATATAAAATGTACTCTGTGGTATTTAGCTCCGGTAGGATATATACTCTATCTAGTATATATACAGCACAGAGTATGTACCTTTGTATAAACTGAAAATATACAGTAATCTATGGGTAGGAGTAATAGTGTTCTGTGGTATTTAAATGATGTTATTTTGTTGTGATGAAGAGAATTTTTTTAAAGTAAAATGATTTATGAGATTTTAATAATTTCCAATTTATAAATTTACTTAAATCATTTGCTTAAATTTTCATTAATGATACATAACCATGTTGAAATGGATTACATTCTGTACAACACCTATTTGCCTATCAATAATATTGTATTTCCCTTTACTTTGGAGCTTTATCTACTTGATATTTCTCAGCGCTTTTCTTGTCATTGGAGTTTTTATATTAACTTTTTGGGGACATATTGTACTGTCTTCGCCACATCAGGCATCTCTATTTTTGGTGGAAAAGGCGGAAAGGGAATCTCGTTTGTTGGAAGAAGCAATAAGGGTGTGTATTACAAAAAATAATTAGTGTATTAGAGATGTAATAATATCCAGACATGAGGAAACAAAGCAGGAGATAGGTAGCAGCATTATCAGTCAAAAATCTGCACTTGCCAACCTGCCAACCAAGCGTAACAACTATGGCGAATATCCCGCTTATGAGGCAAACTAAGGGGAGGCCTAGGTTCAGCTGTGGACTTTTATAGGCTGTGATTGATGGATGGTTTCAAATAACATTTTGTTTACAGGAAGACCAAAGTTCTTGGGTGAACTCACCAAGAAAATCTCATTTGGCTATAATTTTTGGACGAACTGTAGACAGCCAGTTGCAACTTTTAATAGACTATTTTATTCGAGATTTTGTGACAAGGTGGTTGAAGGAATTGTCTCATAAACCGGAACCAGTAATTGACAAATTTAAGGAACATATCTGGGGGGCTGTACAAACATTATATGAGAGACTGTTGAGGGTGGACGCTGAAAAGTTATTAGCTAATGATATGGTGACTAAAGTTACACAACATTTTGAACGAATAAGGATTGCAAGGAGTTGTGCGTAAGTAATTTTATAATAATATATGTTTCCATTCTAAAGATTAATCAAAATAATACATGGTAGAGCTATGCTGCAGCTGTATATAGTTGTAAAACAAATGGGTTGGCTCGACTGGGAAATGACCATGCTCTTACAGAATGCTAGCTTAAAATAGCAGCTTAAAGCTTATGGTGTGTGAAGAGAATGGGAGAACCTTTTCACTGGGAATGAGGCATTACATCTTAGTCCTCAGGGGTAACAATCTATCTGCAATTTTATTCGTAATCAAGGATAGATATAGATGTCTATAGGCCTCAGCAATAACTAACCATCAGGTGGACTGTGTGCTTGTTTTTCACCTTTATCCTATAAAAAAGAAAGAATCCTGCCCACTTTCCACATATTTAAAAACCTGATAGTGAAAGTTTATGTATAGTTATAAGGTATAGTAAGGTATAGTAGAAGAACAGCATGTAAGCTTAGAAAATAATGACATATAGTCATTTTTACAGTTTAAACTCTACGAAGCCCATAAACACTAAAAAAAATAAACTACACAAAAGGAATGGGTCCACTTTTGCTAGTTTTTGAGCTACCTACGCAACACATTCTTAAAGTTTCTTCATAAATTGTTGATATTGTTTCTTAATATTTTTGTATAAAATATTTACATGCCATTGAGACATGATTAACCATTTTTAAAATTTTCGTTTGTCTGTCTTGCCGACCTTCATGAACAAATGGAGAATAATAAATTTTATTTGAAAAATGTAGAGAATTTATTAAAATAGGAATATTCATAAGATAAAATAAATGGTCTTCAATGATCTAAGTCTAATAACGCCACATTAACAGATCCCACCCAAGAGCAGTCAGAGTGGGTAGCTAGTTATAAATGTTATTTTAAAATTAATATACCTACTTGGCTATGCAATTATTTTCATATATTTTCCCAATAATAGAAAATTTCCAATTAATCAAATAATATAACATTATAACGCCTCGTACCGGTAGGTGTAGTGTAGGGCGACCCCCCACTAGATGAAGTGATGACCTGGTAAGACATGCAGGAAGTCGATGGATGCAGGTGGCTCAGGACCGTGCTTTGTGGCATTACTTTGGGGAGGCCTATGTTCAGCAGTGGACTTGTGAAGGGCTGTAATGATGATGATGATGATAACGATATACTGTTATTAGCGGGCTTATGCTATAGGTACTGTGCATGTTGATAGTACGGGCTCGATGAGCCGCCATTTCTTGTCTCATTCTTTATCCGTACGAACTATATATACATATTAATATACATATATAAATAGTAATGGAGGAATCTATCGTAAAATTATATTTTCACAACTTTTTTGTATACTTTAATATCATTAGAGCCGAATTACGTTAACTGCAGCCAAAGGACCCAAAAAAAAGCGAAACTTATTTAAAATACTTTATTATAAAATTAAAATTACAATATAATTATTACTACTAGAAAAGAAGTGAAACAGATTGATGTTAGATCTAGAATGAATTTAAATTATTACATTAAAATAAGGTAAAGTAATATTGCAGAGCTCTGATTGCATCCGTTGACGTCAATGCTCACGTTCTGCTGAGTTGCGCCTCGTGCCGCTGAAATGTATCGGGGTCGCTGCTGTGTAGGCTCCTTACCTATGAGGCTATGCTATAACTGCTGTCTTATAAGTATAAAATATCATTAACTTATAGTTTTCTGCAAAATCCACATTTGTACGAACAGTTGAGTGTGACGACCGGCAGAGATAAATCATTCCCTCCAAAATCTAGAATAACTTTAACCTATTTACTGATAATACATTTGTGTAGTAGAATGTATTTGTTTATATATATTATAAGAACCAGTTTTTAACTGATTAACTGTAACAAATAATATGATAAAACGTATGCCAGCAAGCCACATCGTCACAAAAGTGACCGTATTGAGTTTTAGTATGAGTTGAAATTCAGTAGGTTGTTTGTTTGTTTTATTTTTTATTTTATTTTAATAAGGATAACAACAGCGTATATCACTACATACAATTTTCAAATTTACTTCAAGTATGCCAATAACAGTTATCCACATATTAAATATAAAGATAAGGTAGGTAGGTACAGTTATAATGAATAAAAACGATGGAAATTAAACAATTTAAAAAAATAACAGTAATAAAATTAAGTAATTTTAGGTTTACTAACACTAAGATATTAAGTCTTACTGACAAATTGATATGTGATTTACTCAAGTAAATTTTTTATAATTCATTTATTTATATCATAACATAATATATCATATATATCATTACATATATACATACAGATGTACGTACATACCCATACATTTTTTGGGTCGAGATCAATCCTTTCACTATCCCATATAATGTCTAAATATGGCTTTTATCTCGGAATCAGGAGGGTGAAACGAAAATGCTTAAGCATAAACCTTTTTATTTATCTATGAACAAAAACATAACTTACTTATACCTGGCTTAAAAATAGTTGATATTTGAGATGTGTGAGTTTGTGAGTATTGGTAATAGAAGAAACAAACCATCGCCTGTAGTATTCATCATTTGAAAACTTGCTTTTGTCAGTTTCTTGGTTAATAGCCAAACACATTGTGTAAAAACTTCTCTAGAGTTATTTGTAGTTTCGTTAAGTTTTGTTTTCAATGGGCTATTTTCCACAACTCCACATCTAAAGAGCTTATTTTGCTTGTGGGCAGAATTATTGTTATTATTTGAGCCATGAAATCTCGAAGATATTCATCAGTCCTTTGATGTTGGCAACGACCTTTAGAAGAGACCTCGGCGACGATTAATATGTGAAGAGAAAACTTTGTACCCTTTTTTAAGCGCATATTGCAAGCACAGAGGAGTGTAAGCTTTGGTAATGTTAAAGTTTATACAGAGAAAGACTGCAGAAAATAAAAATTTGTATATAATATGTTTTACGAATAAAATATAACATTCATTATTTATCATTCTGCCAATGTCAAACACAACAGTCTGTGTTTTAGAAATATTATAATTTAATAACATGTCATCATTTCTCAATCTCTAAGGCTAAAACATAAACATGTAAATAAATTTGAAATTTTTTCCAATTTTCGTTTCCAATGCACACACCCGTGACATGCATGTGTGCTGTGTTAGGTCTTGGTTTGGCCGCGTTCAACGGGTGCGTAATATCACAGTTACTTTTAACTTTGTTAATATTAGTACCATACGACACTGCTATTGATATCGAGATTTGCATATGCCTGGTAATACGGTTGGGGGGAAAATTGGGCGTTCGTTCGTCATTTTCGTAAAAAAGTGTAGGTAGTAAGGCTTATCTACTTATTTGTTTTACTATCTATTCCTAAAAATTAATTTTCATAATAAACATAAAAAAAGAAATATAATATTAATTAACTACTTAAATATAGCTTAGCAGTGAATTAATAACCTTTTAATGTAAGTTTTACTTTTTGCAGCTTAGAACTGAACCAACCTCCTGTGTTTGCCCTGGCACCTCACTTGGCAACATACGAGACTGAACTTCATTACCTACGTCAAATTAGCGAGTTGCTCATAATGTTTCTAATGCCTCGCTGCTACTCCCTTGCACCAGCTTCCCACTTATTGAGAGAAATTTTGGCTTGCAAAAGTATGTATACAAAGATATTTTTGTACAATTAGTATAATTTAGCAAAAATATTCAATAATTTTATCACTTCTTTATGTGGTAGCTGCAGTTATATTAGTAGTATAGTTGTAGCATAAATGGGTCGGCTCGATCGGGGAAGGATCACGCTCTCACAGAATACCAGCGTAAAACAGTAGCTTAATGTTGCTGTTTTTCGTATGGTGAGTGTAGAGAACCGGAGACCCTTTTTACTGGAAACGAGGCATTCCATCTTAGTCCTCATGGGTGCCAACGCATCTGCATTTTGATTCGTAATCGAGGATAGATAATAATATAATAATAATAATATTCCACAACTATCACACAACGCCATCTAGTCCCAAGCTAAGCACAGCTTGTGTTATGGGTACTAGACAACTGATAAACATACTTATATATTTCTAAATACATAAATATTATAGATAAATTACACCCAGACACAGAACAAATGATCGTGCTCATCACACAAACATTTGTCCTGGGTGGGAATTGAACCCATGACCTCTGGCTTAGCAGTCAGGGTCACTAACCACTAGACCAACAGGCCTCTCAAAGAATAATAAAATAAAGAAAAAAATAAAGATGTAGATGTTTATGAGCCAATGCAAACACTTACCATCAGGTGGACTGTGTGCTCGTTTTCACCATATCCTATAAAAATTTTTTTTATCAATTTCTATTAGACGTCCAAAGGAATACCTTCTAGGTAGTAAAGAATGTATAATCTAAAACAGCATTTTGTTATCTACTCTTTTGGGTCTAACTTTAGAAATGGCAAATGAGTATTGGGTTTTAATTTTTATGGTAGAAGGGGTTAGTAAAGATGTATCAGAATTTATGATGATATGTGAGTGTTAGCCTTACAAAAGTAACCATTATCTGGAAGGAGACAAAGCGACTGTGCGGCCAATACCTTTATTTCCTGCAAGCCACTTTCGCCTCTATTTTCCTGGCCGCCAGTGACGTGGACCAATCAGAATTCTAGAAAGAGACAATTAATGGCCGCACATTCGCTTTGTCTCTCTCGCACTTTTTCGTCTATATCAACTGATTACGGAACGCACAGTCCATTCTCTTTATGCCTATGCTGTCCTGCTATTATCATAGCGATATTCACTGTTTGTTCTCGCAATACGTCGGTGCTTCGTGTTGACGTGACAACGTCTTATAAATTGGTTTGCCGGGTGACACTTCAAGAAACTGCGTTACGCTCCGCTCACGTTATGCGCTCACAATGAGAGCGAGTGAGAGGCACGCGTCCCTTCCACTCGGGCATGGTTAGCCCGCCTAAGAGCGAGAGAGACAGACATAAAAAGTGTTATTTCATCCTTCTTCCTACTATACGAATGAATATTCACATTAAAATTATTTTACCACTCAAAGTCGTTGTCACGTAAAACTTTCGCCCGTATACCGACTTTACAGGCAACCAATTTTTTTTATAGACAATTACATTATGTCATTTTACAGGGAATGAGGCTTTCTATCTTAGTCCTGACGGGTGATACCGCATCTGAATTGTGATTCTTAATCGAGGATTGATGTAGAGGTATATGGGTCACGGCAACCACTTACCATCAGGTGGACTGTGTACTCGTTTGTCATCCTAATCCTATAAAAAACCTTACTAGGTGGTCATAAATCATAAGTAGGGTTTGCAACCCAGCACTGTTTTCAATCCAGGGGAAGTTTTGGATTGACATTAATCCTGCGGGATTCCACAAATGTTATAGTAAATTACAAAAATTAACAATACCTTACTGCACCTAATTGACTAATTATCTTACTGTTTGTTCTTCTTCTTTGTTCTGTTCAGTCCAACTTGTCTTTGGAATCAATTATAACAAATTGTCATAAACTACAAAAAAAAAATTCAGTCCATTTTCGCCAATTTGTGAGGTACGGCCGTTCTAAGAGTTTTCTTTATAATTGTTGTTGATTTTATTTGTTAATATTTTTGTATAAAATATTTACATGGTATTGAGACATGACATGAGTAACCATATTTAAAATTTTCGTTTGTCTGTCTGTCCGAGCTAATCTTAGACATGGCTGAACCGATTGTGATAAAACTTCACGAACAGATAGAAAGTATTATCAGGGTTGATCTAGATCTTCTTCATCCAAAATATTTGGAGAAATATTGAGAAGTCAAAATAAATATTTTTAAATGATTATCCTAAGTCTAAATAATGCCACATTAATAGAGCTAATAGGTAATCCTACTTGCGTGTACAATTTTTTTCAAATATTTTCCCAAAGATAGAAAACTTCCAATTAACCGAATAATATAACGTTATAGCGATATACCGTTATAAGCGAGTTTTCGCTACTGGTACTGTGCATGTGGACGGTGAGGGCTCGATGAGCCGCCATTTCTAATCCCATTCTTTATTCGAACCGGCTATATGTATATTTATTTAGCCACCTCTACACGTCGACAGATACGTTAGCAGACATCACCTGCGGATGCGTCAGACGACGTGTAGACGGGGGTATTTGCTCGTATGTGGTAGGTATTTAACGTCGGCAGATGCGCCTGCCACCAATCCGTTTGTTGTCGGTTTTTGTGGCACGCAACAAAGGGTTTCAGCGCGAGCGCACGGTGTCTGGCCACACATCTGGCGATGCATCAGTGCTATCATTTATTTTTAATAACTCTACTTCGATTGACACTCAAGTAGTAGTTAAAAGTACTAAATAAATAAATAGCTGCGGCAGCTACGGTCTCAACATTAATTTATAAAATGCTGCATGCATGCGAGTTGCGTCTGTCGAGATTTAACACAGGCTGAACAACCTACAGACGTGTGGATGGTTCGTGCTCATTCATATGCTGATGCATCTGTCAGATCCTCTGACGCATCTGTCTATGTGTAGAGGAGGTATAATACTACGGTATTCTGTGAGGATTTACCACACACAAACTTTTTGACAGCCCTCTGGATTGACATTGAATAACTAACAGCTTGTAACTGTTCTGCCTCTTTACTCTTCAAACACGAATACTGCGCCCACACGTGGCGCTGCTGCATCTTGATAGAAATAAATAAGACGATTGTATCCTGAAAAACGTCTTACTTCAAATAGTTTTTTTTTTCTTACGATTCCTGAATGTATTCCATTTGATTTTAGTTTTGCAGCCTGCAATTGATTTAGTCACAGAGCCGGATTACATAAATCAAAAGATCATTCAGTATTTGGAAGCCCAGAAAGAAGTAGATGCAATGCATGTGCGAACACATGAGTATGCCAAAACATTTGAAGATTATATAAGACTCATCAACAGCTGTAATAATATTGACACACTTAAACGTTTACGGTAAGTGATTACTTATGTAGTACTTTCACTTTTTGCTCGCGTTATGCTAGTTAACTGTTGTTTAGTTGAATGAATTAAGTAAATTGTATATTGTAAAGTAATATCCTTGACTTTTGGTTTTCAACCATTCTACTAAAGTTAAAGTTATAGCCTAAACAATATTTCGAAGACATGTGAAGTTCGCCAACACGCATTGTGGCAGCGCGGCGGACAATTCCTTGCCTTAAAAACCCTCTCTAAAATGAGGAGTGGGATGTATATTTGCTGTAACTTAACTTTTACAACCTATATACGTCCCACTGCTGGGTATAGACCTCCTCTCATTTCTGAGAGGGTTTTAGGGCAAGGAGATGTCCGCCGCGTGTTGGCGAACTTCACATGCCTTTGAAATATTGTCTTTTCTTATTTCTCAGACATGCAGGTTTCCTCACCATATTTTCCTTCAACGTCAATCACATGGTGGTGGTAAATCAGCACTTAAAATTGCAATTAACAATTTCATTGGTGCTGGTGGATATCAAACCCGGGTTGCTCGCTTACTGTGAAATTTACAGCGAGCGCTAACCATCTGAGCTACCACGGCTTACTGTTCTGTTGGTGAGATATAATTCAACAACTACTCAACAACGACCCTCAGATATGTTTTGACAAAGATGAATTAAAAGAAATAGCAATATGTTAACAACTTTTTGTTTAACTTTTAGATATGATATTGTCACCCAAATAATGCAAGCAACAACTCTACAAAATATGAAAAGAGCAAAGGGCATTGATGTTGATATGCTTGAAAAAAGTGGAACCCAGCATAATATCAGCCGACAGCAGTTGGCGGATGCTAAAAAACTCAAGAGATATATTGGTCAATTGACGATTGCTAAAGCTGAATGTGAAAACGCATTGAAAAAGCTTGGCTGGGATGGTGCCTTTCCTGCGGTGGAATCGGATAGTAAAGTATGACCTAATGACGTTTTAATTGGGTACTTGACAATCATTTCCATTATAGGTAATACTTTCTGCAGAAACTTTTGTGGGCAATTGTGTGGTAGTAAAGTAATTTTTTGTATATTTTTGAAGTAACTAGATTGGTTTTTATGGGTTTTAATTTTTTTGTGCGAAACCCTAATTCTTTTTCTAAAATAAAAGTAGCCTAAGTTACTCCTTATAACATTAGCTGTCTGCCAGTGAAAGTCCCGTCAAAATCAGTCCAGCCGTTTCGGAGATTAGTTGGACCAAACAGACAGACAGACAAAAATTTTAAAAATTGTGTATTTGTTATAAGTACCGTATATATTTTATATGCATTTAGTAAAAAGCTGTTATTTTGACATTACAAACAGACACTTCAATTTTATTTAATTGTATAGATAGTATTAATCAAAATTATTTTCAAAACAAACCAAGTATCAAGACACTAATTAACCCCTCAATCCCAATAAAAATCCCATGCAGTCGCTTGCGCCCGGCAAATCCCGAGCGGTCGCATGCGACCGCACCCACCCGCAGCACTTAAAAACTTATATTTACAGACTACTTTTCTATGACGAAGTTTGGAATTATAAAATCTATACAAAATTCTCTATATAAAAGTCAGGTTTTACTTCATTACAAAAAGATTATTGTATTTTGATTACAAAAACAAACATACCAAGCGAATGTGGCAGCGTGAAAGTCACAATCATTTCAATATATTATATTACTCGAAATTATTTATGTAAAAAGATAAAGTATATTCAAATAAAAACTTTCATTACAATTTTATAATAAAACACTATACTAAGCACTAATAAAACACTAGATAAATCCAAAAATCAACACAATAACATTCACGCGAAAATGGCATACGAAATTAACGTAGATTATAAATAAACATCCATAGGATAACTTGACTTTTTATTGCACTAGAGGATAGAAAATTTCATATTGATTCTATAATGCCAAACTTTTTCATGGAAAAGTAGTCTCTAAATATAAGTATTAATGGTTTAAAGTGCTGTGGGTGTGCGCGGTCGAATCCGACCGCTTTGATTTTGACGGAATAGCGCCGCGGTCGGATCCGACCTCTAGGAAACTGAGGGGTTAATATTGCAAAGTTAATTGTTGTCATAATTTTTTTATTGTAGGTGACAATCACCGGAAATAATGTATGTTTCATAGTTTTTTCATTTTCTACCTTGAACTTGGAAGTGACTAACAATTTGAATCATTATTTCTAATGGCTTAATTTTTCGAATCTAGAACCTGAAAATGTCTTTACCATAAACTCTGCAAGTAATTGTTATTCCTACACAGACATTACCATTATACAAGATTATGGAAAGTGTGACAGGACGGAGGTATCTCTCAATGTTTTTGGAAACCATGTGTTCACAAGGGCTCGTTGGATTTTGGATGGCAGTAGAGGAGTTGCGGCACAGTCCAAGAAGCAGTTGGCATCAGTTGGGGGCTGAGATTTTTTACACTTACATAAGGTCACCTAGTGCAGAAATTAAAGTAGATAAGGTTAGATATTTAAGTTTGTTTTTAATAATTATACGCTAGTGTTATCGTATCGTCAGGTGAAATTGTAGCTTTGCTATGGTAACTGGTGATTCATTCCTGGATAGAAAATCGCATTAGGGTTTTAAAATGCTTCTTAGAAATTACTCTTGTTTTGGATCCACGTATTGTAAAGAGTCAAAACGTGTCGAAAAATGCATGTATGGCAATTTACAATGCTGTGTTGATCCCTACTTTAACTTATGGTAGTGAAAGTTAACGCGGTAGAAATGCGGTCATTAAGGAGTATGCTAGGGCTGAATCTGAATGACATGGTGAGAAATTGTGTGATAAGAGAAGAGTGTGGTTTGCAAGATGATGTGACCAGTATTAAGAAAGGAATGCTTTGGTGGTTTGATCATGTGGAAAGAATGAATGAGTAAAGAGTGACAAAGAAACTTTATGATGCAGAAGTGAATGGCAGAGTCGGAAAGAGACCTCCTAGTCGAAAATGTATCGACTAAATTAGCGATTTATTGAAAACGGGCCAAATTAGGAGTACCCTTAACCGACGAACATGTATGCGTAGGTATATGGATGTGGAAGAGGCGAGAGAGGTATGTCAGGATCGTGCTAAATGGAAGTTTGTAGTCTCTGCCTACCCCTCGGCATGACAGGCGTGAGTGTTTATGTGTATGTTGGAGCCACCTACATTATAATTTGATAGTATACCGCAGTGCGATTGCGTAACTCCGTCGGGCAACAGTTGTAGGTGGGAATCTTTTTGAAAGTCCGTAATTTTTCCATTATGATAATATCTTATAATACGCAGTACAATACCATACATCAAATGGCGAAACAAAGACAACCACGATTCTCATCAGAGTTACACAACCTCACTGTTTATACTTGTAAATATACTATTTTAATAGCAAACAGGTAAATTAACGACTCGCTAGCGCAGAGTAGAGAGAAAGAACTTGTGTCTCTGCGGAATCGTGGATTCAACTCTCGCTCTCGGAGATTTGGACGAATTTAACAATTCCTTGAACGTGGTAGAGTCACGCTACAGCAATGAGAATGGGTTGGCTCGACCGGGGAAGAACCACGCTATCACAGAATACCAGCGTATAATAGCAGTTTAGTGCTACTATGTTTCGTATGGTGAGTGCAAAGAACCGGAGACCCGTTTTACTAGAATCGAGGCATTCTATCTCAGTCCTCATGGGTGACAACGCATCTGCATTTTGATTCTTAATCGAGGTTGAATGTGCCACATGTCACATGCATCCACTCTCCATCAGGTGCACTGTGTGCTCGTTTGTTACCCGTATTCTGTAAAAAGAAATCTTAAATTTATAAACTGTTTAGGCTAAAGTAAGTTACTACCATAAAAACAAACACACACTTCTGTTCAACTTCAATTGTATAGCAAAGGAAATATATAAAATTGTCGTATAATTGAAAATAGTGGTGACTCTGTTCTCAGGTTATTTCGTAAAGCTTTGTTGGCATTTGTCTGCTAATATATTTATTACTGAACACTTGCTACCAAACACTTCTCTTTCTTTGTAGGAAACTAGAAAAAGAATGGAGGCTTTCCTGTTAGGCGATAAGGGTCCAGAAGTATTTTATGAGGTTCAAAGTACGGTAGTGGATACAATCCAAGAAAAGTATTATTCATCATTTTTGTTAAGCGACCAGTATAAAGCTTTAATTGTAGAACTAGCTAAAGAAGAAGATAATAAAGGTATGTGGCATATAGTAGATGTTGTTTTATAACATTTAGCCATTGAAATTAAAGATGCTCCAAAAAGCCTGCAAAAAGTGCACATTTTGAAATTGTGCGTTCACTTTATTTAATCTACTTTCGACGGGTGTTTGTGTTGTAGCTCGTAGTAAAGTGCTTTCGGAAAAACCACAACCCGTTGGAAATGTGTATGGACCTATGACTGAAGGGAACAAGTGAACACGGGCCGTATTGCGGTGCATATTTCTGATGGTTGTAAAAATATCACACTTAATGTAGAATGTAATATCATACAATCGACAATATATTTTATTTCTTTCAAATAAAAATTTATTAGCACAAATAAAAAATATTTTTACGATCTATAAAAAAGGAATTTAAAAAACTGATTTTTGGTGTAACTATTCATTTAACTAGTTTTTTTTAATTTAAAACGTAGAAACAATCAACATAATTTTTTTGCTTTCCTTCCTTTAAATCTATCGCTAAAAGTCTGTTGTCTTTTTAGTACATATGCTGTTAAAGTTTTTTTTATTGGATCATCAGCGGGGATTGGATCCGCGCTTAGCTTCTGAGTGCCATCTTACCAGTCTAAAGACTTAGCTACAATGACAAACCAATTATATTTGAAAAAAAAACCAATATGAATCTTGAAATGGATGAATATACAATATGTAACGTAATTAACGCACACCTTCAGACACCCCAATTAGTATATTATGTTATAATCATAATACATGCACTGAATTTTTAGTTAAACATTTTTCTGCACTGATTATTTATCAAATTAGTTATACTAATACCGGAAGAATGTTGTGGTCACAGTAGAAATCCACGAACGCAAAGACTTTAACCTGCTTGAAATAAAGTTCATTTTTCTTTATTTTTATTGAGTGACAGAATTAGTAATAATACAAATAAAACTGCACTCTTAAAAGTCTTATTGCCTTAAGTTAAGGTCCATTTCAGTTTGTTTTGACTGTATAGATTTAGTGTGACTGTAATTTACGTAGTTTTAATTATTTGTGGGATAAAAAATTACCTATATTAAAAATGATAGGAATCGATTCAGTAAAGGATTCTGAACAAACTACTTTCTCAAAGTGCGTTAATTATGTTACATGTTGTATATATATATATATATATATATATATATATATATATATATATATATATATATATATATATATATATATATAAATTTTAATAGATCTGATACTGTTATTTGATATACCTATATTTGTCGCAGCCAACTAGCTTAACTATCCGTTCAATCAACAGCCTAGCCTCTTTACTGAACAGCGCCGTTTAAATAGTGGCCTGAATGATATTCAGTCATTTGATCAAATAGCTATTTTAGGCAAATGACTTGGATCGATGACGTTTCATTACTTGCCTGGCCTGTTCATTTCAATTTAGTTCAACTTTCTGTGACCTAGTGCTGAAACTCTCCAAACTGTCAATATGGCGTAGGCACACAACAAATTTGATGGTGTTTTCCGAAGTTTATATAATGAAAAATAGTACAGTTTGTCGCAGTCAACTTGCTTAATTAACCGATCAGTTAACAGCTTAGCCTTTTTATGTTTAACTATGGGCCTGAATGATATTCGGCAGCTGCGTCTAATACAACATTGCAGCTATCTTGTAATATCAGTGACAGCAGGTCAGGGTGCGGCTGGGGTAGCCAAAGCCGTAGATATTTATGTTATATAGCGCATAGTGCATAATTAGGTATGAAATGTATTAGACGCATCGGCTGAAACGCATGGGCTGAATATCAATGAGACCGCTAGTGGAACGGCGCTGTTTCTTCACCCTATCGTACGAATGGTCTATGCATTAGCTAGCCAGTTTATTAAATGTAACAAAGGCTACGGCTGAATATTATTCTGGACGCTAGTTGAACGGTGCTGTTTAGTAAAGAGGCTAGGCTGTTGTTTGAACGGACAATTAAGCTAGTTGGCTGCGACTTAAATATATATATATATATGTTACTTCTATACTTTGTACAGGGCGGCACCCTGTAAAATTTTCACTTTTAATAAAACAGATTATAATTTTTTTCAACGATTCTTTTAAACTTTCAGAATTCAGCGCGGAGAGATCGCCGGTGGAAGACCGCCAGTTACCCAACGAATCGGCGTCATCAGCAGAAAACGCCGGAGGTACTATACACCTCAATGAACATTCCACGTACGCGAGAAGAAAACTCGATCAATTACAGGAGAGGCATAATAATAAAACACAGGTATATTGATTCTATGTTTATGCAACATAAATGCTTTAAAATTAATATTAGGTGTCGCCTATGATCTCCAATTTAATTATTTTCAATCAGGAATAAGTGCTCATCATTATTATCATTAACTTCTATTTCATTACTTATTTTCAAACACGTTGCATTTCTGAACAAATTGTTGTAATATATTTATTTACACAAAAAAATGTTGCTGTCAGCAATAAGACCGCCCATTGCATATTTCTTTTGTATAATATATAATTTCTGTAATTTTTGTATGGTGTGCAATAAAGAATATTAAATAAATAAATAAATATTTATTAGAGCATTCACAGAATGTCAAACTTTGTGTTTGTTAGAGAATTTTATGATCTCTTGTAGATGGAGAATAAACTATTAGAGGTTGGAGACTAACATAGGTATGTGAAGTATTAAAAGGGTAGACGGGCTGCGTTTTATACAAATGTATTCCCCTATTTTCTTCCTGGACAATACCTCTAGAGTATTCGTTTTTGTTTATAAAATTGAGATCTATTGAAGGCATTCCCCAGTCATTTAATTTTTTTTTGAAAAAAAATAAAAAAATAAATAAATACAGTGGATCCCCGGTTGTCCGACAAACACTTTGCAGGGCAGTGTCGAACTATCGAATTTGTCGGATTATAGAGTGCCTAAGACACCCTATAGTCCGAATTTTTTTTACAAAAGAGTACCTTGTAATCCGACAAATCACAGATCCAATGATAAGATTACAAATCATACTTCATTATGTATGTCAAATTTAGTAAATTAAACAACACAATAGAAAGATAACGTTTTATTATAAAATTCAAGCAATCAGAATCAAAACAATACCCTACGCGTCGAGCACAATAGTGATGTTGCGTACAAGTTGTAACTTGTTCAATCGTGCATTAGCGAATACATGTATGTAATAGACGATGTCGGATTATAGGGGGTGCCGCATTAGCCAGGGGCCGGATTACCGGGGCTCCACTGTATGACTTTCCAAAAATCTTAAAAAAAATGCCCCGTTTTTACCTCCGTAATCAGACGACTACAAAAGAAATTTGAAAATTTTTAAGATAAAAGGAAATGATAGAAGCATAGATCTATTTTGCCTTTAAATTTTGATACCAAAAATAATTTAATTGGCTTAGTTTCCGAGGAGAAAACAGGGACATACGAAACGACGATCGGTCATGGTTTTTGTAGGTAAAATCGTCCCTATCGCACTCTTCGTGTGGAGCCCACAGGTGACGGCAATAGTTTCTTCAAATACCTATTTCTCAATTCCCGCGCAGACCGTCTACCCTCTTAAGAGCAGTGTACTAAGGGCCTGATCGGCGGGCAAACAATAAGCTTTCGGTAAAGATGACTGCGATTTTACTCCCAGCTCGTCGATTTCGAGTTCGTTCCTGATACACTGGCAAGCTAAACAATTATTATTTAAGGCTCTGACGGGCGGACCTTTATGCGGTATTAGTGGTTCGCAGGTAGGTAGGCCACGGTTTTGTGAGTCGATGAACCAGGATCGCGACTCGTCAACGTTTTTTAAAATTTACCACCTCACCAAACCCCGCGTCGATAACCGAAGGCGAGCCCAGCCGCCAGTATTCGTAATCCGTGCTCAAATCCTGAATTTTTTCATTACCTATTCAGAGTCGTAAATTCATAACTGAATTTATGATATTTTTAGACAAAACCCATGTATGTATATATGTAGAGAACAACTAAAATATAGCATAAAAATAAATATGTTAAACTATCAGCTTATAACAAATTATTGAAGGAAAAATATAAACCCCACATAGGCATTGACTAAATGCTATCTTTTTTGTTAAAACGCGACTTCGTAAAATTGTCTTCGGAAAAGATAATAATTTGAATATTACGCCCTGTCACTTTTACAACTTGACGAATGACACACCTAATGTTAAAATCTATCAATCTTATGAAGCTACAAAACGTGTGAAACAAATTTCTTTAATAATATATACATAGTTTTACTTACACGTTACGGTACGTTTTACACGTTAGTACTCTCCATAGCTAAATTATAGGTTAAATTTTTTAGGCTTTAGCGGCTTTGCGTGCATCTTTAAAGCCGGAGTCACCGGCGTTAGCGATGTTAGCGAATGAAGTGGAGAGATTAGCCGGGGAGCAAATGCGGCTGGAAGCTCACCTGGCCAGGACCGACACGTGGGCTGAACACCTTGGCAGATGGCGGGCATCTGTGCACAGTGCTGAGGTACATACTTTTTATAGAATAATGGTGGCAAACGAGCACACAGTCCACCCGATGGCAAGTAAAAGCAATCCTCGATTAAGAATCAAAATGCAGATGCGCTGTCACCCTCAAGAACTAAGACTGAATGCCTCGTCTCCAGTAAAAAGAGTCTCCGGCTCTCTACACTCACCATATGAAACACAGCAGCATTAAGCTGCTATTTTACGTGGTCTCATTCAGGTCGAGCCGACCCATTTGTGCTACAACCATAATATAGCTGCAGCGGAGCTCTACCACGTAAAAAATTATAACTGGTACCTCATTGTTTTGCTGTTTAAAACCACAGAGTAATATTTCATACCCAGCTACACTGTGTAAAGCGTAGAAAATCCACTAGCCCGTATTATTCCAAAGGTGTCGTAAGAAGCGACAGAGGGAAATGAAACAAAACTCAATCCGCCTGTCAAGCGTTGCAACTGTGGCAATTAATTTAAAGTTACGGCCTATATACGTCCCACTGCCGGGCACAGGCCTCCCCTCATTTCTGAGAGGGTTTTAGGGCAAGGAAGTGTCTGCCGCGCTGCCCTAATGCGTGTTGGCGAACCATACATGTCTTCGAAATATTTTTTTTTATTTCTCAAACTTGCAGGTTTTTCTTCACCGCCGAGCACGTGGTAAATCAGCACTTAAAATTGCAATTAACAATTTTATTCGTGTCAGCGGGGATCGAACCCGGGTTGCTCGCGTAATGTGACTTAACAGCGAGCACTAACCATCTGTGCTACGACGGCTCCCCCTTAATTGTACCTCTTTTAAAATAATCTACACACGAGACCTATATTCAGTAATAGACTTTAATAGGCCCTTATGAATTAGTTAATGAAAATACCCAGCCCGGCGACGAGAAGCGCCGTCCATGGTGCTAGGTATGTGGCACAGCAATCGCCAATTCGTGTACTAAGCCGCCCGATTACTTCTTATTGTTACGAGCTTAGGGTTCGTGACAGTAAAAACTACCGATTGAATTACCCAAATTGACACTTTAATTGCCGAACACCAATTAAAACTTAAAACGCACAAATAATTAATCACACTGGTCACTTTAGTTACACTTTATTTCGCTCCGAAGCTTCGCTTATATAGCCAATTAAATACTGCCCCGGTCGCGGCCCTCAACGACTTTATATAGGCCTATTCCACCTAAACATCCAGAATATTCCAGCAAATACCGGCCCCCGACCGACCAGGTGCAGAAAGTTCGTGTGGAGCTTTCTAGAAAGCTTAGTTCTTCCATTCGATACTAGATGGCGCTAATAATCAGCCGCCACATACCTAGGCGCTAATTATAGCGCGCAACATTATTATAGAAAAGACCAAATCCAGTTGTGTTTTTGAGATGGAAGAGTTTTCTATTAAAATCTAATGTTATTTATTATATATAATTAAACAGATAATAGATGAATCGAAGCCGCCTCAGTTTGTGATAGTGGTGCATATGGCGGAGCAGGAGCCCACTGGCGAAGAGGAAAGGCCCGAACAGATATCTACAGGCTGGGTGCTGCTTAGAACTCTCAATGAGTTTCAGGTACCTACTTTGCCGGTGTATTAGACTTTTTTTAAACATCCTAAATTGTATTTTATTTAAAATCAGTTTCTATTATCCAGTTTAAATAATTATGCTGGCGGAATATTGACCTTTTTTGTAAAAGATTTTAGTTACATATTATGCTTGTTTAAAATTCGAGAGTGTAATTAAGAGTTTTTTTTGCTTTTATACGAGATTAATATTACTCAACATCGGCTTATCTAAAATTCATGTTGTCATTGTGTTCATAGGACACCAGCAGTGCACACATTACTAAATTTTTATTGAAAATAGGCTTAATCTAGAGACTGATGTGTGCACCCTTATAGGTGACACAGCATTTACTTAAACAGCATTTATTAAAAAACTTCACAACAAATTTTTGTTCAATCTAGAATGACACGAAAAAAATAATTTGTTGAAAAATCACAACATTTAGCTTTATTTAGGAAAGTAAAATAACTCATTATTTTATTAATGATTTCTTATATTTACGCGAACACTACACATTGAAATAATACTAGTTTTAACGGAATTTATCGCGTATATTTAACTTTTTTACCCGACGTTTCGAGAGCTTTACAGCACCCATGGTCACGGGAAGGACTGAGATGTTCAACGTCCAGCTGTCATAGTTAACCGCGGTTACCATAGATTGTTCCGATCTACACAGTATGAGCTTATGGTATCATGGAGTCTTGCAGTTGTATGCTTGGGTTGGGATTTAATTTTATTTATTATAGGATCCCAAGCAGATGGTAGCACCCAGTATAACAGTGGTAGAGCCATGCGGCAGCTTTGCTGTTGCACGTATGGGCCGGCTCAAACCGGGGTGGTACCACGACCTCACAGAATACCGGCGTGAAGTGGAAGTTCTGCTTCCGCGTTTCGTCGGTGAGTGCAGGTGGCCGGAGGCCCAAATCCCCCCCCCCCCCATCAACATGGTAGCGGAATTAAATAAAGATAGACTACCCCAGGAGGGTACCAGCACCCCTGGAGAATCCCTCGCTGAGCATCCACGACCATGTTTCTCCACTTCTGAGCGTGGGTGCTCAGGCTGCCCCGCGTATTCTGGGGGGGGGCGAAATTCCGCTCAAGACTACAACTGCTCGGGGCAAACGGAGCAACAAGACCAAGGCGACCCCTGCCACGCTGTCCGTGAATTTCTGCAATATCAGGGGACTTCACTCTAACCTAAACGCCGTCCACTACCATCTCGAGACGGCGAGGCCGGCTCTGCTCTTTCTGACCGAGACGCAGGTGTCCTCTCCGGCTGATGTTTCGTATCTCTCCTACCCGGGGTACAAACTGGAACACTCCTTTGTGCCTCGGGCTGGAGTTTGCGTTTACGTCAGAGAGGACATCTGTTCTCGACGCCTCGGCAGACTTGAAGGTTCGGACCTGTCCATCCTTTGGCTACGCGTAGACAGCGACGACCATCCGCGCGTCTACGGGTGCCTCTATAGGTCCCACAGCGGTAATGCCGAAACAGACCGACTCTTCGACCACGTCCAAATGGCTGCAGATTCGTTGCTACAGCAGATCCCCTCTGCAGAGATCGTGATCCTCGGCGACTTTAACGCCCATCACGCCGAATGGCTCGGTTCACGTTTAACCGATCATGCGGGGAGATCTGTTCATGATTTTGCCTTGGCATATGGTCTGACACAACTGGTTACTTCGCCTACGCGGATTCCAGATGTGGAGGATCATGCACCTTCCCTGTTGGACCTTCTGCTGACCTCTCACCCGGACGGATATCAGATTTCCGTCGACGCCCCTTTAGGCTCCTCGGACCATTGTCTGGTCCGGAGTGTTGTGCCACTCACGCTGAAATCGCGGTTGCATTCTGCAGGCTGCCGCCGTGTTTGGCACTATAGGTCAGCCGATTGGGATGGGATGCGGTCTTTCTTTGCATCCTACCCTTGGGGGCGGGTTTGCTTCTCGCCGGATGATCCCAACGTTGTTGCGGATTCTGTTACTGATGTGGTACTTCAGGGTATGGAACTTTTTATTCCTTCCTCTGTGGTGCCCATTGGAGGCAAATCTCAGCCATGGTTTGGTCGCTCCTGTAAAATAGCATCATGCTATAAGCAGGAGTGCTACCAAGCCTGGGTTGATGCATCAGCGTCCCGGGATGTAAACACCAGCGCTCTAAAAAAGAAGTATAATTCCGCCTCTAGGTCCTTCAAAAGAGTCATTGCCAAGGCAAAGTCAGAGCACATAGGCAGAATTGGCGAGAGACTAGTTCGCCTTCCTTCTGGAACCCGTGCATTCTGGTCTCTCGCCAAGGCTGTCCAGGGGAATTTCTGTCAGCCATCTCTTCCATCTCTGCACAGGGAGGACGACTCACTGGCCCATACTGCAAAGGAGAAAGCCGATCTTCTAGGCTCCTTCTTTGCGTCTAACTCGACTCTCGATGACGGGGGGAGTACGCCGCCGACCATCCCGCGGTGTGAGTGCTCCATGCCGGAAGTGCAGTTCACACAGCGCTCGGTTCGCAAAGCACTCCTCTCCCTGGACATCCACAAGTCGAGTGGGCCTGACGGAATCCCCCCAATTGTGCTGAGGACGTGTGCTCCAGAGTTGGCACCGGTTTTAATGCGTCTTTTCCGGTACTCCTACTCCCTAGGCGTAGTCCCAAAATCATGGAAGACTGCTTTCGTCCACCCGATCCCTAAAAAAGGCGACCGCTCAGACCCGTCCAACTACCGGCCAATCGCCATCACCTCCTTGTTCTCCAAAACAATGGAGTCCATTGTAAACTGCCAGCTCATGAGGTACCTTGAGGATCACCAGCTGATTAGTGACCGCCAATACGGTTTTCGCCGTGGTCGGTCAGCTGGTGATCTTCTGGTCTACCTCACTCACAGATGGGCGGAGGCAGTAGAGTTCAAGGGGGAGGCATTGGCCGTTAGTTTGGACATTGCGAAGGCCTTCGATCGGGTTTGGCACAAAGCGCTTCTTTCGAAGCTCCCTTCCTATGGGCTTCCCGAGAAATTGTGCGATTGGATCACCAGCTTTCTTGCAGATCGGAGCATCAAGGTCGTTGTAGACGGTGCAAGCTCCGATTGCAAGCCTATTAATGCTGGTGTTCCACAGGGCTGCGTGCTATCGCCAACGCTGTTTCTTCTGCATATCAATGATATGTTGCATACCCGTAATATTCATTGCTATGCAGATGACAGCACTGGTGATGCTCTTTACACCGGCCGAGCCAATATTTCTCGGGAAAACGTCTCCGAGTGCCGGGACAAACTTGTGTCTGAAGTCGAGTCTTTGCTGAACAGAGTCTCGGATTGGGGACGACTAAATCTAGTCCAGTTTAACCCCCAGAAGACACAAGTTTGCGCGTTAACCGCTAAAAAGAACCCCTTTGTCGTATCCCCTCAGTTTCAAGGCACTCCCCTTGTTGCCTCAGCCAGTATCGGAATCCTCGGCGTCGACATATCGAGTGACGTGCAGTTTCGTGGTCACTTGGAAGGGAAGGCCAAATTGGCCTCTAAAAAGCTTGGCGTGCTCAGCAGAGCGGGGCAGTATTTCATGCCGGCACACCGCCTGCAACTTTACAAGGCGCAGGTTCGACCGCACATGGAATACTGTTCCCATCTCTGGGCTGGGGCTCCCCAGTACCAGCTCCTTCCACTTGACCGCATCCAGCGCAGAGCGGCTCGAATCGTCGACGACCGAGTGCTTTCCGATCGGCTCGATTCACTGGCGTTGCGAAGAGATGTTGCATCTCTTTGCGTATTTTATCGCATCTATCACGGGGAGTGCTCTGAGGAATTGTTCGGATTAATCCCAGCCGCCAAATTTCGTGAACGCACGACACGGCAAACGTCCCGATACCATCCACACCATCTGGATGCTTGGCGGTCCACCACTGTACGTTTCACAAGGAGCTTTCTTCCACGTACAACCTCTCTGTGGAATAGTTTATCACCGGCGATTTTTCCGGACCGATACGACCTGGGGACCTTCAAGAAAAGAGCTTACTCCTTTCTAAAGGGCCGGCAACGCACCCGCAATTCTCCTGGTGTTGCGGTTGATCATGGGCGGCGGTAGTCACTTAACATCAGGTGAGCCGCATGCTCGTTTGCCCCCTCTTCTATAAAAAAAAAAAAAAAAAAAACCCAGCCATCTTCTCTATTGAAATTAGGATGTTTTTTGATTTCAATAGCCTCGCGAATCATCCTTGGAAGGAATCGGTGTTCTTTAGCGAGGATTTGTGGTCTATCAAATCTGATGTAGTGATGGGGGCAATCTTGTACATGTTCACAGACTGCAGACTTCCCAGAGCGTCGATTCTTCACATCAGCTATATGTTCTTTGACGCGGGTTTTAATTGATCTTTTAGTTTGTCCTATGTAGGAGAGACCACATTCACAATCAAGCTTGTACACTCCTGCATCTTGCAGAGGGACGTTACACTTGACTGATGGTAAAAACTGACCAATCTTCTTCGGCGGCTTGAAGTATGTTTTGATGGAAGCGCGCTTCAAGATGTAGCCAATCTTGTCAGTGACTCCTCTAACATATGGCAGTACAGCAGGTACACGCTCGACTGTGGCCGGCTTCACTCGTTCTCTGTGACGTAGGCGTGGGACCCGAAGCTTGTTGTCATGCAAAACTTGCTTGACATGTTGGAGCTCGGCAGCCAGGTGTTTTCACAGTTAGCTACCGTGGGTAAATCTTTGTTTCAGAGAGCACGAGGGATCTGTGACAGTAAACACCTGGCTGCCGAGCTCCAACATGTCAAGCAAGTTTTGCATGACAACAAGCTTCGGGTCCCACGCCTACGTCACAGAGAACGAGTGAAGCCGGCCACAGTCGAGCGTGTACCTGCTGTACTGCCATATGTTAGAGGAGTCACTGACAAGATTGGCTACATCTTGAAGCGCGCTTCCATCAAAACATACTTCAAGCCGCCGAAGAAGATTGGTCAGTTTTTACCATCAGTCAAGTGTAACGTCCCTCTGCAAGATGCAGGAGTGTACAAGCTTGATTGTGAATGTGGTCTCTCCTACATAGGACAAACTAAAAGATCAATTAAAACCCGCGTCAAAGAACATATAGCTGATGTGAAGAATCGACGCTCCGGGAAGTCTGCAGTCTGTGAACATGTACAGGATCGCCCCCGTCACTACATCAGATTTGATAGACCACAAATCCTCGCTAAAGAACACCGATTCCTTCCAAGGATGATTCGCGAGGCTATTGAAATCAAAAAACATCCTAATTTCAATAGAGAAGATGGCTGGGTGCTACCATCTGCTTGGGATCCTATAATAAATAAAATTAAATCCCAACCCAAGCATACAACTGCAAGACTCCATGATACCATAAGCTCATACTGTGTAGATCGGAACAATCTATGGTAACCGCGGTTAACTATGACAGCTGGACGTTGAACATCTCAGTCCTTCCCGTGACCATGGGTGCTGTAAAGCTCTCGAAACGTCGGGTAAAAAAGTTAAATATACGCGATAAATTCCGTTAAAACTAGTATTATTTCAACATTATTTTATTATTTTTAAGATCCTATCTTGTTATTTTTTAGTGTGTAACTGTTTATTGAGAAACAATAGATTTTTATACGTCAAGTATAAAAAAATTAAATGGCTAACTGATAATACTCAGGAACTTTTTTCATTAGAGATGTTTCTTTAATAAAAATAAATCTGTATCATGAAGGAACGTTTAAAATAATGTTTTCAATGTATATGGTGTGAGGCGTTTGGTACTGCATTTGGTATCGCAAATGCCTTACTGTTGCTTGTCGCTACTAACACCTCAGTGTTGATCTTATGTCTAGTTGGGAAATGACGGCGTATATTTCTCGACTTTTAAGATGCCTAAGAACAAAATCATGAACGGATCTTTTCAGGGCCATGTTGTCTTAGTTTTGACATTGATATCTTTGTTGTATAGAAATCTAAAGTGAAATCGGGTTTTAAGTTCACTATTGACCTATTTAAGCATGTGTCAGGTTGCATTAATATCTAGAAGACTACAATGCCGATGGAGATTTTAACGCACTGAATCTATTTACTGACTCTACTCTGAATCTTACTAAAAGGAAATAATTCTGATATATTTTTCTTAATTTATAGGATTTACACAGAAAACTAAGGCCGATGTGTTCAGAGCTCAAAAATTTAGAACTACCTTCTAATACATTTAAGTTTCTTTTCGGGAAAAACGATAGAAACTCTTTGGAAAAGGCCAAAACACTGATTCAGAAGTATCTGGAAGTAAGTACCGTAGGAGTAAAATGTGAATATAACATATTTTATGTGATTAACAATTTTGATTGTTTTTGTAGTTCGTGCTAGAAGATGACCGTTTAAACCAAAGTGAAGCTTTATATACATTCCTAAATCCAAGCTCTGAGTATTTAAGACAGGGCGATCTACCAAAGAAGAACAAATTTTCCTTTTCTACATTATTTAAAAGGTATGATTTATTACAAATGAATTTAATAGCTCTTGTGTTTTTATCTGTAGACTAAAATAGCTATCAGTATAATCATTGGTTTTCTTTTACTTAATCCTTCTTCGTTTGCTTGTAAAATGAGAATACTGGACATAGAACTTTGCCGTAACAGGAAAAGTATTTTTACGTCTGGCGAAAATGAAGTGGTATACAGGCCCTTTATCGTTAGCATTAACATCCTTCTGGTATTTCCTATGGTCGCCTCTTACGGCACCACCGGACGAATTCCTTTACCCGATAGAAGTAATCCATACATTTACACGTGAATGGAAAAAATTGTATTATGTGAGTGTGGGATTTGGCACAGTTAAAATGTATATGCGAAAAGAGTATAGAATGCTAAAATTTATAATATAAAATGTGTATTACAAATACATTAAATCATATTCAATAAAACATTAATTGTTGACAAAAGTCAAACTAGTACCGGGTTGTGATTGTACCCAAAGTAATTTAAATTGTTGCCAACAAATAATTACTGACAAATTGACTGAATAAGCTGTGAATTTTGTGTGATTTTAAATGTTCCTTTTTCACTAGCTTATGGAATGTACGTCAAGATTAAAAAAGCGTTTATTTTCTATTTTGTATGTTAGATATAAGGTCGGGTAAAAAGTTTCTTGGTATTTTGTTTGTATAAAATTGAAGAAAACTCTCTTTGGTTGTACTGTTTGTATCTGGATGGTTTTAATATCACATATTACCAAAAATACATTGAGGAAAAGAAAAGTAAAAAGTAAAGAATACTTTCCGGCCATTTTTCTATTGTTTTTCTGTCCGCCAATATGAGTGAATCTAACGAAGAAATTCTATACATTCTGTTATTTTACAAAAGAGGGAAAAATGCGACTCAAGCCCTGAAAAAAAATGTTGTGATGTTTATGGACCTAATGCAATTGCAGTGTTATGCTACTCTCGCACAAAGTTGGTGAAACATTATGAAACCGAAACATTTTTGAAAAGATTGATAAATGGTGATGAAAAGTGGATCAAGTGGATAAGAACGTGCAAAAAAGATCATGGTCAAAGGGTAATCAAGTTCCACAGACTGTAGCAAAACCCGGATATATATATATACATATATATATATATATATATATATATATATATATATATATATATATATATACATATACATATACATACATAAACACTCACGCCTGTCACCCAGAGAGGTAGGCAGAGACTGCGGACTTCCATTTGGCACGATCCTGACATACCTCTTTCGCCTCTTTTACATCCATATATCTACGCATACATGCTCGTCGGTTAAGTGTACTTCTAACGTGGCCCATTTTCAAAATATCGCCAATTTGGTCGATAAACTTTTTTCTAGGGCGTCCCTTCCCGACTCGGCCGTTCACATCTGCCATATAAATTTGCTTTGTCACTCTTTCCTCATTCATTCTTTCTACGTGACCAAACCACCGAAGCATTCCTTTCTTAATCCTGGTCACAATATCATCTTGCATACCACATTTATCTCTTATCACGCACTTTCTCACCCTGTCATTCAGATTCAACCCTAGCATATTCCTTAAAGACCGCATTTCTACAGCATTTATTCTACTTTCGTGCTTCTTCTGCCACACCCAGCTTTCACTACCATAAATTAAAGTAGGTACTAACACAGCATTATGAATTACCATACGTGCCTGTTTTGACACATTCTGGTTCTTCATAATAGAGTGTAGTGCCCCATTCACTCTATTCCCTGCATTTACTCGTCGTTCTATATCCCTATCATATCTACCATCCCTGCTAAATACACATCCCAAATACACAAACTCATCCACTTGCTCAATTAACTCTCCTTCTATTCTTATTTCACATACCGTTTTGCTTTCTTCTCTTTCAAAAACCATCACTTTCGTTAATTATTATAGTAATTCCCAGTTCATTAATGTAACCATCATTTGCAACTCAGCCGCCGATGATGCAAATATGACTTGATCATCGGCATACAAAAGGCATTTGACGGTTAACTCGCTCATTCTTAACCCACATTCTTCATCTTTCAAAGTTTGCAAACACCGGTCCATAAATAGGTTGAACAGCCAAGGGGAAGCTACACAGCCCTGTCTGACACCTTTTTGGATGCCAAACCAGTCCGACGGGCATAAAGAGACCTTAATGCCCGTATCAAACCAGCGCTCAACCCAAATGAGTTCAGTGTTTGCCATAACACATTCCTGTCCACTCTGTCATAAGCCCTTTCCAAGTCCATGAACGCACAAAAAACTTTCTGGTTTTTGGCCAAAAACTTCTCCGCAATCATGCGCATGGAAAAGACTTGATCTGTGCACCCTATTCCCTTTCTAAAACCAGCTTGCACATCCCAAATTTTTCCATCAGTTTCTTTCATAACTCTTTCAATTAACACCTTAGCATACAGTTTACCCACAATACTAAGCAAGCTGATACCGCGGTAGTTTTTGCAGTCCTGCTGTAACCCTTTTCCCTTCCTTTTATATATATATATATATATATATATATATTAATATATATATATATATATATATATATATATATATATATATATATATATATATATATATATACATATATATATTATATTTATGTATGTTAATATATATATATATATATATTAATATATATATATATATATACATATATATATTATATTTATGTATGTTAATATATATATATATATATATATATATAATTAGATAATATGCAATAAGGTGATGCAGTGTGTATGATGGGATTGGAAGGGCATCGTTTATTATGAGCTTTTAATGCCGGGCAAAGCCATCGATTCGGATCTCTACTGCCAACAGCTAATGAGACTCAAGCAGGAAATTGAGAAAAATCGGGCGTAATTGATCAACAGAAAAGGAGTGGTCTTTCATCATGATAACGCCGTACCACACACATCTTTGACCACTCAGCAAACATTGAGAGAGCTTGGTTGGGAAGTGTTAACGCATCCACCATATAGTCCTGACCTTGCACCATCAGATTTTCAGTCTCTGTTTCAGTCTCCTAAGAATTTTTGGGTAGTATTAGGTTAACATCAAGAGATGACTGTCAAAACAACTTGTCGCTTATTTTTGGTTTTTTTTGCGCCCGAAGCAAATAAGGGCAACCCTCCGGTAACGGGGGAGGGGGAGGTGGTGAATGCTCATAGAATATTTTTGATCAAAAATTCCAAAATTTGTACATCAACAGGATTGTCATTACCTGCAAGATGGCAACAAGCTATTGCTCAAAATGGCACATATATATTATAATTAAATGTAATTAAACTTTGAAAAAAAAAGCCTTGAATTTGTATATAAAATACGAAGAAATTTTGTCCCCGACCGAATGACCCGACATGGGAATGTAAAATTGAAAGTGAAATATAGATAGATAGATAGATAGAAAATTCTTTATTGCACTCAAACAAAACAATTTGGTACAAAGGCGAACTTAATGCCGAAAAGGCATTCTCTGCCAGCTAACCTTTTGTAGTGTGGTGAGAGCTATGGGTAGAGCCGCGAGAGAAAGAAAAACTAACTTATTTATTCATACTATTCAAAACGCATTATATAATATTATGTATACATATATACACTCATACACATACATATATATATATATATATATATATATATATATATATATATATATACATGCATACATATATATTTAAATAAAATATATACTAAACCAATAAAGCATACAATATAGTATACGAAATTATAATAAACATAATCAATAAAATTAATCAAGTAGTTTTAAATAATATGCCTCAAGCTTACGTTTAAATGTATTTATTGAAGGAGCATCTTTTAAATCTCGTGGAAGGTTATTCCAAAGTGTAATTGAATATACCGTGAAGGAATCCGAGTAGTATGCAGATTTATGCATAGGGATAGTTAGAGTTTTGTTGGTCATCGAACGAAGTTATGAATCGAAGTTAGCTTAAATATGAAAAACGCTCTTTTAGATAAACTGGGGAACAAGGATTGTGAAGAATACCATACAAAGTGGTTAGAAGGTGTGTGTTCCGGCGAAAACGGATGTCGAGCCACTTAAGTCTTGAGCGAAATTGTGATATATGATCAAACTTGCGCAGGCCAAAAATATAGCGTATGCACAGATTGAGCAGACGGTCGAGTTTGCTAAGCAGCTCCTCAGTTATATCTGGATAGGCAATATCGGCATAATCAAAGATAGGAAGCAACAGAGAGTTGACTAGCGTAACCTTGGCCGTCTGAGGAATAAATTTTTGCCAGAGCTTTAATGAATGCATAGTTCCAAAAATACGTCTCCTGACCTCATTAACCTGTAGCACCCAACTTAGATCGTCAGCCAAAATTAAGCCAAGGTTCTTAACCTGCCTAACATATTCTAAATCTACACCGTTTAGAGTGACCTTAGGTAGGTATTGATAGTCAAGTCGACATGTAATTTTTCTGCTCCCTATGATTATAACCTGTGTTTTGGCAGGATTTAATTTTAGCCCATGACATCTTGCCCACTGATGAACTGCAGCAAGATCAGAATTCATTCTGTCAACAGATGAATTTAGGTCATTTAAACTAAAATACTGATACAGCTGGACATCATCTGCGTACAGGTGATACTTGCTGAAATTTATTACGGAAACAAGTGCATTGATAAACACAGAAAAAAGCAACGGAGATAAAACACCGCCTTCAGGAACACCAGCAACAACGTTACACCAATCGGAGAACTTATCATCAACACGTATGCGTTGCCGGCGTCCCCGAAGATAGGAACTGAACCATTGTAGAACTGACGATGTTAAATTCAGGGATTTCAAAATTGCTAACAGGATGTCATAGTCAACACAGTTAAAGGCGTTACTGAAGTCCAGAAGGACAAGAAGAGTGAGTTGACGATTATCCATCGCGAAGCGGATATCATCAGTTATTTTAATTAAGGCCGTGGAAGTACTGTGCAGAGATCGGAAACCAGACTGATAAGGATTAAAGAGGTTGTGTTTGTTTAGAAATTTTGAGAGTTGGCCATGAACAACATTTTCAAGAATTTTGGAGAAGATATAAATATAGCTTACTTAATATAAAAATCTGAGAATTTTATGAGTTAAGGTCGGATTTTGACCACTAGTTTTAAAGAAAACGCCAATAGGGTATTTTACCCATTTTCAAAAATTGTTTTAAATGAATCCTAGAGTGCTAATGAACCACTATAATTTTTATGTAATTTTTTTAAAACCAAATAGTGCCATAAAAATTACTTCTAATCTATCGTTTTAAATTTTCGCGTGAAAACGCTAGCCGCCATGTTGTTCAACTCATGACGTCACAGTCGTTAATTCTGCCGATTTTGCAAAGGAATAATATACTTTTTAATGTTTAATAATGAGTTGTCATCTATATCATTATTGTGTTGTGCCTGAATGCAAATACGAGCATAAGAACGCCGGGAAAGTTATGGGTTGAAATGCCAACTGATTTAAATATGAGAAAAACTTTGTTAAAACTGGCAAGATTCTGTAAAGATCATTTTGGTTTAAGTATGATTTATCTATCTAATAACTATCGTTTAATGCAAGACAAAACATCATGAGGTGAAGTGTATTGCAAGTTAAATTTTGTAATAAATTATGTTAACTTAAATATTATAACTAATGATTGCTAATGATTGTAATTATAGATAAACTAAACTGTGATAGCTACTAAACTATGTTTTATCAAAATACACTCTGACCTGGTATTGTGTTATGTGTAAACAAAAGTTGGTAATAGGTAGTTACATTGATGCTTTAACATTCCTCAACTCGGCAGAACAAAAATTGGGATCGCATGCAAAAAAATATGCCACCATTAATTTATTTATCCTTGGTAGTTTAGTACTTTCTGTTTTTACGAATTCGTCCTCCATGATGCCTTTTCAGTAAAATTCGGAACAAAACTCAATAATCGTAATTATAACTTAAAAATTTCGTAATAACACAGCACGTTAGTTTAGTTCTCTTAATCAGTGACACATAACTAATATCCTTAGGCTGCATCAGTGACGTCACATGTTCTAATATGGCCAACAGCTTTTTACAGATTTGTGGAACAGACGAAGAAAAATATTCTTAATATGGAAATATAAAATTTATAATGCAATTTTATAATCGGAAATCAATATTTCTTGTATACTTTTTACAAAATTTACCATGAATATATATTTTTTGATTTTATTTTACATGGTGTAAAATACCCTATTGTCATTCGTAACTCGGAAGATTTGCCTATAGCCTATACTGATTATGCCAGGCTGGAGTGCTTAGGATTACCAGAGCCCATATTCTCGGTATTGCTGTTCCCCATTGGCAGCATCTAAGACTTGGTTTCATCTCTGCCGTGTTTGGGTATATAAATAATGTATTTTTTATTACATGACACAATAAGGCGATATACTTTTTTCCACCTGGATAATGCATTAAATATTTGTACAATTCAATCTATATCTGCCACTGCCATGTTCTTATGTTTTATTTTTTCCTTAAAGTAAATATTTCAAACATTAGCAACGATCTAAAATAACTAAAATTGTCCATCTAGCAAACAAGTGTGAAGATATAAAAAATAATAGAAAGACATGCAGACATAGTTACAATCCTTCTATTGTGCTTGAAATAAAGATTGTAATCCGTCCAGTTTTAGAGGACGAAAAGAACGGGATTATGATTATTTATATCTTCTATTTTTCTAATCTCTTGCTGCGCAGATATTTCCTTAATTGTATACTTATTACATTATCATCACCAACATCATCATCATTATCATTACAGCCGAACTCCAAGCCTCGTCCAAGGAACACGGTGTTGAACCACCCACATCAATCAACTTCCTGCATTTTTTACCAGGCTGTCAATTCCTCTAGTAGAATGAGGGGTGGGGTGGGGGGTGCTGGGCTACCTTTTAAGGAAGTTCTTACAAATGATTTAATTATTTTAGCACAAGTAGTGATGCAACAAACAGATCCTCGCAAGAAAAGGAAACGTTCGCGCATTTGTCAGCGGACGAGGAGGAAATGTCGTTATACTTGGACGGCAACGGTGCAGAACCGTCCAACAAAAATGTAACGAATTCAATGCGAGGTAATATTTACTAATGGCAATAGTGGTTTGTTTTCTGACAAAAATGCATTATTTTCGATAATACTTTAAATGTAGGTTCGGTTCGACTATGGAGTGTAGAAGTAAGGAGTACAGACTGTGTATTAAAAAGTGTCCATAGAAAACCGTTAAATAAGGGTGGTGCCACTATAACTACGGGTTAAATTTTAAAGAACGTGCCGAAAAATGTTAGTGGGATAGACGAGTTTTTCGTGGTTATATAATAACTAAATAAAATTATTTTAGATTTTAGAGCTACTGAGCAGTTTAGCAGCACACTTCAAACCGTCGACAACTGCTAAGTTCATTTCATCCCAGTAGCTACTCCAGCGCTGTTGCGGAGAGTTTTTGAACTGTTATTTACTGATTAAAACTACTTTTACGGATTTTATCGCGTTTAATTTACTTTTAATTATTTTTATTTTTTAATTTAACTGCAAGACCTCAAGACATAGTTCATTTTGCATAGATCGGAACATAAACAATAAAAAGAAAGCTGAAGGTACTCAGAGTTTAACAATGACATCGGGACATCAGTCACCTCAGTTCCCCGTGACCATGGGTGCTGGAAAGCACTCGAAACGTCGGGAATAAAAAAATAAAAAAATAATTAAAAGTAAATTAAACGCGATAAAATCCATTAAAGTAGTTTTAATCAATGTGTAGTGTTCGCGTAAATATAAGAAATCATTATATTATTTACTGCTTACAGATGGACACTTTTTCAATTATTTTACTATGGGAGTTGGTATTCCTTATTTCTACACTCCATAGGTTCGACCATTGTTTATTTTGACAGATTATAGGCCGTGATTTGTTTATTATTCGCGTCTATGGTCAATGGTTGCGTCGTAGACAGAGAGACGATAACGTAGTTTTAGGTTATACAATAATCTTTATGACTTTTAAACATATTTAGATAAAAAATTTAATTGTTCTAAGAACTGAACTGAACAAGATACACCAATCTTAAGCTCACAAAACATTTTTTTCTCACTTGAACCAACTTGTAAGCTCCTTAGATCGCTACGAACTGTCAGTTTTTTTTAGCAAAGTGTGGTTTGCTAAACAAAGAAACCGGCACGGAGAAAGGGACAAAACAATAACACCGCTCTGTCTCATTTCTATGCAAGACGTATGCATAAATCTATCTTTTTCGTGTGAGAATGCGAAAGAAGGCGTCAATTTGTCTATAGGTTTCTTTGTCTACCGAAGTTGTCATTTGTATTTGACATCGCTGTAAAGTGCCCGAAACGTCGGGATTTAATAAAGTTAAATTGAACGCAATAAAATTCGTATGCGTATACCAGGTTATTAGTTATTAAATTGTTTACAAAAACGTGCCGACGGAAAATGATAAAAAAATATTGAAATGTAATCGTTTAAATAAATGCAGCATATGTTTAACAGAACCCATTCCTCTGTTAATTCTATGTAAGCAAATACCCGATATATTTCGTAGACTTCGATAGATGGTACTGTAATGACCGGCGATAAGGGTTGTCTGGAAGAAATCGCTTCCAGAGCAATAAGATTGCCTGTTGTACTTTATACATATATATTTAATTTCTTCTGTTTTTATGTGTATTAGTGTACAATAGTGTACAATATAAAGAATATATTGATTGATCGATTGATTGATAATATTACGGTCACTAATCTGTCTATCAATCATGGCGATTATGAAAAACTATGTGAAAGGTTCAGCTGTGTACTGTATATAAAAAAGCCAATATATTTATTGGTACTAGTTTTGAATGGTTATATCATCGTATCGTCGTGTCGCCCACAGAAATAAGAACACGTAAATAAATATTTCGTTGGCACTTTCTCCTATTTATTTATAGCAAGGAATTACTGTGTCGGCCGCAATTTTGTGATGACAAAAATCATCATGTGCGAAAATAGTAAACGTCGATCAAAATGACTTTTTATAAATTCTTCAAGAAGTTGATTGGCATTTTAATGAATTTTTTTCAATGTTGCTATTTATAGCTGCTAATAAATTTTTAACTATTATTAATAAAAAAACGGAGATATTGCGGAGTTTTTCATTCGTACATACTTTTTGGTTATAACTCAGGGCATAAGCGTTTAATTATAAATTATTTATAATAATGTAACCAATCCACTTTTAGGTTTAACCTCCCCTAAAAGTGGTTCAATAGGCCGTAATCTCTATTGTCAGTATCTTAATGTGACACTGATCTACGTATCTTGACATCTGTTTATTATTTACTTATTGATAATGAGCTCGTAATAGTCCACTGTTGCACATAAACCTCTCAAAGGGGGGAGGGGAAGATAATTTAAAATTTTTCAATAGTTCCATCCATATGAAATTGATTGGACGACTGATATTGACGTTGCTGATCGTCCCCGGTCCCGGTATTTTACATTATATACAAGACAGTTATACTATTGGACACCATATATTCTACCAGACATACCCCTTAATTACCTATTGCGGCAGCCCTGGGCTGTGATGGGGTGATAAATTCTCTTACATCGTAACAACGCGACAAAAATCAACGCTTAACAACGATGTACCAAATTTTATGAGAATTTTAAAAAGTAATCGGTTTTTAAGAAAGTAATTGTGGGCTGAGAGTCTTTTGGTATATTATATGGGCCTCATTTCATATCTGAAAGGGTTATGGCGCTGTTCCAGCGTGTATTAGTGGACTTCGCACTATATATATATATATATATATATATATATATATATATATATATATATATATACAGTGTGAATGAATGAATGAATGAAAATACTTTATTGCACACCACAAACAAATTTACAAAGAATATAACAGAGAGCAGATTACATGTACAATTTGGCGGCCTTATCGCTACATAGCAATCTCTTCCAGGCAACCAAAGGTGTAAAGGAATAAAACAGTGAGTACTAGGTAGGTGGTGCAATATAAATATACCTAATATAATATCAATACATGCAATAAAATAACATATAAATAACTAATACATTAAAAAATATGATACACATACATACGTATATACATATATATATATATATATATATCCATATATATACATACATACATATACATACATACATACATACACACATATATACACATACAGAATGGGTCCCACATATATGCAATAAATGAAACCACAAGTAATACTAGTCCGTAGAAGTGTAGAAAAATTAAATATTAAATTAAAACCCGTAAAATAAAAAAGTGAAATTTTCAAACAAAATAAATATTAAAATAAATTCAGTAAAAGTAAACACTCTGTTTAGACAACGTACCTTGACCCCTTGGAAGAGTGATAACGTTGCACGCGGGTGGCACGCCGACAAAAGACACCGCTGTCGATATGTCGCAATACCAATAGTTTGCACTGCGTGGCAACGTCGCTTTTTAATGTTCAAGGATTCATTCAAGTTCATTGAATCATTGACTTAGTGACCCAATTCTATAGAGTGTTCAAATTTGCTTAAAATTAAAACTCTACTTTTTGACCTAATTACTGGACCGATTACGTTCATTTTTTGTATATCGTCAGCAAGGGCGATAACAAGTATATGGTTTCATTTATTGCATATATGTGGCACCCATTCTGTATATACATACATATACATATACATACATATATCCTCAAATATATACCACTAACAATAACATAAACAAATAAATACAAAACTATATCACATAATTTATCCTAATGATTTTCGAACGATTGAGACAAGTAATGCTCTTTAAGAAGTCGCTTAAAGACTACAATAGTCTGAGCTTCGCGTATATACAAAGGTAGGGCATTCCAGAGCTTAATAGACTGTACAGTAAAAGATTTATTAAAGAAAGATGTATTGTGAGTTGGTACCCTCAAAATGAGTTTTCTTGAAGAGCGTAAAGGTTCCCCTGGAAGCCCAACAAAACTAAATTTCTCCTTAAGATAAGGAAGAGTAGAAGGGTGAAATAAGACACAGTACAGAATAGAAAGAATATGCATGTTCCGGCGAAATTGGATAGGTAACCACTTGAGACGTGAGCGAAATTGGGAAATGTGGTCAAATTTGCGCAATCCAAATATGAACCGAATACTAGTATTTTGAAGTCTCTCAAGCTTAGTTAGCTGGTCTTTAGTTATGTCTACATAGCTTACGTCACCATAGTCAAGAATCGGAAGGAGAAGTGTGTTAGTGTAAACACCGTTATCCTTGAAACTAGTGGTTTGATTTCACTTATAGAACGTAAATTCAATGAATTAAAAAAACGCTATTTTCTTTCATAAAATTTTAAAAGTTTCTGTCCGACACCGTCCGTAAATTCATGGATACCCTATGCGCCCGAGTGACGTAATCACTATAAAATTCACCGCCCGCGCTAGCTACCCACACAACATTCCAATAAAAACACAATAGGTACACATAACCTGTGATGTAACTTTTCCTTCATACTTTCATCCTGGCTTAAGACAGGCAAAAATTTAGGAATTAAGGAAAAATTGAGATTTTACTAAAAAAATTTTGTTATTTTTCATTGAATTTATGTTCTATAAGTGAAACCAAACCACTGGTTTCAAGGATAACGGTGTTTACACTAACATCCTGTATATGTATATTCCTCACACATGCACCCTGCTTGTCTTCTTACGATATTTTCCTTTATCGCCGCGGACGTAGTAAATAACCACATTTATTTATTTGAAAACATAAAATGAAAAACAATAACATAATAACTGTTACTATATTGTTGTTTATAGGTACCTTAGAAAACCTTAGAAATTTAAATAAAAGGAGCAGACTTCGTCTAAGACAAGTTTAGCCTAATATGTTCTCGATGGTTTAAGGTATTATCCCTTTTAGGTTTTGCACCCATTTTCCAAACAACCTGTATATTTAACCAAAAAGTCATTACATAACTAAACAATACAGCGGTTTCGGCATAAAGCTCTAGGCTTGTATCGCAGTAACCAAGAACATTGACTAACATCGTTCACGCCGATAAATACATAGGACTGCGATTCGGTAGAAAGTACGCTACATTTAAGTCTAAATAAATGCAAATGAAAAATAAAATAGTCTAGTTTATTCAAGAAATGTGGATGTATGTGTGTTTGTATAATATTATCTATCTATATAAAACAAAGATTTTGATGAATTTTGTTGTGGATGTTTGAATGGGTCGCTGGATAGTTTATATTCACATTTGATTCCGGTAGATGGCGTTGTTGTCGAGATCCAGAAGTGTGAAACTGGGGCGGATCACTAGTAAAATATAAATTAACAATTCATATCAGCGGGGACCGAACCTAGGTTTCTCGCGTGGTATGATATTTTACGGCGGCATTTAGCCCTTAGCTATCACGACTCCATCCATCCATCCGCATCTAGACATGAATACAAATTATTTGTATTTTTGCTAATGTCCGACCATTTAAATAACACACACTATTCATTCACAATTTAAAATAGCAAGGTATGAATTATTTATTTATTTATTTTGTAGGAGCGGGACCAATGGTCGAAGAAAGAGACAGCATAGCAGAACCTCTGTATGCTTTGTTGAGTGAAGTCTTCGACATGCGCGGCGTGTTTCGATGGCTTAGGAAAACGTTGGTGACATTTGTCCAAATCACTTATGGCAGGACCATAAATAGGTATAAAATGATTTCTTATTAGGTATTTTAAACTTTTATAACACTAATAATATCGATGGCCTAGAAGACAAACTAATTACGGGATTGTAAATTATTTGGAAGAGCAGTTAAAGGTCGACAAGTTACCATGAAGCCTCGTGAATGGTTATTGTTTAATTACCTTCACTGTTTAAAAATGATTTATCAATTTATTTTATACTTAATTTTAAACTATTATAGATATACCCCTCTAAAATATACGGAATAAATTATTAAATAAACATAACTTAGTACTTTTAACTATTAAATTGGTGTTTAAGTGTGAAATAAAATTAGTTGTCGGTTTTAAGAGCTATGCGGCCGGCTTATTACCACGTCAGCTTACTGATCTGTTCGTACAAGCAGTAAAGGACCACAACTTGGATTGATATGGTATCGCTGGTGACTGGTTGTACAATCTTGTTTTCAAGTTTTGTGGAATACGTGACGAAAAGATTTATCTTTAATCTCTAGAATGTTTTTTTGTTCTTGGTTGAAGCTGGACTTATCTAGTCGGACTATTTGTTCTAGGTGAAGACACTTGTCAAAAACTTGGAGTGGAGTATTCTTAATAACTACTGACACAAGTGAGGCATCGAGGTTATCCTTGATTATCATTAGATCTATCCGATCAAAGATAGTAACGAGGTTATTGAGCTGATACCCCATGTTTTCTAGTTCAGTAGCTTGAAAATTCAATTGTGTGATGTTATAAAAAATATCGTTTTGAAATTCCTTCGTGTTATGTATCATGTTTATTATCCATATATCATCAAATACCATCTTTTGTTGCAGACAAATTAAGGAGACAATATCTTGGCTATTTTCGGAGCACATGTTACATTACTATATAAGTTTAGTGCTCAAATCTTGGTGGCCTGGCGGTGTTCTCAGTGACACATCTCCAAATAGAAACATTCGCGATAAAGGTAAGTTATTCTCCGAAAAAATATTATTAAGATTTGTAAATTAATTTTGCAATAATAGATAAGTGTGGGCGGGAAAATGCTGTCTTGGTTAAGATTTCTACTGTTTAACAGACTTGCAAACTTATCCACCCATCAAAGGATCGGGCGATAGTGGATATTATTACAGTCCTTTGTTGTAGTGTAAGAGACTCCATTACCCCCATTTCGCCCCTTAGGTGTCGTAAAAGGTGGCTGGAAATTACCAGGACTATGTTGTTCTCAATACATTATTTAGTATGTTAGATGTAAAAAAGCAAGATCGGGAAACAATATAAGATATGCAAACGTCTTGTACTGCTGTTGCCAAACTGTCTGCCAAGCGCTGCGATTATAGCAAATGCTTCCTATTATAGATGTATCCGTTTCTAAAAGTGAAGTGTCACAATGTTGTGGGGTGTGATAACTGCTAGGTGCGCGTAGGAGTTGTACAAATAAAAAATAGTTCGGTACTAACACTCGCATTTAATGTTCTCACGCAAATATAAAGTTACACTGAAATAATAGACAGAAGGAGAATGCAACGGGAGTATTTACAATAAGAAAGAAGTACAGAGATAGAGATAGAGAGAAAATAAACACAAGATAATTAACAATAGATCGGCACACGTAAGTAATTTTAGATCGTAAGACAAAGCGTCAATATCTCCGCGTTGAAGTACGTAAGCGACTGAGCGACTGTACTGTCGGTCAAGGGGGCGGCGCTTAAATATCGCCGGCTGCAACCACTGCCGCACGATATTACCATATAAGGTCTTGCTTCAATTATAAACATCTATTACCAAATATGGTCTTGCTTCGACGGCGCAGCGCGGAGTCGAACTTATGATTCGCCGGCCACCAGATAAGAAGTGTATGTAGTGTAAATGTGGGTATGTGTGAGTGTATGTTCGTGTGAAATGTACGAGAGTTCCCTACAAGCCGATTTCGCTGAACGACCCATGGCATTTAAGCATTAGTCATTATTCAAATATTGGTTGTAATCTTCCAGTGTATAATACATAGTATTACAATTTAGTCAAAACAATTAGGTGCATGACAGGAATGCGGTTTCGGTGCCCGCACCCCGCCTCTATCCCCGCGCTTTCCTTAGTGACCAAGCCCCGTTCTTTGTTCCCTTCCTAGTTCTGATGACGTCTTAGCTGGCCTAGTGCCTAGTTGTGTTGGTCACGTAGTACTTCAACCTTCGGTGCAGTGGCGGTGTAAGAATATCCACTACCCTATATCGTAAAAGACGAAGTAGGGAAACTGAAACAGGAGATGGGCAGCAGTATCTTACTGATAACAATAAAAATAATAAAAAATGCGGTTGTCAACTCGCCTGCCAGGCGTGGCAATTATAGCACCCCCCCCCCTCCCGCCAAATGGGGGAAACTAGAAACTTAAGTTCAGCAGTGAACTTTGGTCTGTAGCTTTTTATGGCACAGACTATGTTTGAAGGATTTTTTATTAATAAATTTTGCCACACATACTATAATAGCATTTTAATAAAAACAATATGATATCCTTCATTTTTATTTTATGTCCTTTAATCTTAACAAGTCCTCTTAAATGTATTGCCACGTGTGGTCACACGCGGTAGAGGCACGCTGCAGCTATATTTTGGTTGTAGCGTGGATGGATCATTTGACCGGGTAAGGCTCACGCTCATAAAGAATACGAGCGTAAAGTGGAGCTTGAAAGGTGAAAGCTTGGCGAGTGAAAGGAACTGATAAGCGTTTTTACTGGAAACAGGGGTATCATAGTCAGGGGTGGCAACGCATCTGCATTTTGATTTTTAATTGAGTATAGATGTAGATGTGTATGGGGCGCAGCATGTACTTAGCATCTGGTAGAGTGTGTGGTTGTTTGTGATAAAACCTGAGGTGGTAACCCTACGTGCAGGTGCGACGCGCGCGCGAGCGCTGCAGCAGCTGTCGGAGAGCGCAGCGCGCGCGCTGGGCTCGCTGGTGGGTGCGCCCGCCGCCGCGCGCGGCGCGAGCAAGCTCTTCCACACCCTGCAGCACACCACGCACAACAAGCAGCTCTTCTACGTGAGACATGCATTGCATTATATTCTTCATCGTCATCATTACAGCCCTTCATAAGTCCACTGCTGAACATAGACCAAGAAGGAATGCCACAAAGCTCGGCCCTGAGCCACCTGTATCCATCGACTTCCTGCCTGTCTTACCATGTCGTTCTTCCATCTAGTGGGGGGTTGCCTTAAACTTCGCCTACCGATATGAGGCTGCCACTCGAGAACTTCTTTTCTTCATCGGTTATCGGTTCTTTAAGCCGGCCCATATAGCTCCAAGAACCGACCACCGGTGTACATAGCCCAACGTATTAGCAAGCTGAAGTGGCAAACTACATCTTACTAATCCGTTGGGCTGTGTTGGTCACTCTGGTTTTACTGCGTATATTATATTCTTGTCCTCTTAAATTTGCACATTTGCTAAAGCACGTACACACGTTCGCCGTGTAGAGCCGGTGTGAGGATAACCACTACGCCACATCATCCTGTGGGTATCGTAAGAGATGACAGAGAGAAACAATTCAGGAGGTGAGCAGCAGCGTCTTACTAATAACGACAAAAAAACTGCGGTTGCCAACCCGCTTGCCAAACGCGGCAACTACAGCAAATGACCCATTTATGAGCCAATCTATGAGAGAGGCCTGTGTTAAGCAGTGGACTTTAATAGGCTGTAATGGTTGTCAAAGCAGTTTTTCTTGCCTCTCAAATAACCATATTATTATTATTATTACTTGTTAACTTAGTTTTTAAAAAAAAAGAATTAAATATTCATAATAAGTTTTTTAACACGAGCAACAATGATATTTTTGGTTTGTCTGTAATTTCGGGCAAAAAAGAAATAACCGACGAAGAAAACCATCGAATACTATAATACACAATAGAATGGCTGTCAACCTTGTGTTGTACCGAGGTTTGGCGTCGCCGGGAGCACACATACAAGCAATTACGTCGTATTATCAGTTAATCACTACTACAAACCCGATTCGCTGTGTTGACAGACGGATTTTAATACATATTTATTTGTAAATAGCGTGCAATTTGGCATTTTCTAAATAATTTGTATGCGAAATTTGGAAACGATTGTAACGTCAAAACACATCTCGTGTTGACATTTATACGTGTGAATTGACGTGTTAGTGGCATTTTAGTAGCTACACGGGCTCCGCCCATTCCCCCGTTTTATTATGTATGTATTATAGTATTTTGTGAAGAAAACCTATTTCTAAAATTAAATAAAAAATGTAGTTTTTAATAATATGTCAAGATTGAACATGAAGCCTTGGTGAATTTCTCTATGATTCTTTAATTAGGGATCGAAATTTTACTTTTTTTATTTAAAATCCTGTGAAAATTTTTGGAAATTTTAAGTTAATCGCGCATAAAGAGTTAAATTAAGATTAAAATTTGCACATATATATATATATATATATATATATATATATATATATATATGTATGTATGTATATATTAATACGTGAAGGGAAAACTTTGTACCCCTTCAAGCTGCGCGTACGGAGAAAGGTGAGAGCATAGTCAAAGTTTATATAAAGAAGTGCAGGAAGCAAAAATTTATATCTAATAGGTGTTACAAATACATTAAGTAATGTATAATACAACATTCATTGTTCATACATAGTGCCAAATGTCATACACATAATAGTCTGTGGTCAAATACATGGATAGATTAAAGATCTAAATCTAAAAAAAATTAAAATGTTGCCAACAAATAATTTTGTGTGATTTCAAATGTTCCTTTTTCAATAGTTTGTGATGTGTATATCAAGGCAAAAAAGTGTTTATTTTATATTTTATATGTTTGTTTTGTGTGTGTTTTAAAATGCAGTTGAAAGTGAAATATGTACATCTTACTTCATATACAAAGTATAAATTACGGCGGAATTTCGACCACAAGGCGACCACTAGTACACATTAATATTCCTAAATAAACACATGAGTTACATTTAATAACAATTGTTCTCACATGAAAATGTACATTGTTTTATAAAATTTACAGCGTACGAACTTACTGTGGCTACGTTCCATGGACGTCTGCAACCAATTTCAAATAACGAAGGCTGCAAATGCGTTGTCGCCTCTGAAAACTAAGGCGGAGTGCATCAGAGCCTGTTATTATTCTGATACATACATATCCGGTTTACACAGCAGCAGTGGTTTAATTAATTTTAACAGCCCAGTGTATTTCGAATTGAAAGCAAACTGCCATTTGTTGACGTTACATATTATATGCTATGAGGTCATGCCCTTTGAAATAGTTTGAAACAGTTTACGAGTTATTTTATTAGTTGATATTATTGATTGAGCATTTTTATAAAGCAAGCTCGGCTTCTGGGCTTTTATGGAGGCTTCACCACTGGTAAGACATCATTTAATAAGTTCATTAGAGCGAATTTGAGCGTAGAAATTCTTAACAACTTTAATATAATAGATTTCCGCAAAGTAACGCTCGATTCTATTAATGAATTTCTTGAGTTTAGATCAGTTATTATTAACGTTCTACGAATATTGTCAGTAATTTTAAAAATATGTATGTGTTTGGTTACGTCTTCGAGCTAAAATATGTTCGTTGCCAGCTATCTAATGGACACGTCGTAACGTAGATTGATAGTTATTTTTGCTTTTAACGTTGATGAGGGCGTATCACGCTAGTGCGGTTCTGGTAAGGCGGAGACTAATACAGGCATTGTAAAACGTGAAATTATTCTGTTGATGCCTTGTTTAGAGGCGAAAGACATGTCGTATTATCTCAACGATTATGTTTTTCCTAAAGTGTGGATAAGAATATATAATAAAACTGACATTTTAATGCGCACAAAGCACTTACTTCCAAGTCCGTTGTGTAGGATATGCGAAACAATCTATTATACTTAAAACTATAAATAAATTCCTTGAATATAGCATTTTGTTCTTTTGCAATTTAGAGTAGGTTAAATTAAATAAATAAAATAATAAGTTTAATTAGGAGCGTATTAAGCTAGTAACTGCTTTGCAAAAGAATAAGTAGAGAGAGGTAACTACCCAGATGCTTGTCATTTTGAAAATCACAACATAAAATGACGTACAGGTTTTAAAAGATTATTTATTTATGGTAAATTTGATCATCAACGACATTATTTGGCTTATGGGCTTGGCTTTCTTCGTTCTTTTTTTTTTTTGAGAAATAACATTTGACGAACCTGGAATATTTTTACTTTTGGCTCGTTCCATTTTATATAATACCTACGTACCCTTATTATTATAAAAATTATAAAAGGTGTAAATATAATATGATGCTTTTTAGACTACATTTGTTTTATTCGATATTAAAAGTAAAATTAGGCATATTAACTTTTTATATTTTTTTGATTAACTGTATCTATTAAAGATACACCTATAATAGTTATTAATATTAAAGGTCCTAAAATGTACATTATTAACACTATGATTATTAAGGCGATGACAATTATTGTATATAAGTTCTTTCTTTCGATGGATACAGTAATTTTCTGCGGAGGTTTTCCCACGGATGTTATTGTCTGAAATAAAAAAATGCAATTAGAAGGTATATGGCCTATTGTATAGTATTATCGAGATAAAAAAATTAACTTACACTAAATTCCAAACTATTATCTTCATTTTTGATTAGTAAAATTTTCTCACCAAGTATGCTCTCTGTAATAATGTCAATATTATTTAATATCAAATTTAATACAGATTTACCACTTAAATAAAAGTACAGTTCCAAGACAATTCATATTCTAATAAATACGAAAGAGAATTAGTTGTACATTAAATTTTAATAACGTAAAGGTTACTAGGAATAATATAAAACGTCCTCCTTATGTGCCACCCCATATTAAGCCTTCTCCTGTAATTTTTGACAACGAAGGTCTATGTTTGAACAGTGGACTTTTAGGCCGGCTACATACACACGGAATTCCGAAACGGAATCCCGAAACGGGACGAACGGGTCGGCCACACACATACGGAACCCATTTTGCCTGCAAAATTTTGAACGGAAAACTGCCTTAGGTTTGTGACGGGTCTTTGATTTTATATGGGCTTGCTGCGTTCGGAATCCAGAATTGGAATTCCGAAACAGAATCCCGGAATTCCGTATGTATGTGGCGGTTGTTATAGGTTTACTGTTTGGATAATGGAAATATATTTTAGAGCTGTGGTAACTCAGGGGCTAAGCGCTTGTTCTAAATTTTACTTTACTTGAATAACCCGGGTTTGAAGAGCTAGGCCTCTGAGGTGACAACGCATCTGGAACTTCTTCATTTGAAGTTGGTGTGTCAATGGGCTACAGCAGATAATTATCATCAGATGGACTATCCCTTTGTTTCATCATCATCGTCATTACAGCCCTTCACAAGTCCACTGCTGAACATAGGCCTCCCCCAAGGTATGCCACAAAGCACGGTCCTGAGAAACCTGCATCCATCGACTTCCTGCATGTCTTACCAGGTCGTCACTCCATCTAGTGGTGGGTCGCCCCTACACTTCGCCTACCGGTACGAGGCTTCCACTCGAGAACCTTTTTTCTCCAACGGTTGTCGGTTCTTCGAGCTATATGGCCGGCCCATTGCCACTTCAGCTTACTAATCCGTTGGGCTATGTCGGTCACTCTGGTTCTATTGCGAATATCCTTATGTCTGAGTTTATCACGCAGAGAAACCCCGAGCATAGACCTCTCCATAGCTCGCTGAGCGACCTTGAGCGTCCTCATACGGCCAGCAGTGAAGAACCACGTCTCGGTTCCGTAGGTCATCACTGGCAACACGCACTTTGTTTGTCATTTCAATTTTATAAAAAAAATATATGTGACATACAATTGTGTAAAATAAATTACTTCATCATCAATCCGTAAATAACTTAAATTAAAAAATTTTAAATCTAAAGAGCCCAAGAGCCTCAAACGGCAAAAAAAAATCAGTTCATCCGTTTAGGAGCTATAACGCCACAGACAGACACACCCCTATCTTTTTGTGGGAGGTTAAAAAGAGACTATATTCTAACAAATGTTAGAAAGAATTTGCCTTAATCCACACGCAACTGGTATCAGACGACATACTCGTACATACGAGATGCTTTCGTCATCTGTTGGAGGGCACAAAATCATTCTGGCATTAATCTATGCAAATTTTGCCTAAATGACATTGAGGGATTTTTAATATTTACCTTCTGTGTACTAAATATCGGGAATTTGTCAATAAAACAAAAAATACAAATTATTCATCTAAATTTATTTTATCGCCTTCAAAGTAGGCCCCATCGCTTGCAATACAACATCTCCAACGCTTCACCCACTCTTCCATACATTTTTCATAGGCTATTTGCGGTATGGCCTTTAGCTCATTCAGCGAATTTTCCTCGAAGTTCTCTCTCAAGACTCAAAACGTTTTCCTCGAAGTGGTAATTTGAACTTGGGAAATAAAAAAAAGGCAGACGGAGCCATATTAGGTGAATACTTATAGGTCGAGAACTTTTGTTGAATTTTTCGCTAAAAACTCTTTCACTATAATGGCTGTGTGTGATGGTGGCACATTATCATGGTGCAGCATCCATGAGTTGTGTTGCCACAAATCTGGACGTTTTCGGCGGATACTCTCACGCAAACGCTTCATGACGCCTAAATAATATTCTTTATTCACTGTTTCTCCCTTTGGAAGGATTTCGGAGTGAACCACACCACGGTAGTCAAAAAAAACTGTCAGCATCACCTTGATTTTGGAGCGACTTTGCCGCGGTTTTTTGGGTTTCGGCTCGTTTTCGAGACGCCATTCTGAAGACTGTTGGCTTGTTTGCATGTTGTACTCATAAACCCATGTCTCGTCGTCAGTTATTATACGTTTCATAAAGTTCGGATCCGTAGAAGCTCGGGAAACCATGTCTTCAGCGACATGCTTTCGCTGCGCTCTTTGAACAAAATTGAGCTCTTTTGGAACTAGTCGAGCGGCGACGCGTTTCATGCCTAAAATGTCAATGAGAATGTTGTGGACGGACTTAAAAGATATGTTCAACTCACTAGCCAACTCTCTCAGACTCATACGTCGATTTTCGAGCACTAGCTCCTTGATTTTGTCGATGTTTTCTTTGGTCGTAGCGGTTGAAGGTCTACCAGAACGAGGCAAGTCTACTACTACTTCTCGGCCTTCTTTAAAAGCCTTATACCATTTATAAGCCCTTGTTTTCGATATACACGATTCGCCGTAGGTATTTCGCAACATTTTTAGTGATTCACCACATGAAATATCATTCGAAACACAAAATTTAAGACACACTCTTTGTTCAACAATATTTTCCATTGTAAAAATCGCCGAGAACTCAAAACTATGACCAATAAAAAGTGTAGTTTAAAACAAATTAAATGACAGATCCCGTTCAAACTTTGCGCGCTAAATCAGTACAGTGCTACCAACATGCGGTAAAAAAATTAGAACGACCTCTTTTACGCGGGTCTTTTTATTGACATATTCCAGATACTTTTTACACAGAGTAGTAATTTTCTTCAAAGCAATTTCATCAAAGTAATCATTAACAGATTGAAATGTCAACTTACCGCTGCTTTCAACATAGATCTTATTAATTTCATCCAATTCTCCGTCCAAAATTTTTATATGACTATATTCTTGACTGTAGCGCGACATTTCTGTTTCTAATATACTAGTAAAGTCTTCTGTATTCTTATGAGTGAAACTTCTCTTAATTTCATTTAGGAAAAGAAACGCTCTTGATCGTTGACAAGTCTAATGAAAAAGTATAAACATGTTTTCACATAATATAATATATATAAATAAAAGTATATAAACAATTTATTTATAAATAGAAGTAGTGTTTTTATATTTTCTTTTTACTTTTAGTTTTTGATTTAACTAATTTACTAATATATATGTGATGTAATATGGGATATCTGTATATCTCAATATTATGTATACATTAATATGTATACATCTATTTATGTAAAAGTCAAAGTAAGGTTACAGCCTATATACGTCCCGCTGCTGGGCACAGGCCTCCCCTCATTTCTGAGAGGTTTTTAAGGCAAGGAAGTGTCCGCCGCGCTGCCCCAATGCTGGTTGGCGAACTTCACATGTTTCTTATTCCTCAGACATTCAGGTTTCCTCACGATGTTTTTCTTCACCACCGAGCACGTGGTAAATCAACACTTAAAGTTGCAATTAACAATTTCATTGGTGCCGTCGGGGATCGAACCCGGGTTACTCGCAGTCTGTTATATTTACAGCGAGCATTAACCATCTGAGCTACCACGGCTCTTCTGAGCTACCACGGCTCTTCTGAGCTACCACGGCTCTATTTGTGTATTTTCATGTATTTATATGTTATTTATTTTTATATGTTACATGGATATATTTATAAATATTGTGTCTTAATCACCAAACCACACAATTTTCTGCTTTTTGTGATCATATCCATCCAAAGGTTGTCTGGAATAAATCGCTTTTGGCGATAAGACGGCCCATTGTGACACTATTTTTTTTTCTTCTTTCGCTTATGTATTGTTTTGGTTTACAATAAAGAGTTGTCTATCTATCTATCTTATTTGAAAAAAGCCAGTATAGTAACCGGCTGTCAGAAATTTATCTTAGAGCTCAGGGGAAGCAACACATCTGTCACCTTTGATTGAAGTTAATGACAGGCGTCCATGGGCTACAAGTAGCTACTTACCATTAGGTAGACTGTTGTTAACTCCTTTTTAACTCTTAATGTAAACTAGTAATATTTGATTTAATTATACGCACCCTGTCGGTGACACAGAAGTACACGTATTCATTTTCAATTACATAATTAAATAAATACTGTCCATGAATGTATGTCATTTTATTATTTTTAAACGATATTTTTGACAACACTTCACTCACAATATCGATAAAGTTTCCATCGCAAGTAGCGTATTTATGGATTATATTTTTTTTGTTAGCTATTACACTGAACAAAATAGACATCTTTGCAAAAAGCTTTACGTTACATTAACACTAGTTCTTTGGTAGGACACTTTGTTTTAATATAAACAAAAAGAAAATCTATTGAAAGCACAGTTTTGTCATTTGTTTTTAACACACTATTCTCCAGACATTATCGCGCAATAAACTCCGGCGCATTCTTCTGCAAATTTTAACATTTTGTATCACAGAAATATCACGCGATCTCTGTTCTAAAATTGGATATATAAGTTGTTGACGATTGGCTAAAACTGTTCCGCGCTACTAAAATTGTTTGCAACGGTAATTGATTAATGTGACGTGTGGTGATAATTTCCCGAAAATAATATATTTTCCTTTTTTATATTTTAGGTTATTAGCTTATTAGACTTCTCCGGCTAGTTGTTAAGGGGATAAAAACGTATGCATAGGCAAACCATTAATTATTATAGTTCTTTGCGGAAAAAGTTTGTCTCGAAGAAATCGCTTCCAGCCGGGCTAGCATGAGCGGGGGACAATATATCCCCGGGGAGAGGATACAATTTTTATCCCTTGCTTAATTTTATCCACCCTGTGAGCATGGGCAAGAGACAAAAATTATATCCCCCGATTATATCCACTGACAAGAGATAAAATTGTCTTATTTCCATAGTATATCCCCGATTGACATAACGAGTAGACATATATCTCCCCGTCCGTAGCATGAGGCCAAGGGAAAGAGAAAAAATTATCCCTTTTTGACATTTGAAAGGGACAATTTTATCCTCTTTCGCGGACGTGGGTTTAAGTTTATCTTCAAACCATTTTAATACGAAAAAGATGTCTCGAGCCTATTGCAACTACATTTTCATGTCAGAAATTGAAAAACAAGGAAGAAAATTACACCCGTGATCGATACGTGATCAGAATACTTAATCTGTTGGAATTCTCCGACAACGAATTTCTACGCCGGTTTCGGATGCTCAAAGATTGTTTTGTATTTGTGTAAAGAACTCTATGAGGCTTTAAAGCCTATTAATTCTGTGGATGGACTACCAGTGCATATTGAAGTAAGCATCTATTACAACCACCCTGTCCAAAAACATCGTATATTTGCAATCAATACATGTGGCTTATGTAACTTATCTTAATATTTTTTCTAGGTAGGTAGTTTACATCTTTCAGTCTCTTGGCAGATGGTAGTTACCTACTAGAGAGGTACGATTCAAGACCATGGCATGGCTATTGTTCAAACAACAAATAATCAGCAAATACATGACCTAAATTATTGGGGCCATCATTAGAATGTGTGGAGCAATATACTTTAATTAACCTCTTGTGTAGGTAAATACAAGTTTAAAGACTAATATACGTAATATTAGGAATACAAATAACACAATACTCATGATTATAAAATTATTTATTCCTTGTTTTGTTTGAAATCATTACATTTTTATTATTCATGCTTCATCATTTTCAATTAAAATTAAATCTTTGTGACTTAGAGTAGACATCAATTTTGATGTATTTTGTAATTTTCTTATAATGGCAGTAATTGCGGGGATAATTTTTTTTTAATTTCCTCAAGAGATTACACCACCTCCAAAGGGTCTGTATTGTCCAGTTTCGCAATTGGCTTAATTCTAGACACATATTTTTTTAATAAATGCTATCACAAGCGAAGTAATACCTGCGATTTGATACAAGCAATGTATATTTAACTTAAATATTATACAAAAGAAAATAAAGGAAGAATTAGAATAATAGAAAAAATAAAAACAAGGCAGAAATACGCTTAAAATAAATATAACAAATATTATAAATGACATATAATGACATATATAATATTAGAAATATAATAAACAAAAGGTAAAAGAAAATATAAGTTAATGTAAATCCACTTAATCTTAAAACTAGTTTATAGCTAGTATTGTTTATAGCTTTATACTATGGTATATTATCTATGCGCGGGGATAAGTTTATCTACTGTCGATATTATATATCCACCATAGGCTCATGCTCGCACGGTGGATAAAGCTTTGACGTAGGGATAAGACAATTTTATCCCTTGTCAGTGGATATAATCGGTGGATAAAATTTTTATCCCCTGGTCATGCTAGCCCGGCTGGGCGATTAGACCGCCTGTTGTATTTTCTGTTTATATATTTCATTTTGATCATTTTTGTGTGTATTGGTGTACAGTAAAGAATAAATTGGTTGATTGATTGATTACCGTACTGTTTCCGTTAGTGAATTAATATGAAAGGAATATAAGACTAATTAATTTATATTTAAACAATAATAACGAATATAAATAAGAAGGAGAGATGTTGATTAGGCACAAACGAATCAATATATGGTAAGTGTAATAATAAGGGCTACAATAAACGAACATAAGAACAAGGGTATGCCTTATTACGGTGCTGTCGGCTCTGCACTTACCAACCAATCTGTTCAGCGTAGTGATAGGCATAGGTTACTGTATATATACAGAGTGATAGGCAAGATGTTATAATTAACGTACGTCATTAGCGCATTCTTGTAAAGAGCTCTTGTAAGAGTATATCCCGCAGCGAAAATGCTCATGATGCAAAGGTGAAAGCCGATCTTCTAGGCTCTTTCTTTGCGTCTAACTCGACTCTCGATGACGGGGGGAGTACGGCGCCGACCATCCCGCGGTGTGAGTGCTCCATGCCGGAAGTGCAGTTCACACAGCGCTCGGTTCGCAAAGCACTCCTCTCCCTGGACATCCACAAGTCGAGTGGGCCTGACGGAATCCCCCAATTGTGCTGAGGACGTGTGCTCCAGAGTTGGCACCGGTTTTAACGCGTCTTTTCTGGTACTCCTACTCACTAGGCGTAGTCCCAAAATCATGGAAGACGGCTTTCGTCCACCCGATCCCTAAAAAAGGCGACCGCTCAGACCCGTCCAACTACCGGCCAATCGCTATCACCTCCTTGTTCTCCAAAACAATGGAGTCCATTGTAAACTGCCAGCTCATGAGGTACCTTGAGGATCACCAGCTGATTAGTGACCGCCAATACCGTGGTCGGTCAGCTGGTGATCTTTTGGTCTACCTCACTCACAGATGGGCGGAGGCAGTAGAGTTCAAGGGGGAGGCATTGGCCGTTAGTTTGGACATTGCGAAGGCCTTCGATCGGGTTTGGCACAAAGCGCTTCTTTCGAAGCACCCTTCCTATGGGCTTCCCGGGAAATTGTGCGATTGGATCACCAGTTTTCTTGCAGATCGGAGCATCAAGGTCGTGTAGACGGTGCAAGCTCCGATTGCAAGCCTATTAATGCTGGTGTTCCACAGGGCTGCGTGCTATCGCCAACGCTGTTTCTTCTGCATATCAATGATATGTTGCATACCCGTAACATTCATTGCTATGCAGATGACAGCACTGGTGATGCTCTTTACACCGGCCGAGCCAATATTTTCGGGAAAACGTCTCCGAGTGCCGGGACAAACTTGTGTCTGAAGTCGAGTCTTTGCTGAACAGATTCTCGGATTGGGGACGACTAAATCTAGTCCAGTTTAACCCCCAGAAGACACAAGTTTGCGCGTTAACCGCTAAAAAGAACCCCTTTGTCGTATCCCCTCAGTTTCAAGGCACTCCCCTTGTTGCCTCAGCCAGTATCGGAATCCTCGGCGTCGACATATCGAGTGACGTGCAGTTTCGTGGTCACTTGGAAGGGAAGGCCAAATTGGCCTCTAAAAAGCTTGGCGTGCTCAGCAGAGCGGGACAGTATTTCATGCCGGCACACCGCCTGCAACTTTACAAGGCGCAGGTTCGGCCGCACATGGAATACTGTTCCCATCTCTGGGCTGGGGCTCCCCAATACCAGCTCCTTCCACTTGACCGCATCCAGCGCAGAGCGGCTCGAATCATCGACGACCGAGTGCTTTCCGATCGGCTCGATTCACTGGCGCTGCGAAGAGATGTTGCATCTCTTTGCGTATTTTATCGCATCTATCACGGGAAGTGCTCTGAGGAATTGTTCGGATTAATCCCAGCCGCCAAATTACGTGAACGCACTACACGGCAAACGTCCCGATACCATCCACACCATCTGGGTGCTTGGCGGTCCACCACTGTACGTTTCACAAGGAGTTTTCTTCCACGTACAACCTCTCTGTGGAATAGTTTACCACCGGCGATTTTTCCGGACCGATACGACCTGGGGACCTTCAAGAAAAGAGCTTACTCCTTTCTAAAGGGCCGGCGACGCACCCGCAATTCTCCTGGTGTTGCGGTTGATCATGGGCGGCAGTAGTCACTTAACATCAGGTGAGCCGCATGCTCGTTTGCCCCCTCTTCTATAAAAAAAAATCATAAACAATAAAATTAATTTATCAATTGGCTATATGTATCATCCAGTAAAAGGATATCCGGTTCTTTACCCTCACCATACGAAACACATCCGTGTTGCAGCATGGATTTTTTACAAAGTGTTATTATTATTATATAATAATGTCCTCCAGACCGAATTCCGGCCACGGCGGCCAGCCTCAACGGAGGCTAGCCATCGGCGCAGGACAGGATTATAGTGCCCAAGTGTATGCGCAAGCACAGGTGCACTCTCTATTCCCTCACTCTCATAATCCGATGGGACGGTAAACCGACACGACCGGAGAGAGATCAGGCGCAGGACCAACGGCTTTACGTGCTTTCCGAGGCACGGGGATGAGACACCGCCAACTTCCTGACTCCGAGCAACTACTGAGAATTTCTTGACGGAAAAACTCAATAATTAATTTTTTAGCCCGACCCGGGATTCGATCCCAGGACCTCATGATCAGCAGTCGCACTACTACAACCATTAGACCAACGAGGCAGTCGCATTATTCGTCGTATTATTATATACTTATGTATTATAAATACTTATTATTTACGTTTATTTTATATTATTTGTGATATACCATTTTCATCATATGTATTATATTTCCATGTAGGTATTAAAAAATTTTCAAATTTTATATTTATTTGTATTCTCATTTCAACTTTTTTACATCTAGGTATCTTTGCATCATTCATGGTGGACTGGTAGAGAACACATCAGGCATTAAGTTCGTGTATATACTATGTGTGTATATAGTGTTAAATAGATAAAAATAACTTAAAATATAGAAGAGGAGATTATTTTTCTTTATTTTATACTAAAGATTTTCAGATCTATTTAATCTACAGAACTGTATACATATTTAAAATCCACAGAGTCATTTAGACTTAAGATTAAACTCCTTAAAGATAATGGGCTGGCGTTGCTAACTGTAAGGACTAATTATTAATAATCAAGACGCATCACATACTTAAAACATTATGATTGGATATAAAAAATGTTGCATGTATATATTTCTGTTACGTGGAACTAATCAGTTCTTTTCTTTTTCAGGAAATATTCGAACTCGTTCTCCTGGAAGTTTTCCCAGAGCTCAAACGCTATCATTAAATTTTAGCACAAATGTTATTAATATGTTACGATTGTCTTTTACTTAAAGTCAATGAAATGAACTGGGATATATTTTTTTAAGAAAGGCTGACGAATAAAATACTAATGGTGTGTGTTCCGTGGTTATAAATATACGCTTTTTCGTTCGTGGGTCGTCGTGTGAAGGAATAATATAATATATTCTTATATAAATAATGAAGTATAGATTCTCTAATCACATTTGTTTACATGACGTGATTAAGTAGATTGAATAATAATTCCATATACTTAACTTTATATTCTTAAACTTGAACTTAAAACTTGTTCGTTAGCCTACTCACGTTATTGAATAAGATTGGCTTTAAATAAAATAAATTAAAAAAAAACTTAAATTAAAAATATCCTAGCTCATTCATTACGTATATTAAAAGTAAAATTTTCGTACTCGAAATATTTACAGGGACGCAATTTCAAAGAAATGCGATAATTTTAATATTTTGATACATTCCCAGTGAAATATTTCGTTATTATTACCTCTCCAAATACCCATAATCTATATTATAATATATAAATATACGTTTTAGAACGTAACTCATATTTATTATTTTTGCACAGATAATACTACGTTGTATCATTTGACATGGCTTTTCTTCCTTCAATATCAACGGTAAAATAATACCATATCGAATTTATGATAAAATATGTAATGTGCCCTCAAAATATACTTGAAAGCTCTATTTCATCGAAAACATCGTGAGGAAACCTGCATGTCTGAGAAATTAGAAAAAAATATATTTCGAAGATATGTAAAGTTCGCCAACACGCATTGGGGCAGCGCGGCGGACTATTCCTTGCCCTAAAACCCTCTCAGAAATGAGCGGGAGGCTTGTGCCCAGCAGTGGGACGTATGTAGACTGTAACTTTTATCTGCTATGTTTAATTAAATTAACCAAGTAGCAGCTTAGGGTTAGAGACTAGGCGCGCAATTTAAATTCGTTTTTCCGGTGTTGGTGCTACCAAAATTGAAGTGGTAATTTTTGGCGATTTATTAAATTTGCGACAGAAGAAGAAATATTTTAAGGATACTTACTAAGGTCTTGGGTATTCTAAAAAAGGTGAACAGGGGATAATATTAAAGCTACCAATACAAATACTATCACCTTCTGGCTTTGTGAATTGTGAATGATAATATTAATAAGATCGTTTTTGCAAATTTCATCCAATTATCGTAAATAGCCATTCGTTTGTTTTGATCTCAATTTGATTTATAGTTCTAAGGATTAAATAAATTTTTAAGTGCACTCGCTTTGATAGTGCCAATGTTTATTGTTAAGGTGACATTTTAGAGTAATTTAAGCCAGTGTTACTGGTTCTTTATTTGGTTCATTTTATTTTCTTTCTGTAAAATGTTAATGCAGGTTTTGTCCGTTATCTCTATCTCTTGTTCTATATCACAGTATCTGACTACAAAACTTGTATCTGATATACGAATCTCTTAAATATTTCAGTTTAAATAATTTTCTAGTCCTAATGAACATTATTTAATAATGTTCTATTATAATATTATTTATTTTTATAGAATTAAAGAGTTTTTAAAACATACCTACGATTATAATGTTAATAACTCGTTACTATAACGTTTTGCTGACAACTAAAAGTTCTCTATCGGGCCTATATTTTTGTATGTATTAACTTAAAAAATAATGTAATCGGTTTACGTAATCAGTATAAGATGTAGTTAATTGATGTCATATAATAATTATAAGAAATAATTATTCCAACTTAAAGCGTATTTCGAATAGGAATTCTTGTTAACAAACTTGTGTATTTCCAACCGTGAACTGTGTTAAAAAGATTTTCCTTTCTGAGATTTTTAGCACTTTAATGTTTAATCGATTAAAATGTATAATTATTTATTAACTCTAGTAATATTAGCTGTTTTGTATGTGTTGTCTGCGAACTATATTTAAGTGTTACGTTATATATACGTATGTTGACTAGGTGTAAATATTTAAAATATGTATGTGTCTACATTATTAAATGCTTAATGAATAAAATATTATTTATATTGTAATAAGCATTTTTATTATATATATTGTGGTATGGTATGGTATATATATTGTGGCTGTTCCAACAAGAGCGGGGCAAGATTATTATTTAAATTTTTCCGAATGAATTAAAAAGGGTTTTCGATGTGAAATTACTAAATCTCGTTTTCAAATAGCGTATCAATCAACATTGGAAAACATTGTGTTGTTGTCTAAGTCTTCCAGTATTCCTTTATAAGATGTAAACTATATTTCGGTGGTGAAAAATAAAAAGTACGTAATTTTGTAAAGCATATCGTTTTTTTTATAAAATATTAGTAACAAATGAATATACAGTCCGCTTGATGGTGGAGGCAGGCTATGAGTTATAGACATTTCTATCTAGAATTATTCCGTTTATGTACCCTAAAATCTACCCTGAGATATATACTACCTTATTGCACTAATAATAAATTTAATTTATTCTATCTTAGGGTGGATAAACGTAAACTATATATGGCCTGGCTATTATACACCGTGACATAATGAGGTGATTTGATTAGCACCATTTAGGCGCTGACAGCAAAAGTGAACGTCCACAAAACTAATAATAGAGATAAGACAGTGTGACAAAACATATTGATAAAAATTCTATACCTTAGTAAATAGAATGGACATTATGGATAGGCCTCTGCCTGTAACGTCCATTCTATTTACGTAGGTATTATATCAATATACAGCCATCATCAATCATCATTATTAGTGCCCTTCACAGGTCTTCACTTCACACGTGCGTGCGTGCGTGCGTGCGTGCGTGCTTGCGTACTTGCGTGCGTGCGTGCGTGTGTGCAGCGTGCGTGCGTGCGTGCGTCCGTGCGTGCGTGCGTGTGTGCGTGCGTCTGTGCGTGCGTGCATGCGTGCGTGCGTGCGTTCGTGCGCGCGTGCGTGCGTGCGTGCGTGCTCGCGTGTGCGTGTGCGCGTGTGCGTGCGTGTGTGTGTGTGTGTGTGTGTGTGTGTGCGTGTGCGTGCAGAAATCATTCACCTTCGATGAAAATACCTATAAACAGTATTACTACTCGCCACTCTCCCCTCAAGAAGAGAGTGATGACATCGTCGTTAATGGTGGAAAAAGAAAATCGCAATCGATTGATCATTTTTTGAAGCTGAATAAAAAAAAGAGGAAGCTGTTATCGTCAACCGTAGCACGAGCCGCTCGGGATGGCGTATATCATACATTTCTACTTTTTCTGACGACGGAGACCAAGTGACGATATGAAGAAGCTATCCAACTACTGATCTTTCGAAACATGCTTCCACGAGGATTGAATATTATGTAAAGACTAATAAGGATAGTATCTACGACAATACAAACGCCCTCGTATACAATATTACAAAGACAAAAAATATGAAACTGAAAACGTTAAAAAATACTTTTAAAAATGACAGTCAGTCAGATAATCATTAGTGAATGTGATTCTGTTTACTTAAATTACTTCTGTGTACTCATTATATTCTATTTATAATCCTTTGCTAGACTATAAATATCGGACATTATTTGAAATTGATTATCAAATACTGAACTGTTATTTTTTCCTGAAGAGAATGTGGAACTATTCAACAGCGAATTAAAGCAAGAGTTGTCCAAAGTTTGTGATGAAATGGAGAAGCGTGAACTGTTTGATTCATCATATGATGATGAGTTGCATAATGGTTGAAACACAGTTTAAGTAAGTAAAATAAATTAACCTAAATTTCGATCATAATTTATACATTGTCTTATATCACTATTTAATAAATTTTCACAACATTTTAACATTTTACCACTACAACTTGGAAGAGGAATGAAGCAAACGAGCAGCGAAGAACCCAAGGACATCAAAAAACCAAGAACGAAAGAAGAAGCGTCTACCACTGCAGGCAACAGGGTCGATAACGATGATCAAGTGGAATGTCTAACGTGTCATATATTTATCAAAAATTAGCTAATCATTTTAAAAGTAATGTTCACAAAAATAATGGTTTAAATTCACATAATTCTTTATCAAACGTTAGTGTTATTGAATCTGCTTTTAGAAATACCTATGATTTTAACTTATAAAATCAAGAGTAGAGTAAATCGTTCGACACGGATAAATTTTGTAACTCCTGAACTATTTTTAAATTCTATTAAAGATGATATTTTATTTTTAATACAAGTGTGTATTCATCAACACATAATTTTTAAAGTAAATTCATATTGCATGCCGATTTTGTTCAACAAACTAAGGATATTCAGGATGCGTTCGAGTTTCAAACATTTAACTATATTATTTGTCAAGAAGATGACTTAAATATTTTTCTTTCATCTTTAAATGATACGATTACTAAGAAAATTAGTGCATTTGAAAAAAAAAAGGTAGTGGATGGAGTCTAAAAAACATAAAATCTATAGACATGAATGTTAATAAATTTAACTGTAATCTTCCCCGTGACATAAAATTAAAAAAGGCGGTTATAAATGTAAAAACTGAAGATATTTATTGGGCGTTATTCTCAGCGCTAAACTGGACTAAAAAAACTAACTAAACATGCAAATAAACTTAAATTTGATGGTATTTCCTTTCCAGTTGAGATTTCTGACATAGCAAAAATAGAGAATTTAAATGATATTAGTATTGATGTTTTTGGGTTAGAATATAATAAAGAAAAACGATGTAATTCTATAGTAGGACCATTATTGTTAACAAAGTGACGTAAACAAATTTCAAGAGACGGTCACGTCATGTACATTTGCGAAGCATGTCTACTTCATTTTATATCTCAGGAAAGGTTAAATAACTATGAACAATACGACTGTGCCCACATTTGTACAGAATTACCAAACAGTGAAACTTTAAAAAAAACATGCGTGCGGCTCACTCACGACAGAAGTGAAACCTTTAAATGAAATGAAATGTAAAATACAAATACTTTACGGCAAATGATTTATTTATTATTATAACTTAAACTAAAAATTCGGCATAAAATATAAGAAAATTTAATTTTATAGTAAATAATTGTAACAATTCTTTCAATATATGCTAGATTAGTAATTACCGCGCGAAAGCGTTGCCACTGCATCTGCACATATGGCCACAGCTATATGCCTAGCTAACGTCAGTTCAGTGTTCAATGTGACGCCGACAGAGTTGAGCCGCGACAAAAAATGGGTAAATGCGTAGTGAACGAATGCGATTCAAGGTTTTAAAAACATAATAAATCAAGCGGAATCACTTTCTACACATAAATTCAAAACATGATTCAAATGAAAAAATATGCAACTGTTTATTAAAAATTCAAAAGATCGGTAATAAGCGATTGGGCGTTAGGGACGCTTATAACCGTCAAAACCTCAAATAATTAAATAAAATTATCGAATATTGCGATTTAGGTTCAATGTTGCCACTTTTCCGCTTTTGTGATTATCCCACATTAATGAATCCCAAATTATTTTGTATGAAAGTTAATTTTTAGTTTAGTTTATTCATGAATGATCTATCAAATATATTTTATTACCTACTTTATATTAATAATTTTATATTAATTACAATTTCATATAATCTCTCGGGTGAGCCTCACACCTAGAGAGCGCGTCCCCAGGCGGCGGATAGGGGAACACTCGGCGTCACTGCCGGGTAGGAGGGAAATAAAATACCTCCCGCGGACCAACAGGCTGGAGAAGGAAACTCCGTTATCAAACCCCTGCTACGAGCTGCTTCAACATATTTGTAGTTAAAATCGTGAGCAGTGCTGTTTGCTTAGGCTGGAGCACTACAGAAGGGACGGCGGCGGATGAGCTCATGATGAGTCAACGGCGGCGCCCGCACCCTCGAAGGGGGTGACAGTCTTGGCGTCAGGTGGCAACCGGCCGTAAAAATACACTGCCAAAAAACAAAATCTCCTAGTATGAAAGCAAAGCATAAAAGAAAAAATATAAGGGCTAGGGCGTACCCCTCAAGCGACGACCAAATACGATCCC